>CANTUQ010000044.1:2805000-3325000 GCA_947683425.1 Excoecaria cochinchinensis | reverse complement strand
ATTTTTATCTGTGTATACATTCGAGTACCTGAGTGAAGCAGGAAATAAAAGACGAAGGAGAACCGAAGAAAACCGAAGAAGATCGAAGTGCACGAGTCGTGCAAGGGGAGCATGACTCATGCAGTGATGCACGAGTCGTGCAGGGCCACCAAAAATTCCATGCACTTTCCAGTATTGCAAAAGGACTCGCGATTATAGAATTATCTCAAGCATTCCTAACGCATTTGTTTCAATACCAACTTAATTAATTAGGAAATTGAATGTAAAATTAATTGGTGGTAATCAGTTTTATTTTATTTAATTTTTTTTATAAAGGGAAAGTGGAAGCAAAGGTTCGAATTCGAAATCTTCCAATATATTGCAACTGATATATATGTCCCATGGGAACAAA
This sequence comes from Excoecaria cochinchinensis, assembly GCA_947683425.1. Lineage (NCBI taxonomy): Eukaryota > Viridiplantae > Streptophyta > Magnoliopsida > Malpighiales > Euphorbiaceae > Excoecaria > Excoecaria cochinchinensis. Next base: position 3,324,609 of record CANTUQ010000044.1, on the reverse strand, counting down.
TTAACTTTAGTTTAACCAATAAGAATTGTGATAAGTTGTGACAATTTCTGAACTCTTCATACATGTAAACGTGTGTATATATATATTAGCCGGTGTTGCAAGTAATTTTGTATAGATGATAGAGAATCACTTCACTAACAAGCTTACACCCATGCGCCTTAATAAGCCTGCTGCTTCGACATATGCATTATCTTACAATTATATTAAACCTTATCTTATGCAGTAGGCAACTTATATACATCACTTTTAATTTTATGTGGCATGCTTCAAAAATAATTACATAGTTAATATTTAATTCAATTTGTGTTAGCTTCGATTCTTTCTTTTTTTCATTACACCAGGAGAGAGGGATAATCACCAACTATTGTAGGCCCTGGCACCAACACATGGTCTAAGAGGCGCGTGTATATATATATATATATATATATATATATAAACCATCTAGTTTCTGAATTCTAAAATTTATTAATTAAATTAATTTAAATTCGAAACAAAGTAAACAAAGTAAATAAAGGGGAACGCAAGTCTTGCGAAAACGCACGACCCGAATAGGAAAAATTACTGGGACACAGAGTATAATCCGATTGGGAAACACGGCTCGGACAAAAGCAAAGACCAAATCTGATCGGTCTATCTCGTTTCGAATAAAAACAAAGGCAAATCCGGTCAGGCGATCACATCTCGAACGAAAATAACAAAGATGACACAGACAGCCAGAAAATAGGAACGAACAGAGGAATACCGGCAGACTGATAAATATGATAATATGCCATCAAAACATGCATAATAGAATGAAAAACATGCCGATTAATTATGACGCATATTTAAGCTTCATATCTGATAACCAACAATAACAAAAATACGATATATAGATTAATAAAATCAAACAACAAATATATACAGTATGTACATCATAAGAAACTTAGTAAAGAAAAATAGGAAATGAAAAAAAGGAAGAATGAAAGAAGAGGAGGTTTATCCCAATATTTACTCTCAGATATTGACTTTAGATTTACAGATGAAGAAATATTGGTTTCCTCGTTGATTTGCTTGAGAAGAAAATGAAAACAGAGACTAAAAAAAAAACTTTAAATGAGATTTACGTTAAATAAAAATGAAAGATGAAAGATGATTGAGTCTCAAACCTCAGGAATTAATTTGCTGGATTCAAGAACAATCTCAAAATGCTTCGGGAACCAAAAAACACTTTCTTGCTCTCCAAGCTCTTCTCTATATGTTTTCTTTCGTCGTTTTCAAAATAGCCCCCTCCTCTCTTTTGTTTTCAACTTTTTCCTTTTATACGTCCTCAAAAACTACGGTTTGCATTAGGCATCTCCCTCTATAAAACCTCTAATCCCCTTCCCAAATAAGTTTTTTTCATTTCAAATCATACATGCAGCCTGAATTTTCCAACCAAATCCCATGAAAATCGAAAAAGAGACGCTGAGGCAGTGGGGAGTCCGTGAGGCAGCCTCTTACTAACGTGAGGCTGCATCTCACGTTAGTGAGATGGGCCTCGCTACACAGGCCCCTAAAAACTTCTCTTTTTTTAATTTTAATTTTAATTTTAATTTTAATTTTAATTTTAATTTTAATTTTAATTTTAATTTTAATTTTAATTTTAATTTTAATTTTAAAAATGAAAAGTATTTTTTTCTTTTTTCGAGGAAATCATCACTTCTATTTGTCTTTTACCTGCGAACAGGCATCATTTTCATCATTGGGTAACTTCAATCTGGGTTGTCTTAGGACCTGGTGTCCACAGACATTCCCTCGTACTTTGTAGTCTTGTCAGCGACTCAGTACATTCCTCTGAGGAGGACATTTCTCGCACTTTGTAGTCTTATCAGCGACTATTTAACGGCTTATTGCAGTCTTTTGAAAAGGACATTTCCCGCATTTTGTAGTCTATTTAACGGCTCGATGCAGTCCTCTAAGGAGGCAAATTTCCAATGTTCTCTGAGGAGGACATTTCCTACATTTTGTAGTCTATTTAACGGCTTGGTGCAGTCCTCTGAGGAGGACATTTCCCTCGCACTTTGTAATCTTGTTAGCGACTCGGTGCAGTCTCTGAGGAGACCATTTCCCGCATTTTGTAGTCTATTTAACGGCTCGGTGCAGTCCTCTGAGGAGGACATTCCCTAGCACTTTGTATTCTTGTCAGCGACACAGTGCAGTCCTCTGAGGGGGACATTTCTCGCGCTTCATAGTCTTGTCACTAACTTGGTGCAATCCAGAAAAATAACATTCACGATTCAAATCACAACACTGTTCTCCAGGGAGCAGCTGGAAGGAGGCAGCCTCAGGTACGCGTCTCTTTCTTTCCCTTTTCTGAATTTTGGCTCACCTAGGCACCTATGCACTAGCCTCTCCAAAATTGGGGGCAACTGTAGACACCGGGTCCTGAGGCAGCCCAGATCAGGGGTTACCCGATAGTGTAATTAGATGCCTGTTCACAGGAAAAAATATTGAAAGCAATGATGTTCTTGTCAAAATTTGCACTTCTCAAAAAATAAAAGAAAATATAGAAAAATATAAAAATAGGATAAAATGAATTTGTAAATTATAGTGTTTTAGTCAAAATTTGTATTTTTTTAAAAAAATTTAAAAAAAAAATTCGGCCAAATATCGGCCGTCGGCAGGTGTCGGCAGTGCCCAGCTCACGCCGACGGGCGTCACTCGCCCCTGTTGCGCTCCCAGCGTCCCCTCGACGCCCCCATGTGCGTTTTTTGGATCAAATTTATGTTTTTCTTCCATTTTTTTGTAAAATTTAATTTTTAAAAACTTTTTATCTTCTAACCTTTTAAATTATTCAGTTTTTCGTGTTAATGGTAATTAAATTAATTTAATTTTTTCATTAAATCTGATTTTTTTTGTATAAAATGGGTTTTTTGAGAGGAAAAAAAAGGGAAATTTTTCTTAAGAATTTTTCTTCTTCTTCTTCTTCTTCAAGAATAAATTCTCCAAAAATTCTAATTTTTTAAGATAATTTTTGAGACAAAATATCAAATTTTGTTCTTGGAAATTTTTTTTCTTCATCTCTTAACAATTTTTCCTTAAAATAAAGAAATTAATTCTTTGTTCTTGAGTTAATTTTCTTCTATATTGTTTGTATTTCTAATTTTTCTTTTGCAAATCAAAACAAGAAAAATCAATTACTTTCCTTCATCTATCAAATCAAATTCTGAGACTAAATATTTTGGGCTCAATTTTTAATTTAGTTTTTATATCGATTTTTGTTTATAATTAATTAACAACCATTTAGATTGTTTAGATCTATTATTTTTTGTATTGTATGTGATTTAGTCATAGATTCAATATTTTTCTTACCAGACTTTTATTTCTTATTCTTGTGTACTTGTTTGATTGTTCATAGATCTAACATGTTTTATTTACTTTGTTTCTTTTCCTTTTTAATTTACTTGATTGTTCATCTTCTTTGTTGTCGTTATTATTATTATTATTATTATTATTATTATTATTATTATTATTATTATTATTATTATTATTATTATTATTATTATTATTATTCATGTTTTTATGCATGTTGAATTGTTAATATGTTGAGTTACTTATTTTATCATGTCATTTGATTAGTTTGTCATTCATAATGCATTTTTATTTTATTTATTTTAATTCATTTTCATAGGTTATATGTTTAAATTCATTTTTAATACTAACATCAATTTTGTTTGTATTTTTTATTTAAATACTTATTTTTATTGTGTGAGCTTTTCAAAGTGGGAGCCCATGGAGATTTGAAAACACCATTTTGATTGAATTTGTCATTCTTAGTATTTTTATTATTTTTCATTATTTTGATTTTATTTGTTTTTATTATGTAATTTGTAATAAATTTATTTATTTTTATGCACGTTAATTAAAAGTAACAAAAATTTTTATATTAATAAATTGAGATCTTTTTCTAATAAAATGGGACAAATGTCCTAATTTCAACCAATAAAAACTCACTTTAAGAAAGAAGAGTTAATTTTCTCAAAATGCGATCACTCATCCCGATTTTCCTAATAATGTATAAAAACAACTCTTCGATTTTCTAAATGAAAATTAAGAAACCAATGTTCCTATCCTAAATAATGTCTTGATTTATGAATATTTATTTATTCATTTGATTTATTTATTTATATTTTGCTTGATTTTATTTGGGGGATTGTATTTTGTCCCAATTTTATCTTTCTATTATTGTTTGTGGCTTGCTTTATTTTACCTCTTTCTTTACTGCTTTTTTTACTGCTTTATCTGCGCTTTATTTTTAATGCATAACCGCGTGAGAAAAGAGGTGAAATTTTTAAAATTAAAAATCCATTTATAATTAACCAAGGCATTAATAAGAGTAAAGTTCCGAATCTTTCTCTAGTTTAGACCCCCGACATTAGACGAACTTTCCCAATTTCTTATAAATTGGGTGACGACTCCAAAATATCTCAAACATGCCTAAAAGGCTTCATGAGATTAGATGATCTTTCAAGTGTTCTATTGGAAGAAGGTGTCCAAAATATCTCATGATTGCCCAAGATCAAAAGACGCGAACTAATCCCTCGAGCCCTAAAGGCGGGTTCCCGACAACGGGTCGGGTCCGGTGCACATCACAGTTACACGTTAGCCTCAGGTGGTCAAGGGCAAAACTTTTTTTTTTTTGGTAAAGGTAATGAGTTGTCTTTCTAAGTTTGGCTATAAGGTTCCATGCTTTACTTATCTTGTTCTTAGATGGTTAAATATCAATCTTGATTGGCTTTGTAGTAAATCTCTCAAATGGTTGGGAGGGAATAAATTCTAAGGTTTGATTCTAAATGAGCTATATATTTCTTGTGAAGGCCCGGAGTTTCATCTGTCTAACTTCTGACGTAGCTCTTTAATGAACGGAGTTTGATTTTGCTTGGTTGCACTGTATGCGCCCTAAATATTGAGGAGGCAAAAGAATGGCTTTTGAAACTTTGCTCATCGTTATGTTGGCATATTGAAGCAGTGATTTCCCAACAATTCCCTTGTCATTCCAGGTCCAGGCAAAGTATTTTTCATTTTTTTCCCTTTTTTTTGACATTATCTCTCAGAATTTTCCTCTCTTTAGGAGTTACATCAGATGCTATCAAGATTTTCTTTGGGTCTTCCAAAATTTTAAGATTAAATACAGTCATATTAGTTGAATTAATGTCAAAAATGAATGCATCGTGATCATGAGAAATGAAATCATTAGAAATATCATACAAATAAGCAAAATTATTCATCTTATTGAAACAATTAACATTGCAAATATTGTCATAAAAAAAGATGGTTCTTGGAATAATTAAAAAAGAACATAATCTTCCTTATTTTCATCTCCACTCAATCTACTACTACCACAGGAATCCCTTCTTCACTCGCCTTTCGATTGCTGATAGCAACGTACTCATCTCCATATAGCTCTTACAACACATGCCACTCTGGTGGACCAAACCCGATCATATACATGGTGGAGGGACTGCATTATAGCCTGCCTTCTTCTTTTTCTCTATCTTCTCAGGATCCGTGATCTGTTTGGAGTCAATAAGATCTTGGATCTTGTTCCTCAAAGTCCGACAGTAATCTGTCAGGTGCCCAGTGTGCTGATGGTAGGCACAGTTGTAACGCGCGCGATCAGAGCCCGGCCTTCTTTAAGGGTCCGAGAAGGGTTGGCGTCTTATGATCTTGGGTAACATGAGATATTTTGGAATTCCTTACCCAATAGAACATTGGGAAGGTCATCTAATCTCATGAAACCTTTAGGCACCTTCGAGGTATCTTGGAGTCGCCACCCAATTTACAAGAAACTGGAAAAGGTCATCTAAGCTTGGGAGTCTTAAACCAGAGAAGGTGTTCAGAACTTTGCTCTTATTAATGCCTTAAGTTAAGTTATAAATGATTTTTTAACAATTGAAATTTTATCTCTCATCTCACGGGATCATGCAATAAAATTTAAAGAGCATTTCGGAAAAGCAGTAAAGAAAGCGATAAAGAAAGATAAATGAATTACAAGTGAAAAAATGGGACAGAACAATCCCCCAAAATAAAAAAGCATAACTAAATAAATGAAATAAAATTGAGTAAAAATTGCCCCAAAATTAATTACAAGGGCAAAAAATGAATAAATATGCAAAGAGAATGAAAATGCATCATACATAAATCGAGACATTTATTAGAGTTTAGGAACATTGGTTCCTTTTATTAGCTTAAAAAATTGGAGAATTATTTTTGAGTATTTATTGAGAAAATCGGGATGAGTGATCCCATTTTATGAAAATTAATTCTCCTTTTGAAAGTGATATTTTATTGGGTAAAATTGGGACATTGTTCCCATTTTATTAAAAAAAATTCCAATTCTACTATTGTAAAAGAATAGCGAATTTCTTTAAAATGAGCACAAAAAATACATTTTTACACAAAACATATAAAATAGAAAAACAAAGGAAAATACAGAAAATAAAAATGCAAACCGAGCCGGAGGTTTCCAAATCCCTTGACTCTCCAAGTTGCCCAGGGATATTTCACTCAAAGCGAAGTAAGGAAATTCGACGGACAAATAAAAAAATAAAAAATAACAAAAATGATATTAGTAAATCAAACCATAAAATATAACATAATGGAAATAAAGAATTAAATGAAATAAATAAATAATAATAATAATTAGGAAAAAAGTATTTGCGATTAAAAAAATAAAAGGAAAAAATAATATTTGATAAAAAAACAGTGAACAAAAGGCCTAGATATTATCACAAAAAATAAAACAATGGTCAAGAATAAAATATTGCTACAGAAGAAATAATAGTCAAATATAAGATTGAAAATTAACAGAAGAAACCAAAATCAAATAAAAAGGCAACAGAATTGAATCTATACATTTTACAGATTAAAGTTACGTTTCATGCTTCATGCTTCATGCAAGCTAATTAATTTAATTAAGTTAAGTTAGTATTAAATGGTACAAACAACAACAAAATACACTAATGCCAATCTACAACAATTTACAACTGGATGAACAAATGAACGGCGAAAATAAAGAAAAAGAAAAGGAATTGGCTCAAGTCCAGAAATTTACCCTCAGAGATTGATGTTTGCAGTAAAAGAAGAAAAGAATATTTCCTCGTCGATTTGCTTGAAAATAGAAATTGAGAAAACTTGGATTAAAGCTTCCTATCCCAAAACTTAAAGTTGAAAGCTCTAATTTTTTGAAGAACACAGATGATAGAAATCGAATCCCAAGCACAAAGAATTAACTTTCTTGGCTCAAGAACGATTAGGATTAAAACAAAGAAATTTTTGCTATTAAAAATTCTATTTTCAGAACCTTTTTTTCCTCCCATTGTAATGCTCTCCTTTCTTTATTTGGTTGTGATCTTTTTCTTTTTATATCATCCCCAGTGAAGAATTAGGTGTTTTAAGAGTTTGAATCCCATTCAAAGTGACTAATTATCCTTTTTTTTTTAAAAAAAAAATTATCATCTTAAAAATCGGAAAAGAAGAAATCTGAATTTAATTCCAACTCAAAAACTAGAAAAAAAAATAGAAAAAAATTGAAAAAAAATAGAGTCCGAGCTAGGAAGGAGACGCGCGAGGTTCGGCCATAAGCAGGAACCATGCCTCGCGCACGAGGAGCAAGATAAGACCCTACGCGCAGGGCTTCGCGATCTTGCATGCGGGGATGCCTCGCGCACACCGCCTAGAGCTATCGTGCTGCACGTACTGTGTAGGCCGCGCAACGGCAGGCAACCGGAAAATTTCCAAAAATCGAAATAATAATAAAAAAATAATTTTTTATTTAAAAAGAAAATTTTCAACAAGGAAATCATCAATTCTAACCCTTTTGCCTAGCAGCAAGTATCATTTTCATCACTGGGTAACTTTGGTTTGGGCTGTCTCAGGACCCGGTGTCTACAGTTGCCCCCAGTTTTGGGGAATGTAGTGCATAGGTGTCTAGCTGAGCCAAAACTCAAAGAAAGAAGGAAGAAATGCATACCTGAGGCAGCTGTCTTTCCAGTCTGAAAGAAGTTGTTGCGGGCAGTTACCATCAATTTGTTGACGTGTTAACCCTTATCACTTTAGCATCTAACCTGTGCGGTGTCTAGCCTTTGCTATTGCGGTCCGTAATTGACCTTGATGCGGTGTCTAACCTCCTCCGTTGTGGCATCTAACCTATGCGGTGTGTAGCCCCAGCCGTGTCGGTATCTAACCTATTGATGCGGTGTTTAACCTCCTTCATTGCGGCATTTAACCTGTGCGGTGTATAGCCCCAGTCATGTCGGTATCTAACCCATTGATGCGGTGCAGTGGTAATCGTCATTTTCTTGCCCATGAGTCAACCATTTATCTGAATGGCGATCAGACATTATTGTCGTGTGCCTGAAATGTTTAAAGAAATGTTTTAATTGATTGCATTGTGTTTTAATTGGTTGCATTAACCTGCTCTGGTGGTCTATGAACCATGTTGTTATCATTATTTTTCATTTACCAATATATCTCTTTATTTTGTTTTTGTTTTTCACTTTTGCGTGATATGTCCATTGCATTCAATAGTAAAAATACAATAAACACAACTGTAAAGCTATAACATAATTGAAACTTTTGTACATCATGAAATAACAATATCTAATATCTCCCTGAAATGCCCTCTATGTAGGAGGATGATCCATGTGTTCATCAAAGTCACCAGGCTGAGCTTGAGGAGGGGCCTGCCGATGTGTGATGTCCTCAGGCAGTGGGCTAGATGACGATGGATGTTGTGCTCGAAATCTGAGCTACGCCTGTCTGTCTAAGAAGGGGCTGGCCATACTCGCAACAGTGTGGGACAGCTCTTAAAAACTAGAGGCTATGCCTGATATGGCTGAGGCGTACCCATCAATATGATGTCCCAAGTCCTCTCGGATGACAGGAAGGTCTCTCCCCAAATCCTCACGCAGACTCCACATACCCTGGGATACTCCTGCAGAAGTCTCCTCTAAGACATCCATCCGGTGTCGGGTGGCAGCCAATGACTCATCTATCTCCTGAAGGGACTCACCAACCCTCTGTGCTGTCGTATCGTACGAAGCTGTCACAACCCTCTATGTTGTCCGCTGGCCCAATAGGCGTAGATCATCTGTCACACGCTGGCCTAAGAGATGGATGTCCTCATCATGGCGCTGCCCCAAAATAGCCATCGCGGACATTATATCCTAGTACATAGCCTGGAATGACATCTCTGGAGTAGGCTGGCTCTGCCCTATCCTAAACTCCGATAAAAGTGGAGCTGTGGACGAAGATGCCCTCGGATGGCCTGGGTGGCTGAAAGAGAAGTGTCTCTGAGGATCGTAGTAGCCGAAATCCGAACCATGTGGTGGAGGAGTGGTGCGAGTTCTGCTCTCATGTAAGATTTGCTGTGGAGGAGGAGTGTTGAATATACCTATGAAGTCCAAATCATACAAACCATCCCCACCCTGTGGTGTATATGGCTCCTCCTCCTCCGACTGTAGGTGGTCACCCCCTGAAGTATCTACCATGTCAGGGAGTGGAGGCAAATTGCAGAGAAGTCTAGTCTCTGCCATACTAACCAATTTGTAATCCTCTTATCCCTCGTGTATCGGCTCCACCATGCCCATATACCCAGCTACAGAAAGGTCGATAGCTATGTCTCCCTCTAAGTGTGGCCCGAACATACTGGGGTCACGTCCCAGGTGAATGAGTAACCTAGTCACCACTCCTCCAATGCATATATATCCGGTGGTCCCTCACCTAGCTCTGACCAGTGCAGATAAGATCTCGTGGGCAATGTTTATCTGCCTACCAGTCACCATCGCTTATAGACTCTAAATCTCAGCGGCATTCACGGAACCAGGACTCCCAACTCGACCCAGGTAACTGCTGGCCAACACCTTCTGGATATATCTCAAAGTCTGTGATCGCAATAAGGTGCTCTTGACCTGATTATGGCGATAGGGGACACCTGGTGTTGCTATCCGCTCCCAACAATGCACGGGGACAGTCCTATCTAGCACTAAAACCTAATCCCCTATCGGGAGGCCCATTGTCCATGAAAAATCCAGGTGGCTCAGCTCATGATAATAGCCTCCAACCCGAAATGATATGACCTGGGCTTCGTGTGTGGCCTCTAGTACCCTCTATACTGCAATGTGGCTAAGAATTCCCTACTGACCTCTGGGTATGTCGTGTAAGCCAACCTCAAAAACTCTTTCCATCCAGCAGATGCTATCAGAGCACTCACCTCCTCCCACATGCCCATCTGCTGAAGAAACTCTCTAGACACAAATCTACTGGGCACCATCCTCATTTGAGATAAAATCTCAAATCGATGTCTTTGATCCTCTGTCATATCTTTTGGATGGGGAGGTACATCACGTCTCGGACGCACTCTACGCTGTCGAGGCATCCTACAAAAATCGACAATTAGCTCATGTAAGATAAATTAATGGCATCATTTTATCAACTATTTTAACATGTTAAACTCATTTCATTTCATTTTTTTTTTCATGTTACAATTCTAAAAAATGGATAGCACTTTGACTGAAAAAAGCCAAATTTTCCAAATACAAACAATAAATTTAAACAGCAAGTCCCAAACAACCAAACTATATGCATTTTGTATATTACAAATAAATAAGTTGTTGGTGCAATTTTACAAAACATCGATTATTTATTTACTACTTATTTGCATTTTTTATTTTAACCAATAATAAGCAGAAAAAAGAAAAGTGGCGCCTAGCAAATTTTACTTTTATTTTTTTTAAAAAAAAAACCTAATTTATACTGCATTACAACGCATAAACATCTTTCACTATTTTTATTATTTTCCTTCACTAGGGTCTACGAACAAGGTAAGCCTTTTTCATCATTATTTTTTTTTTGTCGAAAAATAAAACAAAGATAAAGAAAATAAAAACAAAATAAAATAAAAAACTTTATGAAATAGAATAGAAAGAACCAACGACAACTAACCTGTTAGGCGAAATATTCACTCAATAAAAAGGATAGAGAAATTCCAAAAAAATTATATCACCTTGAAGACAGTTAAACAAAGATCGTTTTGATGCAAATGATGCACAAAACGGATCACAAATGAGAAAGATATGAAAGAAAAATGGATTAAGGCGAGAGAAAACGAAGTGAAAATTAAGGAAAGAAAATCAAGAAATTGAGAGAGGAGAGAGGGGGTGAGGTGCGGCCAAAAGGAGGTTTTTATGCCTCCTGAGGTGCGGCCTAAAATGAGGCCGCACGTCATGCTGCACCTCGGCCTAGTGAGGTGTAGCCTCGTGGCCACACCTCGGCCACCTGAGGCGGCCACGTGGCCGCACCAAGACCACTACATTTTTTTTTACTTACTTACCTTTTTACTCCCTGAATATATTTCTTGTCTTGAATATTTTCCATTAAAGCCATTTATCGCACATTTACCTGCAAACAAATTATACATGTACAAAAATAAAATAAGTTATGCCAGTGGGAATGCATGAGTCTAAAAATGCACGAAAAAGTGGTCTAATTTTTTTTTAAGACGGGCCAAACTAATTTCCCTTTCTGCCACTTAGACTGACTTTTCTCTTCTTTGCTTTCTGTTTTACTTTCTGCTTCATTCCTTTGGGCCAGGATTTTCGATCAGGTATTTTCTTTCCTTCTATCTTTTCCTTCTAATTTATTTTTCCCTTTTTATTTATCCAACTTATTTATTTCGTGTACAGCTATCTAAATATGTCGATTCCCATCATTAGCAAACTGACCTGATTACTGGATAACCCCAAGACTTAGGAAATTGGCACTTTAGCCCCTTATTCGAATCTAAGACTTCTGAGAAGGATCAAGCTGCCATCCGCTATTGGGATCCCCGATTTCACGTTTTTTGATTTACCCACCAAGAACTATGTCCCTTGGCCGAAGAATTCACTGCCATTACTGATGTGAGATTTTCTCCTGGTACCCTTCCTTGTGTTCCCAGCTATGGACCACATCAACTTAGGGATGTGGCTTTTGTTTTGGGCATACCACCTTCTGAGGCTGCTCGACTAGTTCCTAGAGGGGATTTCTTTTCTCTAGAGTCCCTTTTTAATTCAATTGGTAGTTTTTCAGATGTGCCTACTTGTCGAGATAGTGTAGTTTTAATGATCTGCTTGTCTAGATACCTGCTGGTGACCTCAGATGAACCATTCGGTGACTATCGACTATTTAGCATTGTAGATGGCATTTACTGCGGGCTAACCCCTTTCCCAGTTATCCTAGTCGAGACGATCATTAGCTTGGACGTTCTTTGCACTAATTCTACTGCTTTTATGACCGGGAGCCCTTTATTACTCCAGGTAATCAACGTCATTATTTTTAAAGGTAGTGCGCCCCTTGTGGGTTTTCACACTAGCTTTTCTTATCGGGAAATGCGTCCTATTAGGGATTTTCACATAACCTTGTGCCTTATTTTTGCTTGGAATGGATCCAACCCAATCCAGCGGCTTTTGTTCATTTTATTATTTATTTATTTATTTATTTTTATATAGGACAGACTGCCTGTTTCCAGGTTTTCACCCTACCCTTTGGCCTAACTTTTACTTAGAGAGCCAGTTACGGTTTTCATGCCTTTTTTTTTCAGGTGTGGCTGTAGGAGAAGTTAAGGTTATTGACAGAACCCCCTCCTAGGGTGATGAATGCATACTCGCTGGTGCATTTTTTCCTCAGACAGCGGATATATCAGTTTGACTCTCCCTATGAAGGCTTCATATGGATAGCCACACTGGCAGATGGAGATATTAGCTTCATGAGCCCCTGGATACACCTTGACTATGTGACTCAGGATGGGCCTTCGGGATGCATCCCATTGTCCGAGCTTCACAGGGCCTCCTTTTGTATCACAGCTCATTGCGTTCACCAGTTTGAAGGGTGTCAGACTATTATGACCATTCCACTAGCTTTTCATGGTGGACTCCTGTCTTTGGCATTTATTACTGGCTACTGCGGACTTTGGGCGCAGCTACCTTTAAATACGAGCATTCCGAGGTCTGAGGATTCTAATTTTACTAGCTCGTCGGAGTATAAAGAGTGGGTGATTAGCCCTACAGTCAATAACAGGATCAACTGGCTTAAACATCTAAACGAATGAATGCAGTAGAAAATAGATTTTTAGATTGCAAAAGATGATGTATTTCTCTTTTTGTAAAAGAACTAGACAATCATGAAAAGTGAAAACTGAGTCCTTTATTGCTAACTTATGAATATTTCTATATTATTTCATCACACATGATCATTTATTGACAGAAAATTCAAAACTCAAAACTACACTTAATCTCAGGATAGATCTTGCGAGCGTCAAACTCTTGTTATCAATCAGCCCTCTCGGGTTTTCATGATTGAATATTTTCTCTCAACCCTTAATTTTTGCCTAGAGTGCCTTTTTTCGGTTTTCACCCTGACAAGGTGCCCAATTTTAGCAAGGCCGCCTTTTTTCGATTTTTGACCCGCAGGGCATTATTCTCTTCTTTTGATATTTTGGTCTTTAGCCATGGAACCTCTTTAATCTGTCAGCGTTGACCAGCTCTTTGAATTTATTCCCATCACTATCTATTAAAATTGCCTCTCCTTTCGTTAACAACTTCTTTAGCACAAACGGACCTTCCCATGTTGGCCTAAATTTCCCCTGAAAGTCTGGTACTCCTGGTCTCATCTGCTTGAAGACTAGGTCTTCCTCTTTCAGCGGGTGTTTCCTAACCTTCTTACTGAATGACCGGGCTAACCTCTTTTAGTAGACTTGGTTGTGATATAAGCTCGCAGCCTAACCTCATCCAACAGGTTCAACTGCAGTAATCGTTATTGTGCCCATTCTGCTTCTGGAATTTCGGCCTTCATAACCACTCTTAGAGACCTGAGCTCAATTTCAACTAGCGAAACTGCCTCCGTTCTATGTACTAAAGAAAACGGCGTCGCGCCTGTTAATGTTCTGATGGTGGTTTTGTAGCCCCAAAGTGCAAAAGGCAATTTTTTTGCCCAGTCTTTGTAATTCTGTATCATTTTGGCCAAAATTTTCTTGACATTCTTGTTAGCTACTTCAACCACTCCATTAGCTTGAGGTCGATAAGGGGAGGACTTATGGTGCTGTATCCCATACTTTTGCACTGCCCATTTGGTTTCAGCTAAGAATTGTACCCCATTATCAGACACGACATGATGTGGGAGGCCGTACCTACATACCAAATTTTGCTCAATAAATCTGGCCATGTCTCGGGCATCTACTTTCTTAAAAGATTCAGCCTCAACCCATTTGGTAAAGTAATCGATGGCAACTATAATGAACCTGTGCCCATTAGAAGCGGTAGGGCATATCTCCCCTATGATATCTATCCCCCAAGCTGCAAATGGCTAATTTTGACACTGGCACATGCCTTGAATCTGCATACTGTTGGCACAGCTGGCATTATTTTACAAACTTTGAACAATCTGTATCCATAGTGATCCAATAGCCCTTGGCGCATGATTTTCTTTGCTAAGAATAAGCCATTCATGTGAGTTCTGCAAATACCAGCATGGACTTCCTCCATAACATTTTTAGCTTCCTTCTCTGATACGCATCTTAACTAAATGCCATCTGCTTGTCTCTTGTATATTATACCATCCACACTAAGAAACTGATTGGATAATTTTTTAATCATTTTGCAATCTTTTTTAGAAGCCTCTTCCAGGAATACCAACCTCTCTAGGTAATTCTGAACATCATAGTACCAAGGTTTTCCATCAGCCACTTTAACATCCATCACCTGTTCATGTTCAAAGCAAGGCCTTTGTGAACTTGAGATCAATACGGGTTTCATGACTATTCCTTCCGGGTTATCCCACATGGACACTAGAGTTGCAAGGGCATGGGCCAACTGATTCTCATCTCTAGGGACATAATGGAAAGTGTAAGTTTCAAACCAATCACTTAACACGTGGAGGTTCTTTATGTATAGTACCGATATTTCTTCTTTAATGGACCATTCTCCTCGAACCTGATAGATCACTAAAGATGAGTCTCCAAAAAGCTCTGCAAACTTTGCCCCCAGGGCCAAAAGAGCCTCTAAACTGAAAACGCATGCTTTAAACTGATATAAGCTTAATTGGCTCATATTCAACCCATGTTTAAGGGTTAGAAATTATGATTATGTGTGTTTATTTGTGTTAGAATTAGGGATATTTTATGTTTTGTTTGAGTTTTGGGTATAGGAGAACATTGGAGGAAAAAGGTGGAGAGAGATGAAGAAAAGAGCAGAATTGAGCAAAGGAAGAAGTGTCTCTATCGCAAGTGCGACAGAACACGCTAAGGGAAGCCAAAGGAGGAAGAGAGAAAAAAGAAGAAGAGAGCCTTTTGCGACCAAGGGGCTCGTCGTGAGGTCGCGACAGGGCACGGAGAAGGCAAACACGAGGAAGGTGGAGCGATGAAAGAGGCAAGCTCTGTCGCGAGCACGACAGAGAGATCCGTTAGAGACAAAAAGATAAAATCTCACATTGAAGAGTTGTGTTTCTCCACCAACCTTTACAGCTATTACCAAGAGTCATCTGAAGGGGCATAAGTAGATATTATAAATTATACTTCTAACTGTAATTTAAAGAGTTAAACATTTGATTAAGTAAAATTTCTGTAAGTTAGAATAGTTTTTCTTTCCTTAGTCTAATTTTCTCAAGTAGAGTTTATGCATTGAAGAGAAGATAGCATACAAAGAAGAAGACTACCTTTGGTGACATGAAAAGGGTAGAGAAATCTCCTTCTTCATTTCTTATCTTTTTACTCTTCTTTGTAAATTTTGTGATGTAAATTCTGAACTTGAATACCTAATATTAAATATTTTATTGTTCATATTAATTCATGTGTTCTTACTTGTAGAATTTCCTATTAGGATACTATGTTTTATCATTATAAGTACGAGTTTAATTGAAAAATGAATTCATATTTACAATCTAATGGGAAATCATCATTGAAGCATTATTTGAGAGATCATAGTGTTAAAATGGTTGCTCTAGGTTGTGACTTAACCTAAGATTTGCATGTTTAATTTTCTAGTTCATTAATGAAAGTTGTGAAATAGAATTACTTATGCATGTTTTAGGCAATCCTATTTATGTCGAGAGAGTAAGTAGGAAATGTATTCAACTTGGCTTGCATGACAAGAATACTTTAATCATTAAAAATAATCAATTCAAGTTCCATTCTTATACTCATCATCATCCATCATTTTATCTTCTTTGACTATCAATAATTAGGCTTAATTAGTTTATATGTTAGAATAGTTTTAAATCTTCTTAACCATTATTTGATCATTGTAAACAAGATTAAAATTAAGTAGTAATAGTGTGCAAATTCACATTCCTCATGGGATCGATATCTTAAGTACTATTCCGGTACCCGGGGAGCATTGATTTTGCCATTATGAAATTTGATTTATGATTTTGGATTACAATATTTTCTTTTATTTTAATTTATTTGTGTGTTTTAGTTTGACTTTGTGTTTTGATTTTGGTTTTTACATGATTTGAAAGTTCATGCCTAGTACAAGAAGTTCTTTATAAGAGCTTGAACCATTGAATCCTAAAATTGAAAGATTTTTGTCAAGTAACCGAAAATCCAATAGAAAGAAGAACAAGAATAAGAGACCAATTATCATGGCTGACGAAATTCCACCAAGACTTATGGACTTTGCCACACCTGCATTGAGTGGTGCTCAACAAGGAGTGGTAAGGTCAATGGTAAATGCAAATCAATTTGAGATTAAACCTTCTTTATTACAAATGATTCAAAATAGCATTCAATTTTATGGTTTGGCAAATGAGGATCCTAATGCTCATTTGGCAAATTTTCTTGAAATATGTGATACCTTTAAGATTAATGTTGTGTCGGCTGATGCAATCAAACTTAGTCTTTTCCCTTTCACTTTGAAAGATAAGGCCAAAGCTTGGTTGAATTCGCTAGCAAGGGGATCAATTACTACTTGGGACCAATTGGCCCAAGCATTTTTATCTAAATATTTTCCCTTGGCTAAAACAACCAAAATTATAAAGGATATCACTACATTTGTTCAAAATGGCAATGAATCTTTGTATGAGGCTTGGGAAAGGTTCAAAGAATTGCAAAGAATGTGTCCACACCATAACCTTCCAAGGGAGCTTTTGATGCAAACCTTCTATAATGGAGTTAACCCAACTACAAGAGGTACAATAGATGCTGCAGCTGGTGGATCCTTGATGAGAAAAACAACCGAAGCAGCATTTGAATTATTGGAGGAAATGTCAATGAACAATTGCATGTGGCCTACCGAGAGAGTAAGGGATTCTAATTCTTCTAATGCTAGGGGAGTACATGCACTTGATTCTGTAGTTACTTTGTGAGCTTAAGTAGAAGCCTTAACTCATAAACTTAATAGTTTAGGAGTGGGAGGTAGTCAGAAAAATAGTTATAACATTTGTGGGCAACTAGGACATTCTAGTGAAGGATGTAATTTAGGGGTAACTAATAATGAAGAGCAAGTTAGCTTTATTCAAGGTCAAGGTCATGGTAACCCTTACTCTAATACATATAATCCAGGTTGGAGAAATCATCCTAACTTTTCTTGGGGAAATAATAGCAACCAAAATAGGAGTGTAGGTTTTCAACAACCTCAAGATAGGTTTGGGGCTTTAGAAGTTAAGATGGATAGGTTCTTGGAGGGAATTAATATGAAATTTAACTCACAAGAGGAGAACCACAAGAGGCTGGAAAATAAGTTTGATCAGATTACAAAGAATCAAGCCTCATCCACCCATAACTTAGAAGTGCAAATTGGGCAATTAGCAAAGGCTTTACCTTCAAGGTTACAAGGAACTTTACCAAGTAATACGGAGGAGAACCCAAGGGAACATCTAAAAGCCATCAATTTAAGGTCAGGTAAATTCTATACTAATGAAATTGTTACTACTAACAAGAGTGGAGAATTACAGGAAAATGACAAGAAGAATGACTCTTCTGTCGCGAGCGCGACGCCTGTCGCGATCGCAACAGAGGAGAGGCCGAGTAATATCGCGGGCGCGGTACCTATCGCGAGCGCACCAGCTGAAGGAGAGCGTTCTATCCCGAGCACGACACCTGTCGCGGGCGCGATAGACATGACTTCTAAGGCAAATCTTCCAAAGACATTTCAACCTCATCCACCGTTTCCTCAACGCCTGAAGAGACAAAACCAAGATAAGCAATTCCAATCTTTTATTGATAAATTGAAGCATTTGCACATAAATTTGAATTTTATTGAGGCCATTACACAAATTCCTAATTATGCAAAATTTCTTAAAGATTTAATTTCTAAGAAAAGAAATTGGGAAGATATATCCACTATTGCATTAACTGAGGCATGTAGTTCTATAATCATAAATAATTTGCCTACAAAGCTTAAGGATAATGGTAGCTTTACTATTCCATGCCCCTTAGGAGATGTTGAGTTTCCTAAGTGTTTATGTGATTTAGGGGCAAGTATAAATCTCATGACTTTTTCTATCTTTAAAAAGTTGGGGTTGGATTATGTTAAACCTACTTCCATGGTTTTGCAATTAGATGATCAATCTATTAAGAAACCCTATGGAATAGTAGAAGATGTGTTGGTAAAAGTGGATAAGTTTATTTTACCTGCTGATTTTGTTATCTTAGATTTTGCATATGATGTGAAATGTCCATTGATTTTGGGAAGACCTTTCATGAGGACTGGTAGGGCTATAGTGGATGTCTATGAGGGCTCTTTAGTCTTAAGAGTAGGGGATGATAGTGTGGAATATCATATGGATAAAGCATTACAATATCCCATGGATGAAAATGTGTGCATGAAAATAGATGTTATCAATGCTTGCATTTTGGAGGTATTGAAAAATGCAGGTGAAGAGGAGGTTCAAATGGAGGTAGAAGTTCATGAAGATATAGAGCAAGAGAGCTTAAGGCCAAAACTTCTTTATCGAAATAAAGCACCTTTGCCACCTTTAATTGTAAGTCCTCCAAATGTGGAATTAAAAGAACTACCAAATCATTTGAGGTATGCATTTCTTGGCTCTAATCATACTTTGCCTATTATAATTTCCAACAAACTTACTAGTGCACAAGGGTATGCATTGTTAGAGGTTGTTAAAAAAAGGATAAAAAGTATTGGTTGGCAGATTTCTGATCTAAAAGGTATTAGTCCTAATGTTGTCATGCATAGGATAAACTTGGAAGATGAATGTCAGCCTAAAGCTGATAGGCAAAGAAGGCTTAACCCTCACATGAAAGAGGTAGTGAAAAAAGAAGTTATTAAGTTGCTTGATGCTGGGATCATCTATCCAATTTCGGATAGTGATTGGGTAAGTCCAATACATTGTGTGCCAAAGAAGGGAGGTATAACGGTTGTTAGGAATGAGAATGGTGATCTAATTCCTACTATAACCACCACCGGTTGGAGGGTGTGTATAGACTATAGGAAGTTAAATTCAGCAACTAGGAAAGATCATTTTCCTTTACCATTCATTGACCAAATGTTGGAGAGAATAGCTGGCCATTCTCATTACTATTTTTTAGATGGTTATTTAGGATATTTTCAAATTTTTATCTACCCTAGTGACCAAGAGAAAACCACATTTACTTGTCCATATGGGACCTTTGCTTATAGGCGAATGCCTTTTGGGTTATGCAATGCACCAGCCACCTTTCAAAGGTGTATGACTTCGATTTTTGGGGATATGATAGAGGATATAATGGAAGTTTTTATGGATGACTTTTCTGTTTATGGGGATTCATTTGAGCTTTGTATACAAAATTTAGACAAAGTATTAGCTAGATGTGAAGAAACTAATTTGGTTCTTAATTGGGAGAAATGCCATTTTTTGGTAGATGAAGGGATAGTTTTAGGGCATAAGATTTCAAGTCGAGGGATTGAGGTAGATAGAGCAAAAACAGAATTGATTGAGAAATTACCTCCACCCACTACACTTAAGGGGGTAAGATCGTTTCTTGGTCATACTGATTTTTATAGAAGATTTATAAAAGATTTTTTATTGATTGCTAAACCTTTGACTAACTTGTTAATAAAGGATGTGCCTTTTGAATTTTCTGAAGAATGTATGCATGCTTTTGATACTTTGAAGAAAGCCCTTGTAAGTGCACCTATTATCACCACTCCTAATTAGGAATTGCCATTTGAGATCATGTGTGATGCAAGTGATTTTGCTATGGGATGTGTGCTAGGACAAAGGCATGGTAAGAATTTGCATGTGATTTATTATGCTAGCCACACTTTGTCACCTCCTCAAATCAATTACACAACCACTGAAAAAGAGATGTTAGTTGTGGTTTATGCATGTGACAAATTTAGATCTTACTTGTTAGGGTCTAAAGTTATTATTTATACGGATCATGCGGCATTGAGGTATTTGTTTGCTAAGAAAGATGCTAAACCTAGATTGATTCGTTGGGTATTATTATTGCAAGAATTTGACCTTGTCATTAAAGAAAAAAAGGGAAGTGAAAATTTAGTAGCTGACCATTTGTCAAGGTTAGAAAACAATGATGAACCTTTAGGTGATAGCATTAATGAGTCTTTTCCGGATGAATCATTAATGTCACTTGAAAATATGCATGTACCTTGGTATGCTAATTTTGCTAATTATCTTGCTGCTGGGATTGTGCCTAATGGTTTGACATGGCAACAAAAGAAGAAGTTTTTTAATGATGTCAAACATTATCTTTGGGAGGAACCCTATTTATTTAAGATAAGTGGGGATGGCATAATCCGTAGATGTGTGAGTGAGGAAGATTATCAAAACATCTGACACATTGTCATGCTGCTTTGTATTCGGGTCATAATGGTTCTACTAAGACTGCTTTTAGGGTGCTTGAATGTGGTTTCTTTTGGCCTACTTTGTTTCATGATGCAAGAGTGTTTGTTGTTAAGTGTGATAAATGTCAAAGAGCTGGTAATATTAGTAAGAGAGATAAAATGCCTTTGAATAACATATTGGAAGTTGAAGTGTTTGATGTGTGGGGGATTGATTTTATGGGTTCTTTCCCTACATCTTTTGGGCAAAATTACATTTTGGTTGGTGTAGATTATGTATCCAAATGGGTTGAAGCAAAAGCAACACCAACTAATGATTCAAAGGTTGTGCTAAAGTTTTTAAAGAAGCTCTTCTCAAGGTTTGGAGTGCCAAGAGCCATCATAAGTGATGGAGGTAAGCATTTCATTAACCGTTCTTTTGATTCTTTATTACATAAATATGGTGTGCATCATAGGGTAGTTACACCATATCACCCACAAACAAGTGGTCAAGTGGAAGTGTTCAATAGGGAACTTAAGTGGATATTAGAAAAAATTGTTTCTAATTCTAGAAAGGATTGGGCACATAAATTGGATGATGCTTTATGGGCATACCGTACAATATTTAAGGCACCTATTGGTATGACACCATATAGGTTGGTTTATGAAAAAGCATGTCATTTGCCTGTGGAGTTAGAGTATAAAGCATATTGGGCCATTAGGACCTTGAATTATGACTTAAAGGATGCAAGTGTCAAGAGATGTTTGTAATTGAATGAGCTTGATGAGTTAAGACTTTTTGCCTATGAAAATGACAAAATCTATAAAGAAAGGTCTAAAAAATGGCATAATGCTCATATAAGGTATAAACATTTCACCATTGGGGATAAGGTTCTTTTGTACAATTCAAGGTTGAAACTCTTTCCTGGAAAATTGAAATCTAGATGGAGTGGACCCTTTGAAGTCACCCAAGTTTTTGATCAAGGTTTTCTAGAACTCAAAAATGAAAAAGGGGAATTATTTAAAGCCAATGGTCAAAGATGTAAGGTGTATTTGGAGGAAACCTTTCACGGAAGGGAGGTTTCATTTATCTCTTTAAAAATGGTTTGAAGGATAATTGACATTATTTTTCTTTTTAATTACTTGTTATATTATATGTGTGATATTTATATATACTAATGAAATTCTTTTTGTTCTACAGATACTCCTAATTTGTAAGTTTATTTTTTATGTCAATTTGCGATGTTATTTTGCAAGGGAAACAAAGTTGATTTTTAAGTTTTTCTCTCTGTCGCAGGTGCAATGCTTTCACGAGCGCGACAGAGAGGGGAAGGTGTTTTGTAGGTTTCATCGCGATGGCACGATGTTGGTGGCCTCGCGACAACCCCTTTTTGGATTTCTAATGTTTGTCTCTGTCGCGAGCACGAAGATGTCGCGAGCGCGACAGAGAAAGGGGGCTTCATTTGTCGCGCTGACGTGACGTATATCGCGAGATGTTCCTTTTATCAAATCACTACTGTCGTGATCGCGACGGGAAGCGGGATTTGAAATTTTTAATCAAATATGACCGTTGGGACTCATTTAATTCTCCTATTTCCTTATTTTATGCCCTAATAACTCCTTTCTCTTTCGCTTTGTTTTGCCTATTCAGTTCTTTCCTATTTATTTTCTCTCTTTCCTCTCTACACTTCCCCACGTTCTCTCAAATTCTCTCACGTTCTCTTTTCTTTTTCAGTTTTTCTAGGGTTTACTCTTGTTCTCTTACAATTATTTTCATTTTTTCCATATTATTGCTAACGATTTTAATAAATGGTGAGGATAAAATTCGTGGGAGATAAGAGGAAGGGGAAGCGGCCTATGGGAGAGTCAAGCACTCAAGGTGACGATTCCATTCCTGAATCAGTTTTATTTCAAAACCGGTATGAGTGTCCTTTTCCAATTTTTTCTGATGATGAAGGTCAGAAATTTCAATGTTTTGCTAAAAAAACTTATGTTGGCATGTGGGATTTGGATTTTGCTATTCTGGATACTTTAGGCTTAACTACTCAAATTAATAGTTTTCTTAGATATATGAAGTGGGGGAAATTTATTACTTTATCTTTGCCTGTTAGAAAAGAGTGGGCTTTAGAGTTTTTTGTCACCCTGGCTTATGTTGATAAACGTAAGATTGAGATGAAATTTAGACATCAAGGCACAGAGTATACTTTTGGGTATAATGAATTGCATGCTTGGTTTGGTTTCCCTTTAAATGGAAAACGGTTTGATGCCCATCATTTTAGACCTTCCCCTGTTTGGTAAAGATTGACTGGGTTAGATTATTTTGATAATAAAAATTCTACTAATCGGCAATTTAAAGATGATGCTTTGATGATTTTTCATAAATATCTTTGTCATGCTATGTTTGGTAGGGTGGAAATCACTAAAGTTCAAACCCAGGACTTATTTGGTTTAGATCTTTTGCATGCTCATAAAACCCCTGACTCCATTGATTTTGTTTTTGATGGTCTGTACCATGCATCCATTGCTAGGAGTAAATCAGTGGGTATGTGTCATATGGTCACGGGTATAATTTTGGGATGCCTTGGTGATTTGCATACTTTTGTGATGGCTGATAATGAATCCATTACTCTGCTTAATGTTGCCTATTTCAGGTGGGCTAATATTTTAACTAAGGGAGCTTGGCCCCCTGGATTTGTTGACCGTTCTGCAGGTGCACCATGTATGGCTAGACTAAGTGCACCAAGTGGCTGTGCACCTGAATCAACCTCCGCAGCTGTGGCTCATGACTCCTCGGATGAGGACGAGGAGGCTGCTGGGGTTGATGCTGCTGATGGAGGCTCTACTGCAGGTTTAGAGCAAGTAATGCATAGATTGGATGGCATTGAAGCCACCAATCAAAGCTTGGCAGCGCGAATGGATGTCCTGGAAACTGATGTGAGGGCTGTGCTAAAAAATCAGAAGAGTACGAGTCGGAAGCTCCTCAGTTTTTTCCACAAGCAACATGTGGAACTTTCTCCCTCTCCACCTAGCTCCCCTAGTGGGAGTTTCTGAGTTTGTTCTCCTACCCTTTTCTTTATTTTGTTTGTTTTTTGTTCTTTTATGATGTTTGTTGTGTTAGCTGTGTTTGTTGTGTTGTTTTGATAGTTTTGAGTATGTTTATTTTCACACAATGGGGACATTGTGTCCTTTAAGTGTCGGGGGGTGTGTGTGTTCTATTTTTGGTTTCATATTTATGCATGTATGTATATATTTGTTTATTATGCATGAGTAGCATAGCCTGTGAAGCATGAACTGCTAGATTTAAGATATGTTTTATGTGTCTATGTTTAGGGTGTTTTTAGGTTTTATTGGACATATGATTTTTGGAGATTATATATTTGATACATATTTGAAAATTAAAGCATGTTTAGCTTAAAACTTTTGACCTTTAGTCTAAGTAGATAACTTTTTAGACATAGTATTGTTTGTTTTACTTTGGCATTCTATTATACATAGTGAGGGCCATGGCTTAGCAAAACACTTTGGTGTAGGGTCTTTTTAAGTTAGGTATCTTTTCACATGTAAATAAAGATTGTTTTGCCAACTAATTGCTTAGGATAGTTTAACCTATAGCCTATGTGAGTTTTTGAAGCATTATTCAGAATTTTTCTTTGTATGAGAGCCTCAGTATGCCATATCCTCCAGAACTTATTTTTGGTAAATTTTGAGACTACATTTTAGTATGGGATGTACACGGGATATGATAAGGGCACTTAGAATGAACCTGTGACGCGCGCCGGATCCCGATGCGCCGCCCTTTCGGACCGCCCGCACGTGGGCGATCGGGGCATTTGCGGGTCCGTTAACAGCTTACGATAAATCGCAAGTGCGTCTATGTTGGGCAACAAGGAGGTATCATGGAGTCGCCACCCAATAGAACATTGGGAAAGTTACTCTCGCCTCGGAGAGCCTAAGACTTGCGCATTTTATCCATGTTGGGTCGTGAGGCCTGGGATTAGCGCTAAAGTCTCGTGACCCAAGAAGTATTTTGGAGGATAACCTCTAACCTCTTGAGCCCAAAGACCAGAGCTGGGTCCGGGATTTCTCATCTATTTCTACCTCAATTAGTTTATGATCAAATTTTAATGTCATTAGTTCGCTCTCTCTCCACACTATGCAGTTTAATTAAAAAGCGCATCTATTCACATTCGGAAAGCAGTAAATGGGCAGAATAAATATCAAAGCGATAAATTACAATAATACAAGGAGCGGAATACAACTCCCTTTATAAATGTGCGATTCATACACAAATCGGGGCATTGTTTATTTTGAGGACTTTGGTCCTTGCATGCATCATTATCAAAAACGGGATATTTTATATGTGATGATCTTTATTTGGATGAAAATAGGGCGTTGGACCCTTTTGCATTTTATACAAAACTCACTTTTATTTAAGTACAAGTTGTTGGTCTATTTTTACATTTAACAGGATAAAAAGAGCTTATTCATACATATAAAATAATCAATGAATGAATAGGCGAGAGAAATAAATCAAGAGGTTTAAGAAAACTAAACCGGACGAAATCCACCATGCATGGTAGGCAGCCGCTCAAGCTCGGAATTATCCAAGAGGACCAATATACACTCACAAAAAGTGAAGAGATGTTAACATTCATGAAATTAACACATAAGAAATCGAAGAGACTAAATAGAGATGAAAAATGATCAAAAAAAATGGAGGCAGAACCCACCGACGGCCTTTCCTGGTTGACCGACGGGCGTCGGTTTGGTTATTCGATATGCCCGTTTGTCACTCAAGAAGGGGCGTCTGTAGGTGGGTGACCGACGGGCGTCGGTCATAAAGATGACCCGTCGGTCACCTCTGTCTCCGGAAAACAGAAAAGAGAAAAGGGCCTTTTGAGATCAAAAAACAAGTTTTATCCAAGAAGGAGATGAGGGAGTCAAAATGAAGAAAAGTAATGACAGGTATTCAAAAATTTTATGGAATGAATAAATAAATGATAAATAATTAAATATGAGATGAAAATGGAGAGAGAATCCGGAATATTTACCCTCAGATAGTCGCTTTGGGTAAGATTTTGGTGTCGGTTAGATCCCCGCGCGTTCCACGAGAAGTAAGAGAATGAAAGATTAGAGAGAGAAAATGAGCTATTTCACCTCCGATCCTTCAGAAAATCGATTTAGGAGTCAAAACCTAAAGAAAACTAATTAGCTTTTAGTTCCTTTGATTGATTTGATCCTTGATTAAGTAAAGTTCTTTGGAAAAAGGTGTTTTTGGAAGAGAGAGAAAACGTGCTCGAATTTTGGCAGAGTTTCCTCTTCTGAAAAATTTTCCAACCCTTTTGAAGTGAAAATCCGGACCTTATATAGCCAGACACGACCGACGGGCGTCGGTGCGTAGGGGCGGGCGTCGGAAGAATCCTACTGACACAAGGACACTTCCGACGGCCCTGCCACATCCACCGACGGGCGTCGAAACGGTTGCGTGCTCCGGGAAACCAGGCGGCTCCTGACAGGGGCGGTGACTTTCCGACGGGCGTCGGAAAATACCCTGAGCCGTCGGTGACTCGAAGCGACGGGCTACCTCCACAGACGGGCTGGCCGTCTGTGGAGGACAAAAAACCTTTTTGACTCAGAAAACTCCCGTTTTCTCCCCCTCTGCCCCTGAAGTGTAGAAAAATCTCATTTCTCATGGAACGCGGGACTAAAACCTCCAACTTCAGCCTCCCGTACAGGCCTTGAACATTGATTTCGTCATAGGAAAACCTCCGATCCGGACCGCTCCAGGACACGGTGCTTACAGAACTATTTTTGGCTTGCTTTAAATTCCTTACCTTTTGACTTTAGAAAGCCAAGTTTGAGCATATATCCTGCTTTTCTTGCTTAAGTACATACATAGCCATATTCTTTTGATTAAACATTGGCCTATTTCTTGTGAATTAACCATATTGTGGAGAGATTTAGGATTGGTATAGCATTGGAGATATGTTATTATTAACAAGCATGAAGTAGTGAAAATTAAAATTCCCTTATTTTGAAACTTAGTATTAGAAATGTTAGTCTCTTAAGAAAAGAAACAAAAATAAGTACGAATAGCAAGATGTACATCAAAAATTGCTTATGTGTGGGATGGAGCGTAAAATGCACCCATGCTAATTTTTCTTGCTATCCTAAAGAAAAGCAGCAAAAAAAAAGAAAAAAGAAAAACAAACAAAGAACTAGCCGAAATTTGTATAGTCGAGAAGGGAATTAGAATAGTAGTAAGACTATCATGTTTTGTGCAAATTTTGTTTTCAATTTCCTATGTTATATTGGTACTTTTTCTCTACACAATATTAGCTACCTAAATCCAAAAGTTTCCTACCCTAACCTAAGCCATATTACAACCATTTTTAAGACCCTTTGATCCTCTTTACTACCTTATACTAGTAGATGAGAGGTTTATAAATTACAAGCCTATGGTATGTAATGGCATATTTAAGGAATGAGAGAAACACTAACCTATAAACACTTGAGAGATTGAGTGATTGAAAGCAAAAAGTGTTTGAGTGACAATTATCTTAGGCAATGTTTTGTGTGAAATAATCTATACATGTGTTAGGATACTTGATTTCTTGAGATCAAACATCCTTGTATTTTGCAATTTCACGGTTTTCTAATTGTATATAGGGGTTAACGTTTTATAAATAATGATATTGTCTAAGGAGTTACATATTTAGGCTAATGAGTTAGAGGTTAAAGTATGGACATGTGATTTCCAAATATTTGTCAAATGTATAAGTAAGCTCCAAAATCCTGTGTTTGTTTTGTGTTATTTGTTTGTAGTGTTTGAGTGTTTTGCTTGGGGACAAGCAAATGTTTAAGTGTGGGGGTTTGATAGGCTCATATTTAACCCATGTTTAAGGGTTATAAATTATGATTATGTGTGTTTATTTGTGTTAGAATTAGGGATATTTTATGTTTTGTTTGAGTTTTGGGTATAGGAGAACATTGGAGGAAAAAGATGGAGAAAGATGGAGAAAAGAGCAGAATTCAGCAAAGGAAGAAGTGTCTATGTCGCGAGCACGACAGAACACGCTAAGGGAAGCCAAAGGAGGAAGAGAGAAAAATGAAGAAGAGAGCCTGTCGTGACCAAGGGGCTCGTCGCGAGGTCGCGACAGGGCACAAAGAAGGCAAATGCGAGGAAGGTGGAGCGATGAAAGAGGCGCGCTCTATCGCGGGTCGTGAGCGGGACAGAGAGATCCATTAGAGACAAAAGGATGAAATCTCACATTGAAGAGTTGTGTTTCTCCACCAATCTTTGCAGCTATTACCAAGAGTCATCTGAAGGGGCATAAGTAGATATTATAAATTATACTTCTAACTGTAATTTAAAGAGTTGAACATTTGATTAAGTAAAATTTATGTAAGTTAGAATAGTTTTTCTTTCCTTAGTCTAATTTTCTCAAGTAGAGTTTATGCATTGAAGAGAAGATAGCATACAAAGAAGAAAACTACCTTTAGTGACTTGAAAAGGGTGGAGAAATCTCCTTCTTTATTTCTTATCTTTTTACTCTTCTTTGTAAATTTTGTGATGTAAATTCTGAACTTGAATACCTAATATTAAATGTTTTATTGTTCATATTAATTCATGTGTTCTTGCTTGTAGAATTTCCTATTAGGATACTATGTATGATCATTATAAGTATGAGTTTAATTGAAAAATGAATTCATATTTACAATCTAATGGGAAATCATCATTGAAGCATTATTTGAGAGATCATAGTGTTAAAATGGTTGCTATAGGTTGTGACTTAACCTAAGATTTGCATGTTTAATTTTCTAGTTCATTAATGAAAGTTGTGAAATAGAATTACTTATGCATGTTTTAGGCAATCCTATTTATGTCGAGAGAGTAAGTAGGAAATATATTCAACTTGGCTTGCATGACAAGAATACTTTAATCATTAAAAATAATCAATTCAAGTTCCATTCTTATACTCATCATCATCCATCATTTTATCTTCTTTGACTATCAATAATTAGGCTTAATTAGTTTATACGTTAGAATAGTTTAAAATCTTCTTAACCATTATTTGATCATTGTAAACAAGATTAAAATTAAGTAGTAATAGTGTGCAAATTCACATTCCTCATGGGATCGATATCTTAAGTACTATTACGATACACCGTATACTTGCGAAAAATTAGCATCTATAAAATATGCTAACATATACTCGGATTCATTGTTAGTAGCTTTATACCTCAGCTTCTTAGCTAGCGATAACTTTTCACCATCCGGGGTTATCAAAATGATCCCAACACCTGCCTCTTTGTTATTAACTGCTCCATCAAAACACATTTGCCATCCCTGAACTGCAATGGCCATGACATCTTCGTCTGGGAAATCATACTCGACCTGGTCTCCTTCAATATGATAATCAGCTAGGAATTCAGCTACAGCTCTCCCTTTAATGGTTTTCCTTGTGATGTATTTTATATCAAACTCTTAGAGCAATATTAACCACCTACCTATCTTTCCCAACAAAGAAGGTGCTTCCTGAAGATATCTCGGAGGATTCTGTTTAGCGACTGCCTGAATCCTGAATGAGTGGAAATAATGTCTCAACTTCTTCGAGGCCCAAATTACTGCCTTGTGAATCAAGTCATACACCTCCACTTCCTTGTGAATCAAGTCATCAAGAATTTTAGTGGCCATTCTCTGATAAGTCGCGCCTGCATTCTTCAATCCGAAAGGCATAACCGATAAGCAAATGTCCCCCACTCAGTAATAAAGGCCGTCTTAATCCAATATACAATTCTGTAAAGGATCTGATTATATCCAGCATAACCATCTACAAAACTGTACATCATGCAGGAAGCTGCGCTGTCTATTAAAACATCAATATGAGGCAGAGGGAAATCATACTTTGGACAGGCTTTGTTCAAATCCCAATAATCCACACATACACGAACTTTCCCATCCTTTTTAGCTACAGGAACTACATTAGCTAGCCACATCAGATATTGAACCTCTACTAGGAATTTAGCCTTAATCTGCTTATGAACTTCCTCTTTCACCTTCTGTGCCCATTCTGGTCTGAGCCTCCTAAGCTTTTGCTTGACCGGTTTAGACTCTGGATGAGTTGGAATTGCATGCTCAGCTATGTTTCTGTCAATCCCCGGCATATCTTCATAGGTCCAGGCAAAAACTTTTTCATATTTTTTTAAGATTTTCTCAAATTTTAATCTCTCTTCAGGAGTTATGTCAAATGCTATCAAGATTTGCTTTGGGTTTTCTAAAGTTCCAAGATTAAATGGAGTTGTATTAGTTGAATTTATGTCAAAATGAACGTGTCATGCGTATGATCATGTGAAATAAAATCATCAGAAACATCGCACAAGTAAGTAAAATTATTCATTTTATTAATAAAATTAGAATTGCACACATTGTCATCATTAAAGAGTTCTGGAACAAAAAGAATATCTAAATAACTACAGTCTTGTTCATCCATTGATGCAGATGTTGAAGCTGACTGGTCGCTATGGTCTTGACTTGGTGGTGGCTTCCAACTACCTCTGGCGGAGCTTCTAGATCCTAGATCTTTAGGTTCTGCATTGGTGCTTCAACTCCTATTTTTTTCCTTCCCTTTCACCCTGGTGGCAAGCAACTTGTCAGTATAAACCTCTTCCGAATCATTTTTGTCTTCAATATTTCTCTAGGTCATAATCTCTTCATCCCAAAAATCTTTCACTGACTTGATGGTCCCCTCGGTCCAGTCAAACACATCATTAAAAACTTCGAAGCCTGGGAAAATCTGATTACTGATAAATTGAGGTTCAGTCTCTCCACAATAAGTACAAAGGGGCGTTGTTGGCACAAAGCTTTCCAAAATATGAGGGATATCTGCTAACTTCTCTTTCCCTTTACTGCTTACACCTTTATAGCCTAGTCCCCTTCGGTCCTTCTGACCCTTTATTGTGATAGGTGACTGTGGCCCTTGCGAATTCCTGCCCAGACCAGCTCTTCAAAGAAAATGCATTCGCTTCATCATGTTTACCGCCTGATAGCTACCCTCTAAACTTCCCTCTTCACCAATTGCTGACACATGGAAACCACTGAATAGTTGTTTAGAGATTTCTAGTGAAGAAACCTGATTTTCCCTAGCAGCCCTGACAGTTACTACTTCTCCCTCGTGCGGTATTTTAATCATCTGATGCAGGGTAGATGGCACTCCCCCCAGCTTATGAAACCAAGGTCTTCCAAGTAAAGCTAAAAAATTAGCAGGGATCGATAAGACTACAAATTTTGCTTCTGTTTCTATGGGCCCAGTTTTGACTATTGCCTTAAAAGTCCCCGCGGCCGACACTCGCAAAAATAAACAATTTTTTTTAATTTAAAATTTAACTAATAAAAACTACAATTTCTAAACCCCATTTTTCAAAATTAATTTTTAAAATATTTTTATTATTTTTTATTCTAAAATGTAAATTTGACAAGAAAATCATCACTTTCAACCTCTTTTCCCGTGAATAGGCATTTTATCATCATTGGGTAACTCTAATATAGGCTGACTCAGGACCCGGTGTCTACAGTTGCCCCCATTTTAGGGAAAGCTAGTACTCTAGTGTCTAGGTGAGCCTAAACTCAAAGAAAAGAAGGAAAGAGACACATACCTGAGGTAGTTAACTTTCCGAACTGGGTGGTGTTGTTGTTGTGGTGGTTGTCGCCATGTTGATCTTTTGTTGAAGTGGTAGTGCAGTCATCGTGCAAACCCTCTGTGGAGTGGTAGTGCCGTCATCGTTCAAACCCTTCTGAAGTGGTAGTGTCGGGGTCGTACAAACCCTTCTTAGTTATGAAGTGGTGCCCCCTAAGAGCCCTTTGGCTGATTTGCCCCCTGAGATGTCTTTGATTGATTACCCCCTGAGAGGTCTTCGACTAGTTGGCTGCCCCCTGAGAGGTCTTCAGTTCATCGCCCCCTAGGAGGTCTTTGGATGGTTAGCTGCCCCTTGAGAGGTCTTCGGTAGATCGCCCCCTGAGAGGTCTTTAGATGGTTTCCCCCTGAGAGGTCTTCGATTGATCGCCCCCTGAGAGGTCTTTGGATGGTTGATCGCCCCCTAAGAGGTCTTTGGATAGTTGCCCCTGTCACACCCCGTTTGCCCCCTAGTAGAACGAGCCATGTGTGTGTATGTATTTGTATGTGTTTTGGCATGATTACAAGGGCATTTTGGGAATATTGCATGATTTGGGGTTTTTCTAGTGCGTGTATGTGTATGTGTAGCACTATGGTGCGAATTAGTTGGGACAAGTTTGTGTGTGCATGAGTGCACCATTGTAGTGTGTGTGCATGGGAGTTATATTATGTGTGGTTGATCATACCATAGTAGGATATGCACTAGTGGGTTATTGTGGTGTGTATGCATTCATACATTTGTAGGGTGTGTCCTTGAAGGAGCATTGTGTGTGTTGCTCATACATGTGTAGGGTGCATTATTAGGGTGTTTCATTGTGTGCATGTGATGCATTTAGTTAGGGTGTGAGTAAGTAATCTCTTTCTCTAGATGGTTGACATGTGTAAAGGGGAAAGAAAGATGGGAAAGAGAAAATGAAAAAGGAAAAAATCAGATTTTTGAAACCCATTTCCCGATTTCTCTTCTCCTTCTTCTTCTTCTTCTTCCTCCTTTGCACTCTCCTAAGTGCTTTACTTAGATTCAAGCTCAAGTGGTGGAATTAATTACTCCCTTACATCTTCCTTGGTAAGTTATTGCTTTTTCCTTGTGTTATTCATGCATTTTCTTCTTCTTCTTGGGTTGGATCTAAGTTAGGGTTTGTGTTTTTGGTGTTTGGGTGCTTGTTTGTGCTTAGTTGAGCCTCCTCGCGAGCCAAAGGGCAAAGAGAAGGCTGGACCTAGTGGATCCAAGCAATAGGAGCTAAGGATTTTAAGGTTTGGGAATTTCTTGGTTTTCATGTATATATGTTTATGTATGAGATTTGATGGTTTCTTAGAATTAGGTTGTTATATGTTCTTTATGTTGATGTATACGCTATGGGTTTTTGTTTTGGAATGTGAATCTTCCAAGAGCATGAGTTAATTGTGATAATGTTGGAGTTGATGTGGTTTTGTGCATAAATTGGGGTTTTGGATGATTCTTGGAATTGGAGGTTTAAATTAATGAATTGTGTGAAATTTCTTATTGATTAATGTTATATTATCGTTGTTGATGCTAATGGATGGCTGGGTTTGAGGTAAGAGGTTCTTGGATGAGTTTTGTGTGTTTGTGGTTGATTATGGGAGGAAGAAAATCTGCAGAATTCTGCAAATTTTGGAAAACCCGATGCTGTCGCGAGCGCGACAGAGATTGGCATTTTGGAGCTTCGCTATCGTGAGCACGCGATTCTATCGCGAGCCCGTGATAGCCGAAGTATTGAGCACCCTCTATCGCGAGCGCGACATCTGTCGCGATCGCGACAGAGCGCGATGCTGGCCAAGTGCTATCGCAAGCACGCGATTCGTCGCGAGCTCGCGACAGCAATAATTGCTCTCTGTCGCGAGCGCTACAGAGCCTGGCCCCTCCTTCCTCCTCGCGGTCACGAAATCTGTCGCGTACGCGCATCGAAGAGACTTCAGTCTCTGTCACAAGCACGACAGACATCGCGAGCGCGACAGATCTCTGTATGCTGAATGAGTTTTCTTTGTTGTGTGCGATTTTTGAACTCCAGTTTCCTTTAATGTCTATGAGATTTATGCTTGATGTCTTATGAATTTTATGAATGCGGATCAATGTTACGACTATGTACATGTATGATGATGATTTTGGAATGTTATGAAATGGATTGAATGGCTTATGCATGACCTGCTAGAGTCTAGAAAGTGGATAGTTAGGCATGCCTAATAGAGTCTTATAGCTGCAGCCCTTTGTTTCGTTTGGACCCCGATCAGGTCCCCGCTTGGTTCCTCGCGAACCCCTATGTGTTCGGATCTTGTTTAAGATCCCTTTTGAAAATGTTTTGTGAAAAGTTAAAAGTATCTTGATTTATCGATTCGTACCCGTAAGGTACTGTCCGTATCGGCTCGTACCCGTAAAGTACTATCCGTACACTCGTTATCCACTCCCTCGAGTCAGCAGGTGCCTTGTATGAATTGTGTTATGAGCAAATGTATGTGACACATGTGTGAACTCATAAGTGAAAAGCATAATCTGTTTTGGGAATATGAATATTGTTATGAGTTTCTGAATGTATGGCTTTAGTATATGTGCATGCTTATGCAATTGATATGCTATGTGTATGGTATATTATGATGAATGCTTGTGTTTTGCCTTGACGACCATTGTGAATGGTTGTCCTATAATATATGTGTGTTCCCCACTAAGCGTTTATCGCTTAGCACGGTGTGTTTACCCGTGCAGGTGCGGAAGGAGTTGCTTTGGAAGAGTCGCCGCAGTCCAAGCCAATGCAGCAGGGTTTAGAATAGGACTGAGTTTTGTATTTTGAGATTCCTTTTGTATAGAACTCTCTTATTTTGGTTTTGTAATAGCGTTTGCTTTTGTTTATGAAATTTTGGGATTTGTAATTAATTGTTGTATTTCTTAGTTGATCATAACAGTAATGTAATGCCTCCGTTATATTAATGCATGATCAGCTTTCTCTTTCTTATACTTCACAAAAGTTTTAATTACCTAGCTTTTGTGTATGTTTATCTATGCATTGTTCTCTGCTTTGTTTGGTTGCACCCTGACTCGTATGGCATCTTACTCCTCATGGGATGGGATTGCCTGAGTACGGGTAAGGGGTGTCACAGCCCCCTGAGAGGTCTTCGGTTGATCACCCCCTGAAAGGTCTTCGGATGGTTGATCGCCCCTTGAGAGGTCTTTGGATGGTTGATCGCCCCCTGAGAGGTCTTTGGATAGTTGATCGCCCCCTAAGATGTCTTCGAATGGTTGCCCCCTGAGAGGTCTTCGGTTGATCGCCCCCTGAGAGGTCTTCAGTTGATCGCCCCCTAAGAGGCTCCCTAAGAGGTCTTCGAATGGTTGATCGCCCCCTAAGAGGTCTTCGAATGGTTGCCCCCTGAGAGGTCTTCGGTTGATCGCCCCTTGAGAGGACTTCGGTTTTCACCCTGACGAGGCGCCCAATTTTAGCAAGGCTACCTTTTCTCGGTTTTCGACCCGCGAGGCTTTTGTTCTCTTCTTTTGATTTTTGGTCTTTAGCCATGGAAGCTCTTGAGTCTATCAATATTGATTGGCTCTTTGAACTCATTGCCATTGCTATCTGCCAGAATTGCTGCTCCTTTCAACAGCAGCTTATTGAGGATGGAAGGGCCTTCCCACGTTGGTCTGAATTTCCCCCTGATGTCGGGTGCACCCGGTGTCATCTGTTTGAATACCAGATCTCCTTCCTTCAACGGGTGTTTCTTAACTTTCTTCCCAAATGACCTGGCTAGCCTTTTTTAATAAATCTGATTATGATAGTAGGCCCTTAACCTGCTCTCATCCAGCATGTTCACATATTGTAACCGCTGCTGTGCCCACTCAGCCTCCGAAATTTGAGCTTCCATAACTACCCTCAATGACCTGAGTTCGATTTCGATTGCTAGTACCGCTTCTGCACCTTACACTAATTAATATGGTGTGGCACCTATTAAAACTCTGACAGTTGTTCTATACCCCCAAAGTGCAAAAGGCAAATTTTTCACACAATCTATATAGTTTTGAACCATTTTGGCCAGGATTTTCTTAACGTTCTTGTTTGCGGCTTCCACTGCCCCAATGGCCTGAGGACGATACAGAGAAGACTTGTGATGCTCGATGCCATATTGTGACGCGCGCCGGACCCCGTGGCGTCCCTTTGACCACCCGTTTTAGGGCAATCGGGCTGATGAGGTCCATTGACAACTTGCAACGAATTACAAGTGCGTCTATTTTGGGCAACAAGGAGGTTTCATGAAGCTGCCACCCAATAAAACATTGGGAAAGTTCCTCTCACCTCGGAGAGCCTAAGACAGCGCATGTATCCATTTTGGACAAACCAAAAGGGGTCTTGGAGGATGAACCTCTCTCCCTTGGAGCCTAGGATTTATTAAGCCTTTTAACACAAGAGTTGTCTTGGAGGTCTCATTCCAATGAATGATCGGATATACCTCTCGTCTCGTTGAGCCCAAAGACCAGAGAAGGTTCGGGACTTCCCATTTATTAATATCTTGGTTAATTTTATGATTGAGTTTTGAATTAAATATTTCATCCTTTTCTCATTCAATTTTAATGCAATAATTTAAAATGCACAACAATCATTTACGAAAGCGATAAAAGGACATAATAAAAATAAAGAGCAAAGCAATAGATTACAATAAAACTAGGGGCGGAAATACAACCCCCATTTGTAAATAAAACACGACACATGCATAAATCGGGTCATTTTTTAGAGATGAAGACATTGGTCCTCGCATGCATATAAAAAATGATTTTAATGTGACAATTTTATTTGAGATGAAAACTAGGACATTGGTCCCCTTTATTAGGAAAATCAAAATTAATATAGTAGAAATGTGTTTGTGATTTTTATTTAACGTGCATAAGAAAACTATTTTATTTAACAATTACATACACGTAAATCAAAAATATAAACAAAATGAGAATTAAAATGTATAATAAAAATACCAAACCCCGCATCTCCTCCTTCGCGTGCATGGATGTTCAAATAAAAATAAAATAATGATTTGCAACCAAAAATAAAAAATGAAATTCATGTTAGTGGTTAAGCCAAAGAAATTATTTAAACATATAAAATAATAAATCATAGATTAAAATAAATAAAACTTGCATTATTTATGAAAAAATTAATTAAATGACATGATAAAATATATAATGTAACAATTTAGCAACTTTACATGCACAAAATAACACAAAATAATGATGAATGCAAATTATAAATAAAGATTAGCATGCATAAAAATTAATAATAACAAATTTATCATACCTAAAACATGCATAAAATAATTATGAGGCAATTTAACACGCATAAGAATGAAAATACATTAATCATGCAAAACATGTTAAATAAATAATTATAAAAACAACAAGTTTGAGCAAATAATAAAAATATTAACATATGAGGCAATTTAACACGCATAAGGATTAGCATGCATAAAAATTAATAAAGATTAGCATGCATAAAAATTAATAATAACAAATTTATCTTACCTAAAACATGCATAAAATAATTATGAGGCAATTTAACACGCATAACAATAAAAATACATTAATCATGCAAAACATGTTAAATAAATAATTATAAAAACAGCAATTTTGAGCAAATAATAAAAATATTAACATATGCAAGAAACAATTTAACAAGAAAAGAAAATAATAGATTCAAAAGAATTTACATATTAGATAAATATTTAAAGATAAAAATAAGAAGAAAATAATAGGCTAAAAGAATTTACATACTAAATAATTAGTCAAAAACAAAACTAAAAAAAATGGGTCTAAAAGAATTTACATGCTAATTAGTTAATTGAAAACTAAATAAATGAAATTAACTAAAAGAATAAAGGAATAAAGCCAAGAATAATTACCCTCAATATTTTCTTGTAGAATTGAAGGTAGATGGACTAATCCTTTGCCTTGATTTGTTGGAATAAGAATAAAATTCAGATGTAAGAAATTGAAAATAATTTTATGTAATTTTTTGAAGAAAAATGAAGCAATTTTCTAACAAAATCCTTTCCAAAATTTTCAGCCAAAACCCAATTTTTTCTCCCTAAGAAAAATCAAATTTTTTTCCAAAAACCTTCCTCAAAACTCCCAAAAATCGTCCCCCAAAAATCTCCAAGTTTTTGCCTTTAATTCCCTTCAAAAACTGCCAAAAAACCCCACAAAATCTTAAAAATCGCATACTGGGCGTCGTGGGGGCGAAAGTGGGTGAGGGACGCCCGTCCGGCGCGTGCGCACTACGCGCGGAAATCGCACGCAGTGCAGGGACGCTCCGCGCGCGACGCGCTGGGGGCGCTGCGCGCTGCCGCGCCCTTACACTGGCGAATTTTTTTTTTTTTTTAAAATAAGAAACCTAAAAACTCATTTTTTACCCCAAAATAATTTTTTTAAATATTTTAAATTATTTAAGAAAAATACATTTTTCTCCATTCCTAACAAATCCAAATGACAAGCGAATTTACTTCCGACCTTCATTCTTTTTGCCTATAAGTCGGCATAGCTAAATTTCATCATCGGGTAATCCTGATCAAGGCTACTTGGAACCCGGTATCTACAGTTGCCCCCAATTTTGGGGAGGCTAGTGCGTGGGTGCTTAGGTGAGCCAAAATTCAGGAAAAGGAAAGAAGCGCGTACCTGAAGCGGCGACCTTCCTGCTGCTCCCTAGGCAACACTGCTATGACTTGAAATATGAATATACTCTCCGAGTTGCACTGAGTCGCTTACAAGACTATGAAGTGCTGGGGACCATCCTCGGACGGTGATGCACCGAGTCGCTACCAAGACTACAAAACGCAAAAGATAAATCGCACCGAGCCGCTGACAAGGCTACTAAAAGTGCGCTGCACGGAGTCGCTGACAAGACTACTAAACGTACAGGTGCTATACGTTGATTGCGATGCACCAAGCCACTGACAAGACTACTAAAAGCGCAGAACGAAAAATCACACCGAGCCGCTGACAAGGCTACAAAAAGTGCGCTGCACGGAGTCGCTGACAAGACTACTAAACGTGCAGGGTTCCATCCTAAGACGGTGATGCGCCGAGCCACTGACAAGGCTACTAAAAACGAGCAAGAGAGATGCACCGAGCCACTACCAAGAATACCAAAAGTGCACGAAAGAATTACACCGAGCCACTACCAAGGCTACCAAAAGTGCACCGTTCCATCTTCTGATGATGATGCGCCGAGTCGCTGACAAGACTACAAAACGAGAAATTTGCTCTTCTGAGCTGCACCGAGTCTGCTATAGACTACCAAAAGTGCACTGCACCGAGTCACTGACAAGACTACTAAAAGTGTAGGGTTCCATCTTCTGATGGTGACTGTCGTCTTTTAGACATTTCCTGCAAAATTATGTGCACAGAAATATATACAAGAAAACATGTGTGTATGATATGAGATGCAAAATGCTTGCAAGAATGTATAGACCATGTCCTAGGTGGCCCAGGGTCTGCTAAGGATATAGCTTGGTTGCTCCACCATGCCCCCTGGAATCCAGAGGATTGTCATCTTGGCCTTCGGGATTCCATCCCCAACAAGTTTTCTGAAAGAGATATCCAGTACATCTTTGCCCCCCGGTCGATGATCATATACCCAGGATCCTGATTCATGTCCCGTGCTACATGTTGTCTGATTGAAAGAGGATCATCTGAAGTAATGCTGCCTTATCGCTCCAGGCATCGAACGTCATTATTTTAAAGGTAGTGCGTCCCTTGTGGATTTTCACACTAGCTTTTCTTTGCGGGAAATGCGTCCCCTAAGGGATTTTCACATAACCCTTTGCCTAATTTTTGCCTGGAATGGACCCAACCCAATCCAGTGGCTTTTATTTATTTCATTGTTTTTTGTAGGATAGACTGCCTGTTTCTAGGTTTTCACCCTACCCTTTGGCCTAACTTTTACTTAGAGAGCCAATTACGGTTTTCATCTCTAACGGCTTTTTTTTTTTTGTGGAACTACTGGAGAAAGCGATTATCAGAATAATTGCCAGGAGGTGGCCAACATATATCCACTTAGACATCTTTCGATACCAAGATTATACAATAGTCATTAGATAGATAAATGATACATTTCTTTTTAAGACAGAACTAAAAGAATAATGAAAATGTATTCTTTTACTCATTGCAAGGTTGTGTACATTTCTATATGATTTCATCATACATGATTCTCATCTGACAGGAATTCAAAAGAAATGCAAGACTACACCTAATCTTGGAATATATCTTGTAAGCATCAAACTCCTGTTATCAATCGGCCCTCTCGGGTTTTCTCGACTGAACATTTTCTCTTGGCCCTTAATTTTTTCCCAGGATGCCTTTTTTCGGTTTTCACCCTGACAGGGCGCCCAATTTTATCAAGGCCGCCTTTTTTCGATTTTTGACCCGTAGGGCATTTATTCTCTTCTTTTTATTTTTGGTCTTTAGCCATGAAACCTTTTTAGTCTATCGATATTGACCGGGTTCTTGAACTCATTCCCATAGCTATCCGCCAAGATTGCTGCTCCTTTTGTTAGCAACTTCTTTAAAACGAACGGACCTTCCCAGGTTGGCCTGAATTTTTCTCGTATGTCTGGCACTCCCGGCCTCATCATCTTAAAGACCAAATCCCCCTCCTTCAATGGGTGCTTTCGTACTTTCTTGCCAAATGACCGAGCTAACCTCTTCTAGTAAACCTGGTTGTGATAATAGGCCCGTAACCTATCTTCATCCAACAGATTCAATTGCGACAATCGCTGTTGTACCCATTCTGCCTCTGGAATCTCGGCTTCCATGACTACCCTCAAAGATTTCAACTCAATTTCAACCGGCAGGACCGCTTCAGTTCCATATACCAGAGAGAATGGTGTCGCCCCCGTAGAAGTCCTGACTGTGGTTCTATAACCCCAAAGCGCAAAAGGTAACTTTTCTGCCCAGTCTTTATAGCTCTGAACCATATTGGCCAATATCCTCTTCACGTTCTTGTTCGCTGCTTCAACCACGCCGTTGGCCTGAGGACGGTAGGGAGAAGACTTATGATGCTAGATTCCATATTTCTGGAGCATCTGTTTAGTTTTTGCCAGGAATTGTACCCCATTATCAGACACAATGTGATGCGGGAGACCATATTTGCATATCAAATTTCGCTCGATGAACTTAGCCATGTCCCTTGCATTAACTTTCTTGAAAGATTCAGCTTCAACCCACTTAGTGAAGTAGTCAATGGCAACTATAATAAACCTGTGCCCATTAGAAGCTGTAGGACGGATCTCCCCTATGATATCTATCCCCCAAGCTACAAATGGCCATGGAGAAGTCAAGTTATGCAACTCTGAAACTGGCACGTGCCTCAAATTTGCGTATTGCTGGCATAACTAGCATTGCTTTACATATTTCGAACAATCTGTATCCATTGTGAGCCAATAGAATCCTTGGCGCATGATCTTCTTTGCTAAGGCTAAGCCATTTATATGAGCTCCACAGACCCCCGCATGAACCTCTTTCATAACTTTTTCTGCTTCTTTCTCTGCCAAACATCTTAACTGGATACCATCAACTTGTCTTTTGTACAAGGTACCGTTTACACTGATGAACTGAGTGGATAGCTTCCGAATCATTCTTTGGTCTTTTTCCGTGGCTCCTTCTAGAAAAACTGACTTTTCTAAATAATTTTGAATGTCATAGTACCACGGGTTTAAATCGGCGGCCTCAACATCCATCACCTGCTCAGCTTCAAAGCAAGGTTTATCTGAGCTAGAAATCAGCACGGGTTTCATAGCAATTCCTGTTGGATTATCCCACATAGACACTAACGTCGCTAGAGTATCAGCCAACTGATTTTCATCTCTGGGGATAAAGCAAAAAGTGCAAGTCTCGAACTAGCTACATAGCATTCTCAAGCGTTTCACATAAGGCAGTAGCCTCTCTTCCTTGACTGACCACTCCCTCTGATCTGATGAATTACTAAGGAAGAATCTCCGAATACTTCTGCAGTCTTTGCTCCTAGGGCGAGCAGCGCTTCCAATCCAAAGATGCAAGCCTCGTATTATGCTTCATTATTGGTAGCCTTATACCTCAACTTCTTGGCTAATGGCAGCTTTTCACCATCCGAGGTTGTAAGAATAATCCATGCTCCTGCCCCTTTACTATTAACTGCCCCATCAAAGAACAATTGCCACCCTTGTACTGCTATGGCCATGACATCTTTATCTGGAAAATTGT
Source organism: Excoecaria cochinchinensis (assembly GCA_947683425.1). Lineage (NCBI taxonomy): Eukaryota > Viridiplantae > Streptophyta > Magnoliopsida > Malpighiales > Euphorbiaceae > Excoecaria > Excoecaria cochinchinensis. The sequence continues at coordinate 3,282,949 of CANTUQ010000044.1, read as the reverse complement.
ATTCGAACTGATCTCCCTCAATAGGGTGCTCAGCTAAGAACTCCGCCACGGCTCTTCCCTTAATGGTTTTCTTGGTTATGTATTCAATGTCGAACTCTTGCAATAACAGTAACCATCTCCCCATTTTCCCTAGCAGAGAGGGCGCTTCCTGAAGATACCTAAGAGGGTTATGCTTGGCAACCGCCTATACCCTGAAGGAATGAAAGTAATGTCTCAACTTCTTAGAAGCCCAGATAACTGCCAAGCAAATCTTCTCTACCTCAACATATCTGGCTTCATACGGTAGGAACTTTTTGCTAAGATAGTGAACCGCAAACTCCACACCAAAATCATCTTCCTGGGCCATCATAGCACCCATTGAACTATCCTCTACAGCTAGATACAGGACTAGTGGTTTGGCACGGCGTGGTGGTCTTAAGACTAGCGAGTTTAAGAGATAATCCTTAATGGTGTCAAAGGCCAATTGACAATCATCGTTCCATACCACAGGCTTGTTCTTCCTTAGAAGCTTTAAAATGGGCTCACATACCAAAGCCAGCTTTGCAATGAACCGGCTGATATACTGAAGCTTTCCCAGGAAACTCCTAACCTCCTTTTCCTTTCGAGGCACCGGCATCTCTCTAATGGCTTTGACCTTATCAGGATCTACCTTGATTCCCCTCTGGCTTACTACATGACCCAATAACTTTCCTGAGGTAACTCCAAAAATGCACTTCTTGGGATTGAGGCGCAGACCATACTTGCTAATCCTTTGAAAGAACTTTTCTAAAGCCTCAAAGTGACCTTCTCTGGTAGCCGACTTAATCATCATGTCATCGACGTACACTTCCACCTCTTTGTGGATCAATTCATTAAGAACCCTAGTGGCCATCCTCTGATAGGTTGCTCCTGCATTTTTTAAACCAAAAGGCATAACCCGGTAAGCATATGTCCCCCACTCGGTAATGAAGGCCGTCTTAATCCGATCCACTATCTTGTTAAGGATTTGATTGTACCCCACGTATCCATCCACAAAGCTGTACATCATGCAAGCAACGGCGCTATCTACCAGCACATCAATATGAGGCAGAGGGAATCATCTTTCGGGCAAGCTTTGTTCAGGTCCCGATAATCCACGCATACTCGAAATTTTCTGTCCTTCTTAGCCACGGGAACCACGTTAGCTAACCATGTTGGGTATTGAACCTATATCAGGAACTTAGCCTCAATTTGCTTATGGATCTCCTCTTTCACTTTCTGCGCCCATTCTGGCCTTAGTCTTCGGAGCTTTTGCTTAACTGGTTTAAACTCTAGATAAGTTGGGTTGCATGCTCGGCGACATCCCGATCTATTCCTGGCATATCCTCGTAGGTCCAGGCAAAGACTTTTTCATATTTTTTTAAAATTCTCTCAAATTTTATCCTCTCCTCAGGAGTTATATCTGATGCTATCAAAATTTCCTTTGGATTCTCCAAAGTTCCGAGATTAAATGCAGTTGTGCCAGTTGAATTAATATAAAAAATGAATGCATCATGTTTATGATCATGCGAAATAAAATCATCAGAAACATCACACAAGTAAGCAAAGTTGTTCATCTCATTAACATAATCAGAAACATTAACATTGTCATTAAAAAGTTTGGGTATAAAAAGAGCATCTAAATAACTATCATCTTCATCTCCTACCGATGCTGATGCTGCAGCCGACTGTACTTTAGCTCCTTGACTTGGTGGCTTTTCAACTACCTCCGGTGAAATCTTGAAACCTTCAATCTTCGGCTCTAGCTCTACCATCTTCTCCTTCCCTTTGAGTTTAGTGGCCAACAGCTTATCAGTTACAATCTCTTCGGGCTCATCCTTGCCCCACATGCTGCATTGGCTCATAATCTCTTCATCCCAGAAGTTTTCTATAGTCTTAATAACTCCAACCTCCCAGTCGAAGACATCATTAAAAATTTCAAAACCCGGGATGATCTTCCCGTCTACCCACTATGGCTCCTCTTCTCCAGCGTAAGCACAAACCGAAGATGCTGACATAAAGCTCTCTGAAATGTGGGGAATTTTCTCTGACACTTTCTTCTTACCATACTCTCCTTTGTAGCCTAACCCCTTCCGATCTTTCTGGCTATGCGAAGTGATGACATCCTGCCGTCCTTGTGAATCTTTGCCCAAACCAGCCCCTGGGAGGAAGTGCCTCTTCTTTAGCATGTTCACCACCTGAGGGCTACCTTCTAAGCTTTGCTCTTTTTCGATCATTGATACGTGAAAGCCACTAAATGGCTGATTAGAGATCTCCAAGGCAGACACTTGGTTCTCTCTTGCTGCTTTAATGGTCACCACCTCTCCTTCGTGAGGTATCTTAATCACTTGGTGTAAAGTGGATGGCACTCCCCCCAACCTATGGAACCACGGTCTTCCAAGTAAAGCTAAGAAATTTGCTGGGATGGGTAAGACCACAAACTCTGTTTCTGTCTCAACTGGTCCAGTCCTAATAACAGCTTTGAAAGTTCCCGACGCCTGCCTCCTAGAATTATCGTAAGCTGTGATGGTCAGATCAGACTTGCTCAGCATGCTTTCATTTAACCCAAAAGCCTGAAGCGCCACTAAAGGACAGACATTTATTGATGATCCATCGTCAACCATAACACAAGCAGTGTGCTTGCCATTAATCTGTGCTTTGATATATAATGGCCGGTTATGGGTACGACCCTCAGCTGGCAAATCTGCATCAGAAAATACCAGTTTCTCCTCGGATCCCCCTTTAATAAGGTCTAGCAGCTCAGATGGAGAAATTGTAGTGGCTACAGTGGACACACTCAATGCCTCGACCAACTTCTGTCTATGGGAGGGGGACTACCTTAAAAGGTCCCAAATTGATATTTGAGCCGTGGTCTTTTTCAGCTGCTTTACTATGGGACTTTCTTCCGGCTCCTTTTCTGCGGTTGCTTGCACTGGATCCTATTGCTTCTCAACTTTGAGGACAACTCTCCCACTTCTTGTTACGGCCTCAACTCTTTCCTCCTCCTCTGAATCCCATGGATCCGCGAATTCTCTATCTTTCTCTTCATCTTCTTCATCTCCACTCTCAGTAGTGGACCAACAGTCGATCGTCGCCACGGGAATCCCTTCTTCATTTGCCTCAGGGCGAGTGATAGAGACATACTCATTTCCATATAAATCTTGCATCACATACCATTCTGGTAAACTCGATCCTATCATAAAGACTGGCGGTGGCACAGCATTATAATTAGACTTCTTTTTGCTCTCTCTCTTTTTAGGGTCGGTGATCTGCTTACTATTGATCAGATCCTGAATTAGGTGCCTCAGTCTGAAACAATTGTCAGTCAAATGTCCAGTATGTTGGTGGAAGGCGCAATACTCATTCTCTTTGCGCCCTGGCTGCCCTTGGGTCCTAGCTGGCCTAGGTGGCAGGGGTTGTAGCTTCCCTTCTTTTATCAGCCTTTTCAAAACCCATGACAAAGGCCTACCCAAATTGGAGAAGTACCTCTGACTCACGCCTGTTGCAGACACCTCAACTGTCTTTCCACCTCTGTTACCACTACTTGAACCTGCTGACCTGGCTGTCCCTTGATTGCTGTAGCCCTTCTTGGCATAGAACTCACTGTTTGCCCTCTTGGCCATATATTCTCCTTCCGCTTCTATGGCAATGTCTTTTAAGGACTCCCAATCCTTCAGCCCCTTCATCTTTAGTCCGTCCCTCAAGTACGGGCTGGCATTCCGAATAAACAACCGAATTTGGTCAGGAGTGTCTGGCTTGCGTTTCATCTCCATAACTCGATTCCTCCATCGAGTAAGGTACTCGTGGAAGGACTCTCCAGACTTCTGCTGTAGTAACTCCAGATCTTTCAAAGTAACTTCCATTCGAGTGCTACAATCGTACTGCTTAAGGAACTCCTCAGTTAACAAGTCCCAATCCTCTTTGGACCTTCTGTCCAATCCATGGTACCAATCAATGGCAGCTCCTATGAGACTCAAGCAAAAGTACTCTATTTTCTGCTTTCTTGTTAAAGTTGTACCCTTCATGACAAGCGAGTACTGCTTGATGTGAGCAGCAGGGTCAAAGGTGCCGTCAAATTTTGGAATATCGGGCATCTTAAAGTTCTGGGGAATCAGGTCATCCCCATCTAGCTCTCGGTCCTCCGAGTTCATTCCTCTCCCTACAGTCATTATCCTTGCCATGACCTCAAATTTCTCTTCCATTTTTCTCCACATCAGCTCTTCTAATTTCAGTGACTTTCCCTTAGCTACCGCATGCTCCTCTTGCTCATCTTCCCTAAAATCAACCTCGGACCTAGGGCCTTCTCCACGCTCGATGGGTGCAGGCACTCTTTGCTCCATAGCAGGTGGGTCGACCACAGGTTGGTTAATTACAACAGGGGGATCTTCTCTAATGACCCCTTGTTCAACTGGCACTCGGATAGGGGCAACAGCAACTTGTTGCCCAGCTATGGTGGTGGCTAGGTTACCCATCATTGCAATCATTCAGGCCTCAAACTCCTCCATTCTTCTTCCTACTTCCTCGGTAACTATTACCCGGGTTGCATCAGACTCATTCGATGGATTGGCCATACTTATGTCTGTCGATGACTTCGAAGAGAACCCCTCACCGTCTTCTATGAGAGAATCTGAACTCTGATCCGATACTAACTCTGGTAACCCCAAAAGCGAAATCCTTCTTAACCGTCCGTCGGGACCTCTAGACCACCTAAGAGAATCTATGATGGCTGAATGAAAAATATTACGTTAAGATGATGCATGATTTAAAAAATGCAATGCATGCTCATGCTGATGCAACATAGACAAACACATGCAAGCAGATAGATCCTTCCGACCTTATCTCTCCCACACACGTGGTATTGCAATCTCTTTCCTAGGTGGGCTTAGTCCATGGGTTAACTGGGAACCCAATGGAGACGTATGGTGCACGGTGGAAAACCGGCAACATAACCGCTCTTATCTAATGTTCATACGTATGAGTGTTTGGCCATTATATATTTAAACAATTTAACTTAATTAAGATGGGCCCATCGGGGCATGAAAGCCTTTGATAAAGACCATTTAATTAATTTGACTTTGTCTAATATATAATGGCCCATATAGCAAGCATGATATTACGGTACATTTCACCTAGTGGAAGTATCTATTGCCATTACATGAGCTTTGGTCAACGGGTGATGACATTTTAGGGCTACCCAAGCGTGGTCCCTGCCAATGGGTCTAGCTCATTATAAGCATAACCAATTGGGTCACCATTTGATATACCATAAGGTACGAGGCTTGGGCTGGTGATTATCCTTAACACTTCCCCACATTGAGTGAACGTAAGGTCGTGTTTCGGGAACGTACCGGGGTTAAGATAGGGACCAAACTAGCATAATCTAAGGCTCTAGCATGGATGCAATTAAATTTCGAAAAGAGATGAAATTTTAAAATTAAAACTCAATTGTAAATTTTAACCAAGGTACTTTTGAAGGAAAGTCTCTTATTTCCCCAATGGAGTCGCCACTGTGACGCGCGCCGAACCCCAGGGCGCCCCTTTGACCGCTCACTTTAGGGCGATCGGGCTGATGAGATCCGTTGATAACTTGCAACGAATTACAAGTGCGTCTATTTTGGGCAACAAGGAGGTTTCATGGAGTCGCTATCCAATAAAACATTGGGAAAGTTCCTCTCGCCTCGGAGAGCCTAAGACAGCGCATGTATCCATTTTGGGCAAACCAAAAGGGGTCTTGGAGGATGAAGCTCTCTCCCTTGGAGCCTAGGATTTATTAAGCCTTTTAACACAAGAGGTGTCTTGGAGGTCTCATTCCAATGAATGATCGGATATACCTCTCGCCTCGTTGAGCCCAAAGACCAGAGAAGGTTCGGGACTTCCCATTTATTAATATCTTGGTTAATTTTATGATTGAGTTTTGAATTAAATATTTCATCCTTTTCTCATTCAATTTTAATGCAATAATTTAAAATGCACAACAATCATATACTAAAGCGATAAAAGGACATAATAAAAATAGAGCACAAAGCAATAGATTACAATAAAACTAGGGGCGGAAATACAACCCCCATTTGTAAATAAAACATGACACATGCATAAATCGGGTCATTTTTTAAAGATGAGAACATTGGTCCTCGCATGCATATAAAAAATGATTTTAATGTGACAATTTTATTTGGGATGAAAACTAGGACATTGGTCCCCTTTATTAGGAAAATCCAAATTAATATAGTAGAAATGCGTTTTTGATTTTTATTTAACGTGCATAAGAAAACTATTTTATTTAACAATTACATACACGTAAATCAAAAATATAAACAAAATGAGAATTAAAATGTATAATAAAAATACCAAACCCTGCATCTCCTCCTTCACGTGCATGGATGCTCAAATAAAAATAAAATAATGATTTGCAACCAAAAATAAAAAATGAAATTCATGTTAGTAGTTAAGCCAAAGAAATTATTTAAACATATAAAATAATAAATCATAGATTAAAATAAATAAAACATGCATTATTTATGACAAAATTAATTAAATGACATGATAAAATATATAATTTAACAATTTAGCAACTTTACATGCACAAAATAACACAACATAATGCTGAATGCAAATTATAAATAAAGATTAGCATGCATAAAAATTAATAATAACAAATTTATCATACCTAAAACATGCATAAAATAATTATGAGGCAATTTAACACGCATAAGGATAAAAATACATTAATCATGCAAAACATGTTAAATAAATAATTATAAAAACAGCAATTTTGAGCAAATAATAAAAATATTAACATATGCAAGAAACAATTTAACAAGAAAAGAAAATAATAGATTCAAAAGAATTTACATATTAGATAAATATTTAAAGATAAAAATAAGAAGAAAATAATAGGCTATAAGAATTTACATACTAAATAATTAGTCAAAAAAAAAATCTAAAAAAATGGGTCTAAAAGAATTTACATGCTAATTAGTTAATTGAAAACTAAATAAATGAAATTAACTAAAAGAATAAAGGAATAAAGCCAAGAATAATTACCCTCAATATTTTATTGTAGAATTGAAGGTAGATGGACTAATCTTTTGCCTTGATTTGTTGGAATAAGAATAAAATTCAAATGTAAGAAATTGAAAATAATTTTATGTAATTTTTTGAAGAAAAATGAAGCAATTTTCTAAGAAAATCCTTTCCAAAATTTTCAGCCAAAACCCAATTTTTTCTCCTTAAGAAAAATCAAATTTTTTTCCAAAAACCTTCCTCAAAACTCCCAAAAATCGTCCCCCAAAAATCTCCAAGTTTTTGCCTTTAATTCCCTTCAAAAACTGCCAAAAAACCACCCAAAGAACCCCACAAAATCGTAAAAATCGCATACTGGGCGCTGCTCGTGGCCCAGCGTGCGGGCGAGCGCTCCGCGTGCTGGCGCGCGCGCCCTGACACTCGCGAAATTTTTTTTTTTTTAAATAAGAAACCTAAAAACTCATTTTTTACCCCAAAATAATTTTTCTAAATATTTTAAAATATTTAAGAAAAATACATTTTTCTCCATTCCTAACAAATCCAAATGACAAGCGAATTTACTTCCGACCTTCATTCTTTTTGCCTATAAGCCGGCATAGCTAAATTTCATCATCGGGTACTCCTGATCAAGGCTACTTGGGACCCGGTATCTACACATATCTCTAAAGCAACTTGTTCGTATCAGCCATGAACTAGACATTGTCGGATACAACGTGATGTGGGAGACCGTATCTACATATCAGGTTCTTTTCAAAGAATTTGACCATATCTCGGGCATCAACTTTCTTGAAAGATTCAGCCTCTGCCAATTTGGTAAAATAGTCGATATCGACTATGATGAATCTATGTTCATTGGAGGCCATGGGGCGTATTTCTCCAATAATATCTATCCCCCAAGCTGCGAATGGCCATGGTGATGTCAAACTGTGTAGTTCTGAAACCATCAAGTGCCTCAAATCTGCATACTGTTGACACAACTGACATTGCTTCACGTAATTCAAGCAGTCTATATCCATTGCGAGCCAGTAGAACCCTTGTCTCATGATCTTCTTGGCAAACATTAAACCATTCATATGGGCCCCACAAATACCCGCGTGGGTTTCCTCCATTACCTTTTCGGCCTCTCTTTCATCCAGGCGCCTTAACTGGATACCGTCAGCTTGTAGTTTGTACAATACCCCATCGATGCAGATGAACTGAGTGGACAGCTTGTGGCTCAACCTCTAGTCTTTCTCGGTAGGTTCCTCTGGGAATACTGCGTTTTCAAACTAGTTCTTGATATCGTGATACCATGGCTTTCCATCGGCTACTTCCATTTCCATGACTTGATTGGACTCAAAACTAGGCCTCTCAGAACTAGAAATCAGTACGGGCTTCATAGCTATCCCTTCCGGGTTATCCTAAATTGACACTAGGGTTGCAAGCGCATCGGCTAACTGATTTTTGTCTCTTGGAACAAAGTGAAAGGTGCATACTTCAAATTACTCAAATCTTTTAAGTACTTTACGTAGGGCACCAGTCGCTCTTCCTTGACAGCCCACTCGCCTCGAATCTAATTGATTACCAGTGACGAATATCCAAACACCTCTACGTTCTTTGCCCCCAAGGCTATCAAGGCTTCTAATCCGAAAGTGCAGGCTTCGTACTCGACCTCATTGTTGGTGGCTTTATATCTTAACTTCTTGGCCAAGTGAAGTTTTTCATCATCTGGGGTTGTTAAAATGATTCCGACTCCTGCCCCCTTGCTATTTACAACCCCGTCGAAGTGCAATTGCCAGCCCTGTATCGCGATAGCTGCCACATCTTCGTCCGGAAATTTGAACTCGTACGAATCTCCTTGGATCAGGTGCTCTGCTAGAAACTCTGCTACTGCGCGTCCCTTAATGGTTTTATGGGTGATGTATTCAACATCGAATTCTTGCAATAGTAATAACCATCTCCCCATTTTTCCAAGCAGAGACGGGGCTTCCTGTAGGTATCTGAGAGGATTCTGTTTCGCGATGGCTTGTACCTTATAAGAGTGGAAGTAGTGTCTCAGCTTCTTAGAGGCCTAGATCACCGCCAGGCAAATCTTTTCTACTTCTACATACTTGACCTCATAAGCAAGGAACTTTTTGCTAAGGTAATAAACTGCAAATTCCACTCCGAACTCATCCTTCTGAGCCATCATGGCGCCCACAGAACTATCTTCTATGGCTAAATACACAATAAATGGTTTGACTAGCTATGCCAGTCTCAAGACTGGCGAATTCAGCAAATACTCCCTGATAGTGTCAAAATCTCTCTGACAGTTTTCATTCCATACCACAGGTTGGTCTTTTTTGAGTAGCTTAAAAATTGGCTCGCAGATTGAGGTAAGCTTGGCGATAAACCTGCTGATATACTGCAATTTACCCAAAAAGCTTCTGACATCCTTTTCCTTCTGAGGCACCGGCATCTCTCGAATGGCCTTGACCTTGTTCGGGTCAATCTCAATCCCCCTCTGGCTGACCACATGTCCTAATAGTTTCCCTGAGGTGACGCCGAAGATACATTTCTTGGGGTTCAACTGCAAGTTGTATTTATCGATCCTTTGGAAGAACTTTTCTAGAGCCTCAAAGTGACCTTCCCTGGTGGCTGACTTGATCATCATATCATCCACGTATACCTCCACTTCTTTGTGGATCAAGTCATCTAGAATCCTTGTTGCCATTCTCTGATAAGTTGTGCCCGCATTCTTCAACCCGAATGGCATTACCCTGTAAGCGAATGTCCCCCACTCAGTAATGAAGGATGTCTTAATCCGATCGGCTATTTTATTGAGGATCTGATTGTAACCTGCGTAACTATCTACGAAGCTATACATCATGCAAGAGGCTACATTGTCCACTAACACATCTATGTGAGCCAATGGAAAGTCATCTTTTGGATAGGCCTTTTTCAGATCTCGATAGTCTACACACACCCGTACCTTGCCGTTCTTTTTGGCTACTGGGACAACATTGGCTAACCAGGTTGGGTACTATACTTCAATCAAGAATTTGGCCTCAATCTGCTTATGGATTTCCTCCTTCACTTTGTCCTCCCATTCTGGCCTAAGCTTCCTAAGCTTCTGTTTGACTGGCTTATGGTCTAGGTATGTCGAAATGGCATGCTCTGCGACTTCATGATCTACTCCCGGCATATCTTCGTAGGTCCAGGCAAAGACTTTTTCATGTTTTCTTAAAATTCTCTCAAATTTTTCTCGCTCTTCAGGAGTTATGTTAGATGGTATCAAGATTTCTTTTGGGTTTTCCGAAGTTCTAAGATTAAATGAAGTAGCATCAATTGAATCAATATCAAATATGAATGGATTATGATCATGATTATGCATATTAAAATCATCAGAAACATCGCACAAGGAAGCAAAATTGTTCACTTTATTAATAGAACTAAAAATGTCATCAACATTATCAAAAAGTTTTGGAGTAAAAAGAAAATCTAGACTATTTTCTTCCTCTTCTTTCGCCGGTGCAGATGTTGCAGCTGACGGTTCTGAATCAATATGACATTTTGGAGGTATTGCAGCGACCCCCTGCATGACTTCACTATCTTTGGTAGCTTCGTCTTCCATCTTCGCCTTTCCTTTTATCCGGGCAGACATCACCCTCTCAGTTATAACCTCTTCAGGCGCTTCGCGGTCCCAAACTGTCTCCTTGGTCATGATTTCTTCATCCCAAAAGTCCTCTGCTGGCTTGATCAATCCAATGTCCTAATCGAAGACATCATTGAAAACCTCGAATCCCGGTACAATCTTCCCATTGACCCACTGAGGCTCTGCTTTCCCCGTGTAGGCACACACTGAAGTTGCTGGCACAAAACTTTCCCTGATATGGGGGATCTCACCCATGGTCTTCTTGCCCTTCTTCACAAAGCCTTCGAACCCAAGACCTCTCCTATCCTTCTGGCCTCTAGTAGTAATGGCTATTGGCACCCTGCGAATTCTTACCTAGACCTGCACCAGGGAGGAATGACATTCTCTTCATCATATTTAGTACCTGAGGGCTTCCTTCCATATTTTCCTCTTTGTCTATCACAACAATGTGAAACCCACTGAAAGGCTGCCTTGCAATTTCCAATATCGAGACCTAATTCTCCCTAGCGGCTCTTATGGTCACAACTTGACCTTGATGAGGGATCTTAACCATTTGGTGCAGTGTGAAGGGCACCCCTCCCAGCTTATGGAACCAAGGCCTTTCCAAGAGGGCTGAGAAGTTGGCAAGAATGGGTAACACCACAAATTTTACTTCGGTTTCCATCGGCCCTGTCTTGACTACCTTCTTGAATGTCCCGGATGCCTGCCTTCGCGAGTTGTCATAAGTCGTGATCGTTAGATCAGACTTGGCCAACATATCCTCTATCACTCCGAAAGTCGCCATTGCCACCAGTGGGCACACATTGATTGATGAACCATCGTCCACCATGAGACAAGCCATGTGCTTCTGATTGATTTGATCCCGTATGCACAAAGGGCGATTGTGATTGCGGCCTTCTGCCGGGAAGTCAGCACTCGTGAACACCACATTTTCCCTGGCTCCCCCTTTTACCACGTCCAGCAACTCTATAGGCAAGATGGTTGTGGCCACCGTAGTCTCACACAAAGCCTCTACCAGCTTCTGCCTATGAGATGGAGACTGCCTTAATAGATCCCATATTGAAATTTGAGCTGGGGTCTTTTTCAGCTGCCTCATTATCGGATCCTCTTTCGGCTCTTTTTCTTTTTAGCCTGTCACTGGATCTTGTGGCCTCTCAGCTTCCGGAGCTACCCTTCCACTCTGGGTCACTGCTCCAACCTTCTTCTTCTCATCCTTCTCTTCTTCTTCCTCCGAACCCCACGGGTCGGGAAATCCTTTAACTTTAGAATTATCTTCATCTCCACTTTCATCAGTGGACCAGCAATCGATCACTGCCACGGGAATCCCTTCTTCACTTACCTCCTGGAGGTGCGTGATAGCAGCATTGACGTCAATGCCATGTAAATCTCTCAACACAACCCATTCGGACAATCTGGACCCTATGAACATCGGCAGGGGCACATTATTATACCCGAACTTCTTCTGATTTCCTCTTTTCTCTGGATCTGTGATTTGTTTAGAGTCGATCAGGTCCTGGATTGCATGCCTTAGCGCTTTACAATCATCAGTTACATGCCCGGTAAGCTGATGATATGCACAATATTCATTATCTTTGTGCCCTGGCAAACCCTGAGTTATAGCCGATCGGGGCGATAAAGGCTGTAACTTTCCTTCCTTCATCAGCCTTCTGAGCACCCATGAGAGGGATATTCCTATATTGAAAAAGTGCCTTGGGGTAGTGTTAGTAGCTGAAACCTCAACCATCTTCCTCGTTCCACCGCTGGAGCCTGCCGATCTACTTGCTCCCTAGCTACCACTGCCTTTCTTGACATAGCTCTCATTATTTACCCTTCTTGAGAGGTACTCTCCTTCCGCCTCAATAGCGATATCTTTCAAGGACTCCCAGTCTCTCAGACCCTTCATTTTCAGTCCGTCCCTCAGATATGGGCTAGCATTTTTTATGAATAGCTAGATCTGATCCTGAGTATCTGGCTTCCTTTTTATTTCCATTACCCGGTTTCTCCATTGGGTCAGATACTCATGGAAAGACTCGCCTGACTTCTGCTGCAGCAATTCCAAGTCTTTCAGGGTCACCTCCATTCGTGTGCTACAATCATACTGTTTGAGAAACTCCTCCGTCAATAAGTCCCAATCCTCTTTGGTCTTTCGGTCTAGACCATGATACCAATTAACTGCCGGGCCGGTTAAGCTCGGACAGAAGTATTCAATTTTTTGCCTCTTTATTAAAGTAGTACCCTTCATTACCAATGAGTACTGCTTTATATGGGCAGTAGGATCAGAGGTGCCATCAAATTTCGGGACATCCGGCATTTTAAAGTTCATTGTGATCAAATCCTCTCCCTCTAGCTCCTTGCCTTCGGGATTCATCCCTCACCCCTTTATCAGCATCTTAGTCATTGCCTTAAATTTTTCTTCCATCTTCTTCCAGATGGCCTCCTCTATTTGGGGTGCTTTCCCTCTCAACGACGTGCGTTCTTCATAATCATCCTCATTCTCTAACTCCTCCATTCTACGGGTAGGCCCCTTTCTCTGTCCTACTAATACATTGGCCCTCAGGTCTACTGGTGGTGGGTGAACCTCTTCTTATGGGTCTTCTCTGACCTCCTCCTGCTCATTTTATCTCATAGGAGGAGGGACTGGGTTCTGAGGTGCAACTAGTTGGGCCACATTTGCCATCATTGCCAACATCCAATTTTCAAACTCTTCAAACCTCCTACCCACTTCCTCTGCTATCATGGCCCTGGTGGCATCTGCCCCTCTTGGTGAATTAGCCATCTCACTATGTAGGGAGAATTAGGCTGGTGTAGCATGACTGGTTTCGGAGACCGTGTCCGAATACTTTACCCTTTCCAGCAATTCAAAGAACGGGTTTCTGCACAAGCACCCTTGAGGACCTCTTGACCACTTGGGTAGATCTATGATGGCTGCAAAACATGTCATGTTAGGATGATGCATGGTCGTGCTATGCAGCATCCACAAATCACATGCAAGCACATAGGTCCTTCCAACCTTGTTACTCCCATACACGAGGTCATAGTCTTTTTCCTAGGTGGGCTTGGTTCATGAGTTAACAAGGAACCCGATGAATGCGCATGATGCACGGCAAAAAACTGGCAGCATAACCTCCCCTATCTAATGCACAGAAGCATGGGTTGTGATCGTTGTGTACTTAGGCAATCTGAATAAATTGACATAGGCCTATCGGGGCATGAAAGCCTTTGATTAGGTGACTAATCAAATTATCTGGGTTTGTCCAATACAATAATAATCCATATAGCAAGCATAGCATTACGGTTCATAACACCTAGGGGAAGTGTCTACTTTCATTACATAGGCTTTGGCCTAGGTGATGTTATTTTAGGGCTACCCAAGCATGGTCCCTGCCAACAGGTCTAGCCCATCATGAGCATAATCACCGGTCGGGTCTCCATTTAATATACCAAACGGTACGTGCCTTGGGCTAGTGATTATCCTTAATACTTTCCTACATTGAGTGAACATAGGGTTGTGCTTCGGGAACGCACCGGGGTTAAGAAAGGGACCAAACTAGCATAGATCTAAGGCTCCAATGAGATGCAATGCAAATTTCGAAAAAGGATAAAATTTTCAAATTAAAACTCAATCATATGTTTTAATCAAGGTACTTTCGAAGCGAAGTCTCAAAGTAAGTCCCCAGTGGAGTTGCCACTATGACGCGCGTCGAACCCCGGGCACCCCGAAAACCCTCTTTTAGGGCGATCGAGAGAGGTTCATGAAAACTTGTAAGAAATTTTACAAGTGCGTCTATTTTGGCCAACGAGGTTTCTTGGAGTCGCCACCCAATGTAATATTGGGAAAGGTCGTCTAGCCTCACTGAGCTTAAGACAGCGCATGTGTGTCTATTTTGGGCAATCAGAGATATGTTGGACACCTCCTTCCAATAAAAAATTTGGTAGGATCGTCTACTCTCGTGATGCCTAAGACGATGCATATGTGTCTATTTTGGGCAAGTCATAGATATTTTGGACACCTCTTTCTAATAAAATACTGGAAAGATCATCTAATCTCGTGGAGCCTAAGACAATGCAAATTGGGCCTATTTTGGGCACCAAAAGATATTTTGGAGGCCCCATACCAATAAAACATTAACATGGCCCTCTAACCTCGTTGAGCCTATGACCAAAGAAGGTTTGGGACTTTCCATTTATTCATACCTTGGTTAAAGTATAATTGAGTTTTGAATTTAATGTTTCATCCCATTTCTCATTCATTTAAATGAAGTAATTTAATGCACATGTCAATCACATAATGAAAGCGGTAAATAAAACAAGATTAAATTAAAATAAATAAGAGTACAATAAATTACAACAAAACTAGGGACAGAATACAACCCCCATTATAAATAAAATGTTGATCATACATTAATCGGGATATTCGTTAAAAATGAGGACGTTGGTCCTCGCATGCACATTTACAGAAAGCGATTTAAGCATCAATTTTATTTGCTAGAAATTAGGACATTGGTCCTCAATTTATTAATAAAAATACCAATTCAATTACTATAAATATTTAACCATTTTTATGTATTAGCGGAATGAAATAATATTTACAATAATAATACTCAAGATAAACAAGAGGTAAGGGTAAAAGAATGAACCCGAGTGAAGATTCTCAGATCATTACGGTGTCCTCCATTTAATACAACCCAAACCCGTGAAATAAATCAATGAAACTCATCAAAATAAGAATCATGTTAGTGCCATAATTAACATAAAAATAATAGACTAAAAATAAATTATGTAAAGGAAACCATGAAAAATTATCACAAAAATAATAAGGAAATAAGTGGTGAAAGAAAGGGAAGAAAAGGAGAAAGAAAGGCCTAAGGATGGCCTATGGCTCACGAGCGACGGGCGTCCCTAGGCTGACCGACGGGTGGAGGCAGTAACCATCGATGGCCCATTACTCGGATAAGAGACGGCCGTCGGTGGATCCTCTGCCCGTCGGTCACTCCAGGTCCAGAAAAAAAGGCAGCAAACTCAAGCAAAAATTGTTTATTTTAAATAAAATAAGATTTTATGTGTAAAATCAGAATAAAATTATCGCAGACAAAGGAAATCGATCCAAAAATGTTTACCCTCGGAATATTACCTTTATAGGTGAATGTCGCGTGGTTTTCGTTCCTTGAGTTCTACAAGGATTGATCCGTAATGTGCAATTTTCATAAGATTTTTTTACTACAAAAATCGTTTTTCGAAAATAAATCAAGAAAAGAAAATTATATTTTTCTTTCTCAATATTTTTTATAGTAGTTGCGAATGCTAAAAAGGATGGATTCGATAGAAACAAATTAGTGTTGTTCCCTCGGATTCGCCTAAATTGAAAGAATATTTGATGATGATTTTTCGAGGAAATAAAAGTAAGAGAACTTTTGTAAGAAAATTTTCTGTAAAAATAGCTAAAATCCTCTTTTTTGGTCAAAATCGCCAACCTCAAATAATGAGCTCCCAACCCCTATTTATAGGTTTAAGAAGAAAATTCAAATAAATTCAAATTTAGAATTTAAATTTGAAAAAGATTTCTGAAATCAAAATCAAAACCGAATGATTTTCAGAATATTCTCAAAATCAAATCCACGATTTGAAAATATTTGAAAAGATTGAAAAGATTTTGAAAAGATTTAGGAAATATTGGGAGATCCCATTAAGAATCTGGAAAATTTCGCTCAAATAACGTCATATCATCGACCAACGGGCGTCGGTGGAGTACCGACGGGCGTCGCTGATGGGGGCACGCTTGGTATTTTGGTCAGCGGGCCCCTCATGAGAGATGAAATCATAAGAGACAGGCGTCCCTTACACGGGCGACGGCCATCGCTCCATGCGAGAGACGGGTCTCTCACACGAGCGACGGGCGTCACTCCCGCGAGAGACAGAGCTCTGCAAGTGAGCGACAGCCGGCGCTCATCGCGAGAGACGGGTCTCTCACATGAGCGATGGCCGGTGCTCCCTCGAGAGACGGGACTCCGCAATCGAGCGACAGCCGGTGCTCGTCGCGAGAGACATGTCTCTCACGCGAGTGACGGGCGTCGCTCCCGAAAGAGATGGGGCTCCACAAGTGAGCGACAGCCAGCACTCATCACGAGAGATGGATTTCTCATGCGAGCGACGGGCATAGCCTCTACCGACAGTATACCCATCGGTCGAGCAAAACCTAATTTCCAAAATATTAACTCCCCCCGATTCCCCAAAATTTTCTATTGCTGAGAAAAAATCCTCAATCCTTGTAAAATTGGAGAATGAAAACTCACAACCTTCATCCATTTGTTTGGAAACAAACATTGATGTCTTCATCAGGTAACTCTGATCTGGACTGTCTCGGGACCCGGTGTCTACACCTTGCCAATAGGTCTAGCTCATCACGAGTATAACGACCAATCGGGTCTCCATTTGATATACCTTTGATGGTACAAGGCTTGGGCTGGTGATTATTCATAGCACTTTCCTACAATGAGTGAAAGTAGGGTCATGTTTCCAGAATGCACTGGAGTAAAATAAAGGACCAACTAACATAGTTCTAAGGTTCTTGTCGATGCAATGCAATTTTTGAATAAAAATGGAATTTTTGATTCTTAATAACTCAATTATAATTTTAACTTAATTCACTTTCGAAGCAAAGTTTTGATCTTCCTCAGTGGAGTCTCCACTGTGACGCATGCGATCCGAACCCGGCCCGCTTTAAGGGTTCTAGATTTTGGGTAACACGAGACATTTTTGAATCCCCTACCCAATAGAACATGAGGAGGTTCATCTAATGCCATGAAACCTTTAGGCACCTTTGAGGTATTTTGGAGTCGCCACCCAATTTACAAAAAATTAGGAAAGGTCATCTAACCTCGGGGGTCTTAAACCAAAGAAGGTGTTCGGAACTTCACTCTTATTAATGCCTTAAGTTGAGTTTGTAAATGAGTTTTTAAGAAATCAAAATTGCATCTCTCATCTCACGCGACCATACAATAAATTTAAAGCGCATTTCAAACATTTTAGAAAGTAATAAAGAAAGCAGAAAATAAAGCAATATAATAAATTACAAGTGAGAAATATAGGATAGAACAATCCCCCAAAATAAAGAAAGTGTAAATAAATGAAAGAATAAACTCGCTCCAAAATTAATTACAAGGGTCCAAAATGAATAAATAAATAAACACATAACAAAAGAATAAATAAAATACATCATACATAAATCGGGACATTTATTAGATTTCGGGAACATTGGTTCATCATGTTAACTTAAAAATTTGAGAATTATTTTTGGATATTGATTGAGAAAACTGGGATGAGTGATCCCATTTTATAAAAATTAATTCTCCTTTTAAAAGTGACATTTTATTGGATAAAATCAGAACATTGGTTCCATTTTATTAATAAAACTTCCAATTTTAATTATTGTAAAATACATGATTTTCTATAATATAGATGAATTTAGAATACATTTTACATACAACATAAAATAATAAAGTAAAGAAAATACAACAATTAAAAATGCAAACCCAAATTCTGAAGGTTTTTAGCCCCTTGATCTTTAGGCTCGCCCAAGAATATGACTCAAAGTGAAAATGGATAAATTTTGCAAGCAATAAAAACAAAGAATAAAATGAAATGTTAGCAAAGTAAATCAAATATACATAAAATATGATATAATATAGACGAGCAAGTAAATAAGAGAAACATACCAAATATGTTACAATAAACTAAACAATTAAATGAGCAAATACGATAAACAATTGAAGTTAAGGAACAATAATGATTATAACAAGGAAACAAATAAGATAAGAAATCAGAAATTAAAAGAATTAACAATTAAAGGCAAGGCATAATCAAATGAAAATAAAATCAATATTAAAACCTACATAATTTCACTCTTGATGCCAATAGATTGATTAATCTAGGTTAATGTTAATCTTGACAAACACATTAATAATAAACTAATAAAAATGGAAATCACATAAGTTAATTATAATTACACAATAAATATATTAGGAATATACCACAGCAACACACAGATTAATTATAACAAACAAATGATAAATAACTTAATACACAAAAGGAACAAAATAAAACCAAGTGGAAAATAAAATTATTACTGAATATTTTACAGATCTAAATTAGGTTGCATGCATCATGTAAATAAATTAATTAAGTTAATCTAAATTCAAGATGATTACAATAAACAACAAACAACATGCTCTAATTATAATTTACAGCAACCTACAATTGAGAGAACAAATAACGACAGAAAATAGAAAAAAAAGATTTGGCTCTAACCCAGATATTTACCCTCAGAGGTTAAAGTTGGCAAGAAAATGGAACAATTTCACTTGTCGATTGCTTGTATAAGAAACAGAGTCAAGAAAACTTTTGAATCAAAGCTTTCTATGATTGAAGATTGAAGTAAACACTCTGACTTTTGAAGAAATATGATAGTTAATTGAATCTAAAACGCAAAGAATTAATTTCTTTGGATACAGAAACAATTGTGGAATAATTCTCTTTTGAATTCTTTAGGAAAACTTATGACGTTCTCCGAGAGTTTTTTTTCTTTATTGTTCTAACTTTCCTTTTATATTAGCATCAAAAATTAGGTTTTTCCCCTTTTTTGAAAGACTTTCAACTGGTTAAAAACTCTTAATTATCCTTTAAAATCAAAATTTATCCTTTTTAAAATCGGAAAGATAGTTTGAATTTAAATCAAATTCAAAAACCCAGAGAAAATCATAAAAAATGGAGTTCTGGCGAAGGACGCGACCTGCGTCCTCGCGCAGGGGGGCCGCATGTCGCCTGCGCAACATGCGCCCTTGCGCAAGAGGGCTGCATGTCACCCACGTTGTTCATATATTATTATTGTTTTTTAATTATATATCATGTTTTAACATGTTTTATTTATTTTATTTCTTATTATTTTTACATTTTTATTTGATTGTTCATATTTCTTGGTTGTTATTGTACTTTATCATTATTATTGTAATTACCACCATCATTAGTATTAGTATTATTTTTATTACTCTTGTTTATTATTTTTTATTCATTATTATTCATATCTTCACACATGTTGAATTTTATTATTATTATTTATGTTTCATGCATGCTGAATTTTATATTTATTTTTATTTATATTCTTATGTATGTTAAATTTTGTTATTATTTTATACTTTTTTATGCATGTTGAATTGTTAATTGGGTAGTTTGCATATTTTTATTATGTCATTTAATTGATTTGCCCTACATGATGCATGTTTACATGTTTTTATTTTAGTTATCTTTATTACATGTTTAAATTAATTTTTTTACTAACTTCACTTTTATTTATTTTTCTTTTATTTTCAATACTTATTTTTATGTGTGAGTATTTTCCATACCAAATGGGAGCCCATGAAGATTCGAAGATCCATTTGGGAGTTGATTTGTTAATTTTTTATTATTTTCATTACTTTGCTTTCATTATTTTATTTTTAATATGTAATTTGTAATAAATTATTTTTTTATGCACGTTAATTAAAATATCACAAAAATATTTCTATTAATTAATTTGATTTTTTTTCCAAATAAAAAGAGGACCAATGTCCTAGCTTTTTCATCCAAAATAAATTGTCACTTTAAAAATTATTTTCTTTAATTATGCATGAGAGGACCAATGTCCTCATCTTTAATAAATAGCCCGATTTATGTATGATTTGGATTTTATTTACAAATGGGGGTTGTATTCCGCCCCTAGTTTTGTTGTAATTTATTTTTATGCACTTTATTTTAATTATGCTCTTATTTATCGCTTCCTTTATATGATTGATGTGTGCTTTAAATAAATTGCATTAAAATTGAATGAGAAATGGGATGAAACGCTAAATTCAAAACTTAATTATAAACTTAATCAAGGTATGAATAAATGGGAAGTCCCGAACCATCTCTGGTCTTTGGACTCAACGAGGCGAGAGGATCATTTCAATGTTCCATTGGAATGGGACTTCCAAGACACCTCTTGTGTCCCGTAAAAAGGCTTTAACTTGCATAGTCCTAGGCTCCACGAGACGAGAGGGTCATCCTAATTTTCTATTAGGATGGGGCCTCCAAGACCTCTCTGGCTTGCCCAAAATGGACATAGTAGCACTGTCTTAGACTCACTGAGGCTAGACGATCTTTCCCAATGTTCTATTGGGTGGCGACTCCAAGAAACCTTCTTATTGCCCAAAATGGACGCCCTTGTAATTTCTTACAAGTTTTATGAAGCTCTCTCGATCGCCTTAAAAGTGGGCGTTTAGGGTTCAGCGCGCGTCACAGTGGTGACTCCACTGGGGACAATACTAAAGACTTCCCTTCGAAAATACCTTGGTTAAAATTTATAATTGAGTTTTAATTTAAAAAAATTCATCTCTTTTCAAAATTGCATGGCATATCATTAGAGCCTTAGATTATGCTAGTTTGGTCCCTCTTTTAACCCCGGTGCGTTCTCGAAACACAACCCTATGTTCACTCAATGTGGGGAAGTGTTAAGGATAATCACCAGCCCAAGCCTCGTACCTTATGGTATATCAAATGGAGACCAAATCGGTCATTATGCTCGTGATGAGTTAGACCCGTTGGCAGGGACCATTCTTGGGTAGCCCTAAAGTTTCATCACCTTTGACCAAAGCTCATGTAATGGCAATAGATACTTTCACTAGGTGAAATGTACCATAATCCCTTGCTAGCTACGTGGGCCGTTACATATTGAACAAGATCAGTTAAATTAAATGGTCTTCATCAAAGGCTTTCATGCCTCGGTGGGCCCATCTTAATTTAGTTGAATTATTTAATACATAATGGCCAAACACCCATATGTATGTACATTAAATAAGAGCTGTTATGCTGTTAATTTTCCACCGTGAGGTCATACGTGTCCGATGGGTTCCTTGTTAACCCTTGGATGAAGCCCACCTAGGAAAGAGACTATGCTACGTCATGTGTGGGGGCAATAAGGTTGGAAGAATCTGTCTGCTTGCATGTGTTTGTCTATGCTATATCCGCCAAACCATGCATTGTATTTTAATCATGCATCATCCTAACGAGATGTATTTTTTCAACCATCATAGATTCGCCCGGGTGGTTTAGGGGTCCCGACAATCGGTTTAGAAGTATTTCACTTTTGGGATTACTAGAGTTAGTGTCAAATCAGAGTTCAGATTCTCTCTTAGAAGGCAGTGAGGTGTTTTCTTCCGAGTCATCAATAGAGATTAGCATGGCCAATCTATCAAGTGGATCTGATGCAACCCGAGCAATAATTACTGAGGAAGTAGGAAAAAGAATGGAGGAGTTTGAGGCCAGAATGATGATAATGATGGGTAACCTTGCCACTACCATAGCTGGGCAACAAGCTGCTGTTGCTCCTATTAGGGGGCCAGATGAACAAGGGGCTATTAGGGAGGATCCCCCTGCTGTAGTTGACCCACCT
This sequence comes from Excoecaria cochinchinensis, assembly GCA_947683425.1. Taxonomy (NCBI): domain Eukaryota; kingdom Viridiplantae; phylum Streptophyta; class Magnoliopsida; order Malpighiales; family Euphorbiaceae; genus Excoecaria; species Excoecaria cochinchinensis. Next base: position 3,260,855 of record CANTUQ010000044.1, on the reverse strand, counting down.
GCAGTTGAGCCAAGAGCGCCAATGCTTGTTGAGCGCAGAGAAGGCCCTAGGTCTGAGGTTGACCTTTGGGAAGATGAGCAAGAGGAACAGATGGTCGCAAAGGGAAAGTCGCTTAAGCTGAAAGAGGCAATGGGGAGAAAGATGGAGGAGAAGTTTGAGGCTATGACAAGGATGATAACGGTAGGAAGGGGAATGAACTCGGAGGATCGTGAGCTAGATGGGGATGATCTGATCCCCCAGAACTTCAAGATGCCTGATATTCCAAAATTTGACAGCACCTCTGACCCTGCTGCACACATCAAGCAGTACTCACTAGTCATGAAGGGGACAACTTTAACAAGGAAGCAGAAGATAGAGTACTTTTGCTTGAGTCTTATAAGGGCTACCATTAACTGGTACCATGGGCTAGACAGGAGGTCCAAAGAAGATTGGGACTTATTGACTGAAGAGTTCCTAAAGCAATACAATTGCAATACCCAGATGGAGGTCACACTGAAGGATCTAGAGCTGCTACAGCAGAAGGCTGGGGAGTCTTTCCATAAATACCTCACTCGGTGGAGGAATCGAGATATGGAGATGAAGCGCGAGCCTGACACTCCTGATCAGATCCGATTATTCATTCGAAACACCAGCCCATACTTGAGAGATGGACTAAAAATGAAAGGGTTAAAGGATTGGAAGTCCTTGAAGGACATTGCTATAGAGGCAGAGGGAGAATATATGGCCAGAAGGGCAAGCAGTGAGGCTTATGCCAAGAAGGGCTACAACAATCAAGGTGCAACCAAGTCAGCTAGTTCCAGTAGTGGTAACAAAAGTGGGAAGACAGCTGAGGTATCGGCAGCAGGCATAAATCAGAGGTACTTCTCGAATTTGGGCAGGCCTTTGTCATAGGTACTGAAGAGGTTGATAATGGAGGGGAAGCTACAACCCCTGCCACCTAGGCCAGCTAGGACCCAAGGGGAACCGGGGCATAAAGAGAACGAATACTATGCCTTTCACCAACATACTGGGCATCTGACATGCAATTGCTTTAGGCTAAGGCACCAGATTCAGGATCTGATCGATAGTAAGCAAATCACCGATCCTGAAAAGAGGGAGAGCAAGAAGTCCAATTTCAATGTTGTGCTACCGCCTGTCTTTATGATTGGATCGAGCCTACCCGAATGGTATGTCCTTCAAGATTTGTATGGAAATTATTACGTCGCTATCACCACCCTGAGGCAAGTGAAAAAGGGATTCCTGTGGCGGCGATAGACTGTTGGTCCACTAGTAAGAGTGGAAACGAAGATGAAGAGGAAAAAGATGGAGAGTTCACGAATCCATGGGATTCGGAGGAGGAGGAGAGAGTTGGGGCTGTAACAAGAAGTGGGAGAGTGGTCCCCGAAGTTGAGAAGTAGCAGGACTCAGTACAAGCACCTGTGGAGAAGGAGCCGGAAGAAAATCCCATAGTAAAGCAGCTGAAAAAGACCACGGCTCAGATATCTATTTGGGACCTTCTAAGGAAGTCCCCTTCTCATAGACAGAAGTTAGTTGAGGCATTGAGTGAGTCCACCATAGCCACCACAATTTCTCCATCCGAGCTGCTAGATCTTGTTAAAGGGGGATCGGGAGAGAGATTGGTGTTTTCTGATGCTGACCTAGCAGTTGAGGGTCATAATCACAACAGACCACTTTACATCAAGGCTCAAATTAATGATAAGCACACCTCTTGTGTTATGGTTGATGATGGTTCATCCATAAATGTCTGCCCTTTAGTGGCACTTCAGGCTTTTGGGCTGGATGAAAGTATGTTGAGTAAGTCTGATTTAACCATCACAGCTTATGACAACTCTCAGAGACAAGCATCGGGAACATTCAAAGCTCTGGTTAGGACTAGGCCTATCGAGACAGAGACAGAATTTGTGGTCTTACCTATTCCAGCGAATTTCTCAGCCCTACTTGGAAGGCCATGGTTCCATAAGTTAGGAGGAGTGCTGTCTACCCTGCACCAGATGATTAAAATACGTCATGAAGGAGAAGTGGTGACTATTAAAGCAGCAAGAGAAAACCAAGTGTCTGCCTTGAGGATTTCTAACCAGCCATTTAGTGGCTTTAACATATCAATAATTGGAGAGGAGCAGGGTTTAGCAGATAGCCCTCAAGTGGTAAATATGATAAAGAAGATGCACTTCCTTCCAGGTGCTGGTTTGGGAAAAAACTCACAAGGGCTGCAGTCTGCTATCACAACACAAGGCCAGAAAGATCGAAAGGGTCTGGGCTACAAAGGAGAGTTTTGTTAGAGAAAGAAGATGTTAGAGAAGATCCCCCATATTTCAGAGAGTTTTGTTCCCGCATCCTCAGTCTGTGCTTATACTGGAGAAGAAGAGCCTCAGTGGGTGGATGGAAAGATCATTCTAGGGTTTAAAATATTTAATGATGTCTTCGACTGGGAGGTTGGAGTTATCAAGTCCACAAAAAACTTCTGAGATGAGGAGATCATGACTCAGTGCAGTGTCTGGGACAGGGATGGGCCCGAGGAGATTGTCACTGATAAGCTGTTAGCTACCAGGTTGAAGGGAAAGGAAAAGATGGTAGAGCCAGAGCTGAAGTTTGAAGATTTGAAGGTTTCATCGGAGGTAGTTGAAAAACCTCCACCAAGCCAAGAAGTCAAAGCCCAGTCGGCTACAACATCGGCATCGACAGAAGATGAAGACAATAGTTATTTAGATACTATTTTTATGCCATAACTTTTTAATGATAATGTTAATGTTGCTAATTATATTAATGAGATGAATAACTTTGCTTACTTGTGTGATGTTTCTGATGATTTCATTTCTCATGATCATAAACATGATGCATTCATTTTTTACATTAACTCAACTAGCACAACTGCATTTAATCTCGAAACTTTGGAAAATCCAAAGGAAATTTTGATAACATCGGACATAACTCCTGAAGAGAGGTTAAAATTTGAGAGAATTTTAATAAAATATGAAAATGTCTTTGCCTGGACCTACGAGGACATGCCAGGGATTGATCGAGATGTCGCTAAACATACCATCCCAACCTACCCAGGGAGTAAACCAATCAAGTAAAAGCTCAAAAGACTTCGACCAGAATGGGCGCAAAAGGTGAAAGAAGAGATCCATAAGCAGATTGAGGCTAAGTTCCTAATAGAGGTTCAATACCTGACCTGGTTAGATAATGTAGTTCCTGTGGCTAAAAGGGATGGAAAGGTTCGAGTATGTGTGGACTATCGGGACCTGAACAAAGCCTGTCCGAAAGATGATTTCCCTCTGCCTCATATTGATGTCCTGGTAGATAGTGCCGCTGCTTGTATGATGTACAGCTTTGTAGATGGGTATGCAGGGTACAATTAAATCCTCAACAGGATCATGGATCAAATCAAAATAGCTTTCATCACTGAATGGGGTACATTTGCTTACCGGGTTATGCCTTTCGAATTAAAGAATGCAGGAGCAACCTATTAGAGAACGGCCACCAGAATTCTTAATGATTTGATCCACAAAGAAGTGGAGGTGTATGTTGACGACATGATGATTAAGTCAGCTACCAGAGAAGGTCACTTTGAGGCTTTGGAAAAGTTCTTTCAAAGGATCAATAAGTACAATTGTGCCTTAATCCCAAGAAGTGCATCTTTGGGGTTACCTCGGGTAAGCTATTGGGCCATGTCGTAAGCCAGAGAGGAATTGAAGTAGATCCTAATAAGGTCAGAGCCATTAGGGAGATGCCAGTGGCCCAGAAAGAGAAGGAAGTTAGAAGTTTCCTAGGAAAACTTCAGTACATTAACCGGTTTATCGCCAAGCTAGCTTCAGTATGTGAGCCCATCTTTAAGCTTCTCAGGAAGAATCAGCCGGTGGTGTGGAATAATGATTGTCAATTGGCTTTTGATACTATTAAGGATTAACTCCTAAATTCGCTAGTCTTAAGACCACCACGACGTGCCAAGCCACTAATCCTGTATTTGACGATAGAAGACAGTTCAGTGGGTGCCATGATGGCTCAGGAGGATGAATTTGGAGTGGAGTTTGTTGTTTACTACCTTAGCAAGAAATTCCTAACATATGAAGCCAAATATGTGGAAGTGGAAAAGATTTGCTTGGCAGTAATTTGGGCCTCTAAAAAGTTGCGACACTACGTTCACTCCTTTAGTGTATAAGCGGTTGCCAAGCATGACCCGCTCAGGTACCTTCAAGAAGCACCCTCTCTACTAGGAAAAATGGGAAGATGGTTATTACTGTTGCAGGAGTTTGGTATCGAATACATCACTAGGAAAACCATTAAGGGAAGAACTGTAGCTGAGTTCTTGGCTGAACACCCTATTGAAGGAGACCAGTTCGAGTACAATTTCCCAGATGAAGATGTCATGGCCATAGCAGTACAAGGGTGGCAGATGTTTTTCGATGGGGCAGTTAACAGTAAAGGGGCAGGAGCAGGGATTATTCTTACAACCCCGGATGATGAAAAGCTGCCATTAGCCAAGAAGTTGAGGTACAAGGCGACCAAATATGAAGCAGAATATGAGGCTTGCATCTTTGGATTGGAAGCACTGCTTGCTCTAGGGGAAAAGACCGCAGAATTCTTTGGAGATTCATCCTTAGTAATCGATCAGATCAAAGGGGAATGGTCAGTTAAGGAAGAGAGGTTGTTGCCTTACGTGAAGTACTTGAGAATGTTGAGTAGCCAGTTTGAGACTTGCACTTTTCATTTCGTCCCCAGGGATGAAAATCAATTGGCTGATGCTCTCGCGACTTTAGTGTCCATGTGGGATAATCCAATGGGGTTGCTATGAGACCCGTGCTGATCTTTAGCTCGGAAAAGCCTTGTTTTGAAGCTAAGCAGGTGATGGATGCTGAGGTCGCCGATGGAAACCCTTGGTACTATGATATTCAGAATTACTTGGAACGGTCATTTTTTCTAGAGGAAGCCACCGAGAAAGACCAAATAATGATTAGAAAGTTATCCACTCAATTCATCAGTGTAAATGGCACTTTGTATAAGAGGCAAGTTGATGGTATTCAATTGAGATGTTTGGCGGAGAAAGAAGCAGAAAGAGTTATGGAAGAGGTTCATGCCGGAGTTTGTGGAGCTCACATGAATGGCTTAGCCTTAGCAAAAATATCATGCGCCAAGGATTCTATTGGCTCACAATAGATACGGATTGTTCAAAATATGTGAAGCAATGCCAGTTATGCCAGCAATACGCAAATTTGAGGCATGTGCCAGTTTCAGAACTACATAATTTCACATCTCCATGGCCATTTGCAGCTTGGGGAATAGATATCATAAGCGAGATACGTCCTATAGCTTCTAATGGGCACAGGTTCATCATAGTCGCCATTGATTACTTCACTAAATGGGTCGAAGCTAAATCTTTCAAGAAGGTTGATGCTAGGGATATGGCTAAGTTCATCGAGCGGAATTTGATATGCAGATGTGGCCTCCCACACCATATCGTATCTGATAATGGGGTACAATTCTTAGCAGAAACTAAACAGATGCTTCAGAAGTATGGAATCCAACATCACAAGTCTTCTCCTTACCGTCCCCAAGCTAATGGTGCGGTTGAAGCAGCGAACAGGAATGTGAAAAGAACACTGGCCAAGATAGTTCAGAGCTATAAAGAATGGGCGAAAAAGCTAACTTTTGCACTCTGGGGTTATAGAACCACAGTCAGAACCTCTACGGGAGCAACACCATTCTCCCTGGTATACGGAATCGAAACAGTTCTGCCAGTTGAAATTGAGCTTAAATCTTTAAGGGTAGTCATGAAAGCCGAGATTCCAGAGACAGAATGGGCACAATAGCGATTGTTGCAGTTGAATTTGTTGGATGAAGATAGGTTAAGAGCCTATTATCATAATCAGGTTTATCAGAAGAGGTTAGCTCGGACATTTGGAAAGAAGGTACGAAAGCACCCGTTGAAGGAAGGGGACCTGGTCTTTAAGATGATGAGGCCGGGAGTGCCAGACATACGGGGAAAATTCAGGCCGGCCTGGGAAGGCCCGTTCATTTTGAAAAAGTTGCTAACAAAAGGAGCAGCAATCTTGGCAAATAGCGATGGGAATGAGTTTAAAGATCTGGTCAATGTCGATAGACTAAAAAGGTTCCATGGCTAAAGACCAGAAAATAAAAAGAAGAGAATAAATGTCCCGCAGGTCGAAACCAAAAAACAGCGGCCTTGCTAAAATTGGGCGCCCTGTCAGGGTGAAAACCGAAAAAAAGGCATCCTGGGCAAAAATTACGGGCTGAGTGGAAATGTTTAATCGAGAAAACTCGAGAGGGCCGATTGATAACAGGAGTTTAATGCTTACAAGATCTATTCCGAGATTAGGTGTAGTCTTGTGCTTTTGAATTCTTGTTAAATAAGGATCATGTATGATGAAATCATATAGAAATATACTCAATTTTGCAATGAATAAAAGAATACAGTTTACATTTTCATTGTTCTTTAGTTCTGCCTTAAAAAGAAATATATCACTTATTCATCTAATGACTATTGTCTAATCATTCCGTAGGAAGGTGCCTAAGCAGATATGTGTTATTCACTCTTAGCGGAGGTTCTGATAATAGCCTTCTCTTGTAGTTCCTTCAAAAAAAAAGGCTGTTAGAGATAAAAACCGTAACTGGCACTCTAAGCAAAAGTTAGGCCAAAGGGTAGGGTGAAAACCTAGAGACAGGTGGTCTGCCCTACAAAAAAATGAGTAACTAAAAGCCGCTGGATTGGGTTGGGTCCATTGCAAGCAAAAATTAGGCAAAGGGTTATGTGAAAATCCCCAAAGGGACGCATTTCCCACAAAGAAAAGCTAGTGTGAAAATCCATAAGGGACACACTACCTTTAAAGCAATGACATTTGATGCCTGGAGCGATAAGGCGGCATTACTTCGGATGATCATTCTTCAGTCAGATAATGCATGAGTCAGATCCTGGGCATATGATCATTGACACACTTGATGTCTCTCTCAGAAAATGTTTTGGGGTCAGAGTCCCTAAAGCCAAGAGGTCACTCTTTCAGATCCTTGGAGGTGCAATGCAGCAGCCAAGCTATATCCTCAGCAGACCCTTAACCACCTAGGATAGGGTCAATCTATTTTTGCAAACATTTACATCTCATATCATACACGCATACAAACATTTACATCTCATATCATATACACTCAAATTTTTGTATATATTTCTGTGCACATAACTTTGCAGGAAATATCTAAATGAATATCATCGGTTTTTGCACTTTTAGTAGTCTGCAGCAGACTCGGTACGGTCCTCTGAGGAGGACATCATTTGCACTTTTAGTAGTCTGTAGCAGACTCGGTGTAGCTCAAGAGAGCAACCCCTGCACTTTTAGTAGTCTGTAGCACACTCGGTGCAGTCCTCTTAGGAGGACATTTCCTGCGTTTGGTAGTCTTGTCAGCGACTCGGCGCATCGCTATCTGCGGATGGCACCTGCACTTTTAGTAGTCTGTAGCAGACTCGGTACAGTCCTCTGAGGAGGACATTTCCTACGTTTTGTAGTCTTGTCAGTGACTCGGCGCATCGCTATCTGCGGATGGCACCTGCACTTTTAGTAGTCTGTAGCAGACTCGATGCAGTCCTCTGAGGAGGACATTTCCTACGTTTTGTAGTCTTGTCAGCGACTCGACGCATTACCATCTGCGGATGGCACCTGCACTTTTAGTAGTCTGTAGCAGACTCGGTGCAGTCCTCTGAGGAGAACATTTCTCGCGTGTTACAAGTCTGTAGCAGACCCGGCGCATCACCGTCTGAGGATGGTCCCTAGCACTTTGTAGTCTTGTCAGCGACTCAGTGCATTCCAAGAGGATACTCACAGTTCAAATCACAGCACTGTTCCCGAGGGAGCAGCTGGAAAGAGGCAGCCTCAGGTACGCGCTTCTTTCCCTTTCTTGAATTTTGGCTCACTTAGGCACCCACACACTAGCCTCTCCAAAATTGGGGGCAACTGTAGACACCGGGTCCCGAGTAGCCTTGATCAGGATTACCCAATGATGAAATTAAGTGTGCCGATTTATAGACAAAAAGAATGAAAGTTGGAAGTGATAATTTCCTTATCATTTTGATTTGTTAGGAATAAATAAAAATGTATTTTAAAAATGTTTTAAAAAATTATTTTGGGGAAAAAAAAGTGAGTTTTTAATTTTTTTGAATTTTATAGAAAATTTGAAAAACAAATCGCACGAATGTTAGGCTGCGGCAGCGCTGGGCGCGCGCTGTAGCGCCCTGGCGTGCAGGCGGAACGCACGCGGGGCCCGCGCCTCGCTCGCCGACAGCCTTTTTGGCCCTTTTTTCTTCATTTTTAATGCTTTTTCTTCATTTTTTTCATATAATTTAATTCTAAAACCTTTTATTTTTCAACCTTTCAAATTTATCAGTTTTTTGTGGTTATGAAAATTAAATTGATTTTAATTTTTTCATTAAAAAATCTGATTTTTTGAAGAGGTATAAAATGATTTTTAAAGAGAGAATTAGGGGGGATTTTTTTTAGAAAATTATTTTCTTCTTCTTTCTTCTCTCAAAAACAAATTCTCTCAAGTTTATAAAGGATTTTTCCAAAATAATTCTTAAGGCAAAAAGAATAATTTTTGTTCTTGTGAATTTTCTTCTTTTCATTTAACAATTTTTTTACTTTGAGACAAATAAATCAATTATTTGTTATTGAGTAAAAATTTATTTTTAATATTTTATTTTTCTAATATTATTCCTACAAATCAAAACAAGAAATTGGATCATTTACCTTCATTTCATCAAGCTAAAATTTGAGGGTAAGTATTTTTGACTCAATTCTTGATTTAATTTTTTAATTTAATTTTTTATTTACAATTAATTAATTATCATGTAAATTCTTTTAAATCTATTATTTTTTCTACTTCTCATTTCTTGTGTTCTTATTTAGTTGTTCATATTATAGATCTATTATTTTTTACTTCTCATTTCTTGTGTTCTTATTTAATTGTTCATGGTATTATTATTATTATTATTATTATTATTATTATTATTATTATTATTATTATTATTATTATTATTATTATTATTATTATTATTATTATTATTATACTACTTTTGCTCTTCATTTGATTATTCATCTTTTGTTTCTATCCTTATCCTCATTGTTGTTCATATATTATTATTGTTTTTTTATTATTCATCATGTTTTAACATGTTTTATTTATTTTATTTCTTATTATTTTTACATGTTTATTTGATTGTTCATATTTCTTGGTTGTTATTGTGCTTTATTATTATTATTGTAATTACCACCATCATTAGTATTAGTATTATTTTTATTACTCTTGTTTATTATTTTTTATTCATTATTATTCATATCTTCACACATGTTGAATTTTATTATTATGATTTATGTTTCATGCATGCTGAATTTTATATTTATTTTTATTTATATTCTTATGTATGTTAAATTTTGTTATTATTTTATACTTTTTTATGCATGTTGAATTGTTAATTGGGTAATTTGCATATTTTTATTATGTCATTTAATTGATTTGCCCTACATGATGCATGTTTACATGTTTTTATTTTAATTATCTTTATTACATGTTTAAATTATTTTTTTTACTAACTTCACTTTTATTTGTTTTTCTTTTATTTTCAATACTTATTTTTATGTGTGAGTATTTTTCATACCAAGTGGGAGCCCATGAAGATTCGAAGATCCATTTGGGAGTTGATTTGTTAATTTTTTATTATTTTCATTACTTTGCTTTCATTATTTTATTTCTAATATGTAATTTGTAATAAATTATTTTTTATGCACGTTAATTAAAATATCACAAAAATATTTCTATTAATTAATTTGATTTTTTTTCCAAATAAAAAGGGGACCAATGTCCTAGCTTTTTCATCCAAAATAAATTGTCACTTTAAAAATTATTTTCTTTAATTATGCATGAGAGGACCAATGTCTTCATCTTTAATAAATAGCCCGATTTATGTATGATTTGGATTTTATTTACAAATGGGGGTTGTATTCCGCCCCTAATTTTGTTGTAATTTATTTTTATGCACTTTATTTTAATTATGCTCTTATTTACCGCTTCCTTTATATGATTGATGTGCGCTTTAAATAAATTGCATTAAAATTGAATGAGAAATGGGAAGAAACGCTAAATTCAAAACTTAATTATAAACTTAATCAAGGTATGAATAAATGGGAAGTCCTTAACCATCTCTAGTCTTTGGGCTCAACGAGGCGAGATGATCATTTCAATGTTCCATTGGAATGGGACTTCCAAGACACCTCTTATGTCCCGTAAAAAGGCTTTAACCTGCATAGTCCTAGGCTCTACGAGACGAGAGGGTCATCCTAATGTTCTATTAGGATGGGGCCTCCAAGACCCCTCTGGCTTGCCCAAAATGGACATAGTAGCGCTGTCTTAGACTCACTGAGGCTAGACGATCTTTCCCAATATTCTATTGGGTGGCGACTCCAAGAAACCTCCTTTTTGCCCAAAATGGACGCACTTGTAATTTCTTACAAGTTTTATGAACCTCTCTCGATTGCCCTAAAAGTGGGAGGTTCGGGGCGCAACGGGGTTCGGCGCGCATCACAATAACGCTCTTAATTTAAAGCACATACGTATGGGTTTGGCCATTATATATTTGGACCTTTCAAACAGACTAAAAATGGGCCCACCGAGGCATGAAAGCCTTTGATGAGTGTCCAATTAATATGCTCGAATTGGCTTAACACAAAAGGGCCCATATAGTAAGCATATTATTAATGCATGTGTCACCTAGTGGAAATTTCTATTGCCATTACATGAGTTTTAGTCAAAGGTGGTGTTACTTTAGGTCTACCCAAGCATGGTCCCTGCCAATGGGTCTAGCTCATCACGAGCATAGCGACCGATTGGATCTCCATTTGATATACTAGTAGTGGTACAAGGCTTGAGCTGGTGATTATCCCGAACACTTCCCTACAATGAGTGAAAGTAAGGTTGTGTTTTAGGAATGCACCGAGGTAAAATAAAGGACCAACTAGCATAGTTCTAAGGCTCTAATGAATGCAATGCAATTTTTGAATAGAAATGAAATTTTCGATTCTTAAAAACCCAATTATAATTTTAACTTAAATCACTTTCAAAGCAAAGTTTCGATTCTCCCCAGCGGAGTCGCCACTGTGACGAGCGCGATCAGAGCCCGGCCCGCTTTAAGGGTCCGAGAAGGGTTGGCGTCTTATGATCTTAGATAACACGAGATATTTTGAAAGTCCTTACCCAGTAGAACATTGGGAAGGTCATCTACCCTCATGAAACCTTTAGGCACCTTTGTGGTATCTTGAAGTCGCCACCCAATTTACAAGAAACTGGAAAAGGTCATCTAACCTCAGGGATCTTAAACTAGAGAAGGTGTTCAGAACTTCACTCTTATTAATGCCTTAAGTTAAGTTATAAATGATTTTTTAACAATTGAAATTCCACCTTTCATCTCACGTGATCATGCAATAAAATTTAAAGCGCATTTCAAGCATTTCAGAAAAGCAGTAAAGAAAGCGATAAAGAAAGATAAATGAATTACAAATGAAAAAATAGGACAGAATAATTCCCCAAAATAAAAAGAATAAATAAATAAATGAAATAAAATTGAGTAAAAATTGCCCCAAAATTAATTACAAGCACCTAAAATGAATAAATACGCAAAGAGAATGAAAATGCATCATACATAAATTGGGACAATTATTAGAGTTTAGGAACATTAGTTCCTTTTATTAGCTTAAAAAATTGGAGAATTATTTTTGGGCATTTATTGAGAAAATCGGGATGAGTGATCCCATTTTATGAAAATTAATTATCCTTTTGAAAGTGATATTTTATTAGGCAAAATTGGGATATTGGTCCCATTTTATTAATAAAAATCCCAATTCTTTTATTGTAAAAAAACGCGAATTTCTTTAAAATGAGCAAAAAAATAATACATTTTTACATAAAACATATAAAATAGCAAAATAAAGGAAAATACAGAAAATAAAAATGCAAACCGAGTCGGAGGTTTCCAAATCCCTTGACTCTCCAGGTTGCTTATTTGTATGGTGTTTCTAATGATTTCATTTAACATGATCACAATGCATTTACTTTGACATTAATTCAACTAATAATATGGTTGCATCTGATATCAGAACTTTGGAAAATTCAAAGAAAATCTTGATAGCATCTAATATAACTCCTGAAGAGAGGAAATTCTTGAGAGATGAAAAAAAATAAGAAAAAAAGAGAGCCTTTTCCTGAACCTGGAAGGAAATGCCGACAATTGATGAGGATATTGTGGGGGCAATGCTGCTTCAATGTGTCGACATGACGATCAACAGAATTTCAAAAGCCAATCCTCATCGCCAACATCCCAGATGCACACAGCATAACCAAGCAAAACAAAATTCCGATAAACCTATTAGGGCCAAGCCTTGGAATTCCTTTCCTCACGATCTTTTGAGATATGTACCCTAGAGCCAATCAAGACCAATCTTTAATCATATAAGACCAGCAGTGACCCTTGTGACTTAGGAGGATAGCTCGTTCCCAAAAAAAAAACAAAAAAACAAAAAAAAAACCATAGTCCTATCCTAAGCCATAGTTTGGTCTTAAACCATCTGAGGCCAATTCCATCCAAACCGTTAAAGGTTACTTCAGAAATTGAGCCACCTAAAGCCAACAAAAGGAAGATACAGACTTTCACATCTAAAATCCAAGCAAAGAAATTCACTATTTCAACTGGCTTGCACAATGCCCAAGAATAAAACTTTGGTGCTAAAAAGAATCATCGTCAAAAAGAGCAGCTTCCCCAATTAATGAAGACGAATGCAAGTTCAATCAATACCGACGGACTGAAGAAGGTTCATGGAAAAAAAAAGGTTGAGAAAAAATCTTCAATCATGAAAACCCGAGAGAGCTGATTGATAACAGGAGTTTGATGCTTTTAAGATCTATCCCGAGGTTAGCTGAGGTCTTGTATTTTTTGAAACTAATTAATAACTTCAATTTAGTATTTAGATTTGGTAGTATTTTCGTATGATTTATGGTGTTTAGTAGTGTTTATTGTCGTGATATGATTACTTTAGATTAATTGTGTCAATGTTAGTGAAATTAGAGTTTTTATGCAATTTGTGTTAGTTTTTGATTAAGTTTGATTTTGTGCAGTTTTCTTTAGGTACGTCACGGTGGTGATGACTTTGGTCACTACCATGACATACAAAGGAGTTAAAAGCAGAATGCAGGAATACCCTAGGTCACGGTGGTAACCAAAGTCATCACCACCGTGACATGTGTATCCATTGGGCAGAATGTAGACCTGTTATGGGTCACGGTGGTAACCAATGTCATCACCACCGTGACCTAGTTCGCACCAAGACAGAACCAAGTGAGGAGTTACCTCACGGTGGCAAGGTAATAAGGTTGCCACCGTGACATAGGGCATTCTTGGACAAAAGCAAAAATTTGAGCATGTCACGGTGGCAACCTATCTTGGTTACCACCGTGACCCCTATCCTACACGCAAGCCAGATTTACTTCCTCAACACCTCACGGTGGCAACCATTTTGGTTACCACCGTGACCCCTCGGGATATAAAAAGAAAAGTCTGTAGTGCAGTAGGTGGCGGGGAGTTTTGAATATATTTTCAGATTAGGGTTTTAGAGATAGAATTTTGGGGTAGTTTATCGATTGTTCTTAATTAAGATTTTCGATTTTATCTTGAGATTGGATTTGCAATTCAAGAGTTTTACATTAAAAATACCTAGTTTAATTTCAAGAATAGTTTTTACATTCAGAGAATTTCTAGATTTTCTCCATTGAAGATTTGAAGAAGGAGATTGAAGAACTAAGGGTTCAACTGGGATTTACACCTCAATGAATTTCTGGGTTTATTCTTTCCTCTTTCCTTTTGATTTTATAATGGATTGTGAGTAGTCTTTTAGTTGTTTGGGGGATCTTTGAATCCCCTACCCATGATGTGAATTCTGAACATCTTTTGAATTTAAATATATGATTGAATGGTTTATTTCACTGGTATTTATTATTGATTCATGGAATTTATTTTATCAAGTTAATTTCCAGTTTTGATGAATGATTTATTTCATTATCTTTATTGGTTATTGAGTTGTATGGGATTGAATACCATGGTTATCTATATTCAGTTTTATCATTCTTGCTGTGTCTTTTGGACGACTCCGATTGGGAATCTAGAAGTGCAGGATTTTGTGATTTAAGACTAGAATGATGAGTGAGATAATTAAGTTTTGGGTTATTTGACTCCGTATTGGGAAAATAAACCAAACTTAGGATTTTAGACCCGTGCATAGGCTGATTATGTGGCTGATTCCATTTTGGGATGTCATTTAATTAGAATGGCTGACTCCGTTTGGGAAGCCTGGGTTAAGAGGGTTATCCCGATTTCTTTCATAAATGATTCTTGGATTAATTTTATTCATATCTGGGTATGGGGTGGACGAGTGAACCTGAGCAACGTTTATCTATTTTTGAATTCTTATCTTGTTAATTTTTCCATCATTTTGTTTATTGCAATTGTTGACGTCAATTTAATTTGATTATTTCTGTTTGTTTATTTTGGTTATTTAAATTCTTTATTTTCAATCAATAGTTAACTCAATCAATTCAAACAATTGGGAATTCTTTAGCATACATTTGATTTTCATTGCTTGCGCACACAGTCCCTTGGGTACGATAATTTGGGATTCGAATTTACTCCACTATATTACTTGCCTATTCAGTACACTTGCTGAGGTAGCGTCAAGTTTTTGGCGCCGTTGCCGGGGACTGGCATTATTTTAAGTTTTGATTATTATTTGTATGTGTTTTTCTTTTTATTTATTTTATTTTTATTTTTATTTATTCTTTTCAGGTAGTTGTTGTCGTGCATGAGCAGATTGAGACAGGAACAATTAGCACCCTACGATCCTGAAATCGAGAGGACTTTGCATCAACGAAGGAGAGCTAACAGAGAAAATAACATGGAGAACAATCCTCCTCCTATTGGTGAGGTTCCTCCCGAGAATGAACAAGTGCCGAGGGCACAAGATAAAAATCTGGGAAATTATAGAGAAGAGGTCCTGAGGCAGAGGACAATAAGGGATTATGCAGTACCAAGATGGAATGAGGATAATCGGACGATTGTGCTGCCAAGGGGAGTGCAGTTTGAGCTTAAACTAGCCACCATCAATATGGTACAGAGAAATCAGTTTTCGAGTTCAGAAGTGGAAGATCCCGCACAGCACTTAGACATATTCTTAGAGGTCAGTGATACGGTTCAGATTCCTGGAGTGTCATCTGACTCGGTAAGATTAAAGTTGTTCCCTTTCACATTGATTGGAAAAGCACGTGAATGGTTGCAAATGCTACCTAGATAGTCGATTAGATCATGGGACCAGTTACAGGAGAGATTTTTGATGAGATTCTTCCCTCCGATAAAGACTGCGAACATCCATAACAGTATATTGGGTTTTAGTCAAATGAGTGAGGAGCCGTTTCATGAAGCCTGGGAAAGGTTTAGAAGGTTGTTGAGAAGCTGTCCACACCATGAGATAGCCATATACCACCTGATGACAACATTTTATTCTGGGGTTACACCACAGACAAGATCTTTATTGGATGCTTCATCAGGAGGGTCATTCATGAATAGACTACCAGAGGAAGCTTTTCATCTGCTAGATGAAATGGCGGCGAATGATGCTCAATGGTCTAATCCTAGGTCAGTTCCGAAAAGACAAGGGATACACACTGTGGATGAGGTGTCGATGCTGAAGGCACAGATTGAGTCCATGAGGAAGGAGATGAGTAGTCTGAAAGTGCAGAATGTAGCTTCTGTGGCTCAAGAGAGTGGATGGTATGAAAGTGGGCAATTTGGTCAAGAGAGTGTGGCAATGGGAGATATAAATGCCATAGGAGATTACAGAAGGAATGACCCCTACAGCAACACATATAATCCTGGCTGGAGAAATCATCCAAACTTCTCTTGGAAGGATGAAAATCCAAATGCTTCATCCTCTCAACCACAAGTTAGACCTCCCTTCAACCAAAACACTCATCAGAACCAAGGGTAGCTGTATCAACAACCATATCCACCCCATCACAACCAAGGGCAACAATTTCACCCACCGGGATACCAACCGATGCCACCTGTGCAAGAAAAGAAGGCAAATCTGGAAGACATGTTGGCTACTTTCATAAACAGTCAATAACAGTTTGTAAATAGCCAGTAGCAGTTCATGTCTAATCAAGAGTCAAGGTGGAAATCCCAAGAGCAGTGGAACCGGAACCAAGATGCTTCCATGAGGAATTTAAAGACTCAAGTGGGACAGCTGGCAAATTCCATGTCTCAAAGACAACCGGGAACATTTCCTTCGAATGTGGACCGGAATCCAAAAGAGGAAGCTAAAGTAATCACACTGAGAAGTGGTAAGGAAGTGGTACCGAGAGAAGACCAAGGTAAAAATTCTTCATTATCAGAAAAGGAGGAGCCGACACGGACGGTAAGTAACTCTAACTCTAGGGTAGAAGTTAATGAAAATGCTCCTAAAAGTGATAAGGGTAAAAGTTTAGTGAATCCGAGGGTAGAGGATCTTGACATAAATAGACTGCCATTTCCTGCAGTTGCTAAACAGGAAAAGAAAAATGAGCAAAAGGCTAAGTTTCTAGAGATGTTTAAGAAACTGCACATTAATTTACCATTTGCTGAAGCTTTAGCTCATATGCCTAACTATGCTAAATTTATGAAAGAATTATGTTCTAATAAAAAGAAATTAGAAGGGCAAGGAACTGTACAGCTTACAGAAAATTGTAGTGCTATAATTATGAACAAGATCCCTGAGAAATTAGAAGATCCAGGTAGCTTTATTTTACCCTGTGCTATTGGTGAAGATTTTTATGGTAATGCTTTATGTGATTTGGGTGCCAGCATAAATTTGATGCCTTATTCTATTTGCAGGAAGCTTAATCTTAGGGACCTCAGGGAGACGGGAATGAGACTCCAACTTGCAGATAGGTCAGTGAGGCGGCCCAAAGGAGTGATAGAAGATCTGTTAGTGAAGGTGGGGAAATTCATCTTCCCAGTGGACTTTGTGGTGATGGAGATGGAAGAGGATAGGAAGGTGCCACTGATAGTGGGGAGGCCGTTTTTAAACACAGCAAAGGCGTTGATCGATGTTCATGGTCAAACGGTCACCCTACGGTTCTATAATGAGGAGTTGGTAGTGGATATGAGCAAGGCTCAAAAGTATCCATCTGGGGATATAGAAGAGTGTTTATTTTGTAGATGTAATAGACGAGTGTGTGGAAGAAGTGCAGGAAAAAGTGGTTGGAGCTGATCCACAAAATTTGTGTTTGTTACATTCAGTGGAAGGAGAAGAAGTGGAAGGGGGGAGAAGCAATAGAAATTGTGGAGATAGAAGATGGAAAGGATGAATCATAGAATGAAGAGTTTAACCCTAAAAAGGGGGATTTAAATTCTGAACTTAAACCTCTCCCCTCTCATTTGAAATATGTGTTTTTAGAGAAAGATAGAAAACTAGTAATCATATCTTCTTTGTTGTCAGGTGATGAAGAAAAGCTGTTGCTAGAGGTGCTGAAAAAGCACAAGGGAGCCATTGGATGGGAAACCTCAGATTTGAAGGGGATTGACCCAAGTTACTGCACACACATGATCCCAATGGAGGAGGAATGCAAGCCGGTAGCTCAGCCTCAGAGACGACTCAACCCGGCCATGCAAGAGGTAGTAAAGAAGGAGGTACTCAAACTCCTTGATGCAGGTATAATCTACCCTATTTCTGATAGTAAATGGGTTAGCCCAGTGCAGTGTGTGCCTAAAAAAGGGGGGATGACAGTGGTAAAGAATGAACTGATTCTAACTCGTACAGTTACGGGTTGGAGAGTCTGTATTGATTATAAAAGGTTGAATAATGCCACTAGAAAAGACCATTTCCCTTTGCCGTTTATTGATCAGATGCTAGAGAGGTTAGCAGGTAATAGGTTCTACTATTTTTTAGATGGGTATTCGGAATATTTGCAGATTCCTATAGCCCCTGAGGATCAAGAGAAAACGACATTTACCTGCCCATATGGCACATTTGCATATAGAAGAATGCCCTTTGGGTTATGTAATGCACCGGCTACATTTCAGCGGTGTATGATGGCTATTTTCCATGATTTTATAGAGAAATTTATGGAGGTATTCATGGATGACTTCACTATATATGGGGCTGATTTTATGAGTTGTCTAAAGCATCTTGATTTAGTGCTAGGGAGGTGTGAAAAGACTAACCTAGTCTTAAATTGGGAAAAATTCCATTTTATGGTGAGAGAGTGCATTGTGTTAGGGCATAAAATTTCAGAGAGAGGGATAGAAGTGGACAAGGCAAAAGTTGAAGTAATAGAGAAGTTACCGCCTCCGACGAGTGTTAAGGGCATAAGGAGTTTTTTAGGACATGCAGGGTTTTACAGGCGTTTTATTAAAGATTTTTCAAAAATTGCTAAACCCTTGTCTAATTTACTCATGAAAGATGCTATTTTTAATTTTGATAGTGAATGCTTGCTAGCTTTTGAAACGTGAAAGTAACGGCTTATTTCAGCTCCGATGATTATATCTCCGGATTGGACTATGCCGTTTGAACTAATGTGTGATGCTAGTGATTATGCAGTGGGAGCGGTACTGGGACAGCGTCGGGATAAGATATTCTGTGTAATTTATTATGCTAGTCACACTTTGACAGGAGCACAAGTTAATTACACCACCACAGAGAAAGAACTTCTTGCAATTGTGTATGCATTTGAGAAGTTCAGGCCATATTTGCTGGGTGCAAAAGTTGTGGTGTGGTCGGACCATGCAGCCTTGAGGCATTAGTTTGCCAAAAAGGAATCCAAACCGAGGCTGATTCATTGGGTGCTGCTATTGCAAGAGTTCGATTTAGAAATTAAGGATAAGAAGGGCGCTGAAAACTTCGTGGCAGACCATTTGTCAAGAATGGAAAATGACCATATTGAAAAGGGGGAAATTTTAGATTTATTTCCTGATGAACATATTTGTGCTTTATTTGCAAGTGAATTTTCTGTTCCTTGGTTTGCTAATGTGGCTAATTTTCTTGCAGGAGGGTTTATGCCAAAGGACTTCACATGGCAGCAATGGAAGAAGCTAAAAGCGGATGCCAGACACTACATTTGGGATGACCCCTATTTGTTTCGCCTGTGTGCTGATCAAGTGCTGAGGAGATGTATCTCAGATGAGGAGAAGGGAGCGATCATCAAGGCATGTCATAGTGGGGAAGCTGGTGGGCACCATGCACCAAATAGAACGGTATCAAAAATTTTATCCTCTGGTTTTTATTGGCCTACTATGTTTAAAGATGTGCAAGTTTTTGTGAAAACCTGTGATAGGTGTCAGAGAGTAGGTAACATTTCTAAGAGAGATGAGATGCCTTTAACCAATTTGCTAGAGGTAGAATTGTTTGATTTGTGGGGGATAGACTTTATGGGACCTTTTCCGGTTTCTTATGGGTATGAGTATATTTTGGTGGCAGTGGACTATTTGAGTAAATGGGTAGAAGCAATAGCCACTAGAACTTGTGATGCCAAGGTTGTTCTGGATTTCTTGAGAAAAAATATATTCACCCGATTTGGAGCCCCTAGAGCAATTATTAGTGATGGTGGTAAACATTTTGTTAACCACCAATTTAAGGCTTTATTGCAAAAATTTGGAGTTAGGCATAAGGTAACCACCCCTTATCATGCTCAAGCTAATGGGCAGGTTGAAGTGTCTAATCGGGAACTTAAGGCCATCCTAGAAAAAACTGTAAATTCATCTAGAAAGGATTGGTATTTAAGGTTGGATGAAGCTTTGTGGGCCTACCGAACTGCTTTCAAAACATCTATATGATTATTCCCATTTAGGCTTATTTTTGGTAAATCTTGTCATCTCCCTGTCGAATTAGAACACAAGGCTTATTGGGCAACCAAGTTTTTAAATTTTGATATCAAGAGTGCAGGTGAGAAGAGACTTCTCCAGATGAACGAATTGGAAGAGATACGCTATTGGTCGTACCAATAAGCAGAGAAGTATAAGGCAAACACAAAGAAATGGCATGACAAGAAATGAGTCCCAAAAGAATTCACTCCAGGTATGAAAGTACTTTTATATGATAGCAGATTCCGTTTGTTTCCTGGAAAGTTAAAATCGCGGTGGAAGGGGCCGTATGAGGTTGTGAAAGCTGATCAGTTTGGAGTGATCACATTGAAGCACCCGAATGGTGAAAATGAGTTCAAGGTCAATGGACACCGTGTGAAGCCTTATTTTAAATCAAAATATGATGGGGCTTTAGCGATAGTCCACCTTGCGGATCCTTAACGGTTTTAAAAGTCCAGCTGCGGACTTGTTAAATGCAGAACTTCTTCTCCAATTATGTTATTTTGTGTTTATAGTTCTTTTCTTTAGGTAGTTAATCCTGTTTATTTTTGTTGAGATTGGTTGGTTTGTCGTCATAAGAAAATTATGTTGTTAAAGGGGGAATGTTCAAGGTTTTAATAGCTGAAGTTTTGAGTAGTTGATGAAATGTGTTTTGCATGTTTGCAGGTGGTCACAGTGGTAATGGATATTGGTCACCACCGTGACCAAGGGAGAATGCATTCTGGAATTGGGATGTGCACATGTCACGGTGGCAATGAAATCTGGTTACCACTGTGACCAAATGAGGAAGCCATTCTGGATTGGCATACTTGGTACCTCACGGTGGCAATGGTATTTGGTTACCACCGTGACATAAGTTTTCTTTAGGTACCTCACGGTGGTGATAACTTTGGTCACCACCATGACATACAAAGGAGTTAAAAGCAGAATGCAGGAATACCCTAGGTCACGGTGGTAACCAAAGTCATCACCACCGTGACATGTGTATCCATTGGGCAGAATGCAAACCTGTTATGGGTCACCGTGGTAACCAATGTCATCACCACCGTGACCTAGTTCGCACCAAGACAGAACCAAGTGAGGAGTTACCTCACGGTGGCAAGGTAATAAGGTTGCCACCGTGACATAGGGCATTCTTGGACAGAAGCAAAAATTTGAGCATGTCATGGTGGCAACCTATCTTGGTTACCACCGTGACCCCTATCCTACACGCAAGCCAGATTTACTTCCTCAAGACCTCACGGTGGCAACCATTTTGGTTACCACTGTGACCCCTCGGGATATAAAAAGAAAAGTCTGTAGTGCAACAGGCGGCGGGGAGTTTTGAATCTATTTTCAGATTAGGGTTTTAGAGATAGAATTTTGGGGTAGTTTTTCGATTGTTCTTAACTAAGATTTCCGATTTTATCTTGAGATTGGATTTGCAATTCAAGAGTTTTACATTAAAAATACCTAGTTTAATTTCAATAATAGTTTTTACATTCAGAGAATTTCCAGATTTTCTCCATTGAAAATTTGAAGAAGGAGATTGAAGAACTAAGGGTTCAACTGGGATTTACACCTCAATGAATTTCTGGGTTTATTCTTTCCTCTTTCCTTTTGATTTTGTAATGGATTGTGAGTAGTCTTTTAGTTGTTTGGGGGATCTTTGAATCCCCTACCCATGATGTGAATTCTGAATATCTTTTGAATTTAAATATATGATTGAATGGTTTATTTTACTGGTATTTATTATTGATTCATGGAATTTATTTTATCAAGTTAATTTCCAGTTTTGATGAATGATTTATTTCATTATCTTTGTTGGTTATTGAGTTGTATGGGATTGAATACCATGGTTATCTATATTCAGTTTTATCATTCTTGCTTTGTCTTTTAGACGACTCCGATTGGGAATCTAGAAGTGCAGGATTTTGTGATTTAAGACTAGAATGATGAGTGAGATAATTAAGTTTTGGGTTATTTGACTCCGTATTGGGAAAATAAACCAAACTTAGGATTTTAGACCCGTGCATAGGCTGATTATGTGGCTGACTCCGTTTTGGGATGTCATTTAATTAGAATGGCTGACTCCATTTGGGAAGCCTGGGTTAAGAGGGTTATCCCGATTTCTTTCATAAATGATTCTTGGATTAATTTTATTCATATCTGGGTATGGGGTGGACGAGTGAACCTGAGCAACGTTTGTCTATTTTTGAATTCTTATCTTGTTAATTTTTCCATCATTTTGTTTATTGCAATTATTGACGTCAATTTAATTTGATTATTTCTGTTTGTTTATTTTGGTTATTTAAATTCTTTATTTTCAATCAATAGTTAACTCAATCAGTTCAAACAATTGGGAATTCTTTAGCATACATTTGATTTTCATTGCTTGCGCACACAGTCCCTTGGGTACGATAATTTGGGGTTCGAATTTACTCCACTATATTACTTGCCGATTCAGTACACTTGCTGAGGTCGCGTCACTAATGACAAATAATGATCATGCTTAATGAAATCAAATTGAAACACATGCATTTCTGCAATGATGTGATCAGAGCAGTTCACTTTGTGTGACCAAAGTCGCCTATTGTCCACCACTCAAGCGCTTCAGTCGACTCATCCTGCTATCAAATGTGAAGAATCAAGCTCATGCAACCATGTCCTAAGACTCCTAAAAGATTCTTGCCAACAACTTCAGCAATCTTAAAAAAAAAAAAAGGCCGTTAGAGTGAAAACCGTAGCTGGCGCTCTAAGCAAAAATTAGGCAAAAGGATAGGGTGAAAACCGGGAAACATGCAATCTGTCCTTCAAAAAAAAAGCCGCTGGTTTGGGTTGGGTCCATTCCAGGCAAAAAATAAGGCACAGGGTTATGTGAAAATCCACAAACGACGCATTATCCGCTAAGAAAAGCTAGTGTGAAAATTCACAAGGGACGCATTACCTTCAAATAATGACTACAGGTACCGGATGAGAATCTCGCAATCCCAGAGGGCATGAAATTCAAAAGCAGCTTAAAAGGCATCGATCCTATTGCAAATTGCAGCTAGCCTGGCTATCATCTCCAAGTCCACAAAGATGAATTCTTATCCTGCATTCCTGCATGACTCATGCATTTCACTTGCATGCTCACTATTTTTCCTACATATTTTAGTTTCCCTATTTTGCAAAAAGAGAGATTTGATGCGGACACCGACAAAAGCCGAGTGATGACATCAGCCCAAACAATCAAACAAAAACCTCTCAGGGGGCAACCAGTAAAAAACAAAAATCCAAATATCAATCCAAACATCAATCGAAGTAATCAACCAAAGACCTCTCAGGGGCAGATCTCAACCCAAGACCTCTCAGGGGGCAACCATCACATAAGGGTTAGCACGATGGCGGCACTACTACTCTACAGAGGGTTAGCACGACCACGGCACTACCACTTCATCAAATCAAGAAGGGTTAGCAAGATGGCGGCACTACTACTCCACGGAGGGTTAGCACGAACACGGCACTACCACTTCATCAAATCAAGAAGGGTTAGCACCATGGCGGCTGTAGACACCGGGTCCTGAGGTAGCCCAGATCAGAGTTACCCAATGATGATAAGACGCCTTTCCACGGGCAAAAAGGTTGAAAGTGGTGATTTCCTTGTAAAATTTGCATTTTAGAGTGAAAAGATAAAAAATAATAAAAATTATTTTAAAAATTATTTTTGAAAATTAGGGGCTTGAAATTACAATAATTTTAGTTAAATTAGAAAATAAAAAAAATTAAAAAATAATTGAGCGTCGGCCGCGGCGGCGCCTTGCGGCAGCGCGCAGGCGCGTGCGCGCGCGCTGGCGCAGCGGGCCGCGAGGCGCTGCGGCGCGCGGGCTGGCGCAGCGGGACGCGATGCGCTGCAGCGCGCACGGAGCGCCATTGCGCGGCGCTCCGCGTACAAGCGTCGTGCGCACCTGGCGTGCTACGGACGCCCGTTTGACGCTCTGACGGTCGTCCGTAGGCACTGTTCCGCCGCCAAAATTGATGTTTTCCGATTTTTTTTCACAAAATTCAATTTTTTATGACTTTTTTAAGGGATTTTCAGATTTTTTTCAAATTTTAAAATTTAAAATTGTTAATATCTGATTTTATCTCTTTAATTAACTTTTTTTCCTATTTTATTCATATAAAAAGAATGAGATGAAAACCTAAATGGGGGGAATTCTTTTGGGAATTTTTCTAGGGTTTTTTCTCTTCATCTTTTTCTCTTCTTCTTCTGAATTTCTCTAAGAAAAATTCCAGGTTTTCTCCCAACAAAAAAATTGAGTTCATCTTTTTAATTCTTTTTTCCAATAGAATTTCTTCTAAACACTTTTTAGAAGAAGATTTATAGATGCAATTGAATTTTGAGGCAAACATAATAATTGTTTGCTCTTAAAATTCATTTTTTTAATTTGTTATTTGTTTTGAATTAAACTTTTTCAAGGTTTTTATTATTTTGAATCTTTTATTTGATGAACAATGAATTTTGGGGGCAAAACAAATAATTGTTTGTTCCTAAAATCGATTTTTTCATTTGATTTTCTAAAAAACAATTTTTTCTCATAAATGATTTTTTTTTCTTTGGAACAAACAAAATAATTGTTTGTTCTTGACATTATTTTCATTCTTTTAATCAATAAAAATCATTTTTTTGGCAAAGAAATTAATTCTTTATTTTTAAAGAATTGTCGATTTTTTTTCTTGGAGTGAAATTCCAACATTTTTATTATTCAATTCTAATCTTGCAAATCAAGAACAAGGAAATCAATCATCTTTTTACTTTCATCGAATCCAAAACTCTGAGGGTAAACATTCCGAGCTTGTTCTTCTTATTCTTTTTGTTCATATTTAATTTATTCATGTTCATTCTTATTATTTTCAGTTATTCATTTATTTACTTTGTTTATGTTTAATTTATTACCATGTATATTTTTATTATTATTCTCATTCATTTATTTTATTCATGTGAATATTGATTTCTTTTATTTTTAACATATAATTAAATTAATTCATTCATCATTATTTTTAACATATAATTAAATTAATTCATTTTGATTGATCTTTTTGCCATAGAAATGGTTTATATCATTTGTGAACATATTTAATTAATCATGTCATTTATTTAATCATTTTTTTTATTCTTTTCCATTGTCATTATCATATGTTTAATATTTTGTTCACTTATTTATTTTCATTAGTATCATGTTCATATTTTTACACATTGATTAATTAACATGTTGTATTTTATTCCAATTACATCTTTTAATCCACTTATTATTCATAACACATTTTTCTCATTTATTTTAAATTGATAACATTTTAATTCATTTATGATTTTGATATCATTTCATTTTATCTCATTTTATTTCATCTTATCATTTATTTTATATTTAATTAATTTTAATTGATTTTAATTGATTCAATTACTAACATTATTTTTATTTGTGTTTTATTTTATTTCACATCTCATTTTTTGCTTGGGCATTTTTGCGAGCACACGAGGAGATCCAAGAGGCTCGTTCGGGTTACATATTTATTTTCTTCATTTGTAATATTTATTTATTTTGGCTTTTTCATTTGTTTTTGCCATGTAATTTTCTTGTAAAATTATTTATTTAGGCCCACTAGAAAGAAAGTCACTAAACGTTTTTTTTATTAATTAATTTGAAATTTTTCCTAAATAAAAATGGGACCAATGTCTCAATTTTCTCTATCCAAAATAAAATCATCACATCAAAATTGTTTTATAATAAATATGCATGTGAGGACCAATGTCCTCATCATTAATGAATACCCCGATTTATGCATGATTTGTATTTTATTTACAATGGGGGTTGCATTCCGCCCCTAGTTTTATTGTAATTTATTTTGAGAATGTTTATTTTAATAATGCTTTACTTATTGCTTTTGACGTGAATGATTGCGCCTTAATTAAATGCATCGTGTGAAAAGTTGGTAAAACAATGAATTCAAAACTTAATCATAATATTGATCAAGGTATAAATAAATGAGAAGTCCCGAACTCACTCTGGTCTTTGGGGCTCAATGAGGCGAGAGGTCTAGGACTTCCAAGACACCTCTTGAGTCCCACCAAAAGACTTAAATTTACAAATCCTAGGCTCTAGGGGGTACAGGCTGAGACCTCCAAGATCTCTCTGGCTTGCCCGAGATGGATATGTATGCGCCGTCTTAGGCTCGCTGAGGCTAGGCGACCCTTCCCAATGTTCTATTGGGTGGCGACTCCAAGAAACCTCCTTGTTGCCCAATATAGACGCACTTGTAAATACCTTACAAGTTTTAATGAATTCCATCCCGATCGCCCTAAAGTGGGCCCTCGGGAGGCCACGGGGTTCGGTTCGCGTCACAGTGGCGACTCCACTGGGGACATATTCGAGACTTCGATTCGAAAGTACCTTGATTAAAAATTATGATTGAGTTTTAGTTTAAAAATTTCACCTTCTTTCAAAGCTGCATTGCAACGCATTAGAGCCTTAGATCTATGCTAGTTTGGTCCCTTTTTCAGCCCCGGTGCTTTCCCGAAGCACGACCCTACGTTCACTCAATGTAGGGAAGTGTTAAGGATAATCACCAGCCCAAGCCTCGTACCATCATAGTATATTAAATGGTGACCTAATCGGTCGTTACGCTCGTGATGAGCTAGACCCGTTGGCAGGGACCATGCTTGGGTATCCCTAAAGTAACACCACCTTTGACTAAAGCTCATGTAATGGCAATAGATACTTCCCCTAGGTGGTATGAACCGTAATGCCTTACTTGCTATATGGATCATTTTTGTATTGGATAAACCCAAATAATATGATTGGTCACCTAATCAAAGGCTTTCATGCCCCGATAGGCCCATGACAACTTATTCGGGCTGCCTAAATACATGATAGTCAAAACCCATGCGTATGCACATTAGATAAGAGAGATTATGCTGCCGATTTATCACCGTGCACCATGCGCGTCCATAACCTATGGATCAAGCCCACCTAGGACAGAGACCGCACGACCTCGTGTGCGGGGGCAATAAGGTTGGAAGGACCTACCTGCTTGCATGTGTTTGTGAATGATGCATTGCACATTCATGTCAGTCATGCACAATAAATTTTTGTATCTCTTCTACATGTATACATCCTTTTCTTTGCATAAAATTATTACATGTACATATTGTCCTGTGTATAATTTTTCAAATGTTTCACATGTATCATTGTAATCTCTTTTGGTCATTGTATACCATCTGTTGCACAGCACGATCATGAATTACGTATTATTCATACATCATTCTAACTCTTTGCTTTTTAGCCATTATAGACCATTTACTTGGGTGGTTAGGGGATCCCAATAGTTGTATAAAGAGTAATCAGAGTTCACGTGGGCTGACAAAGTTTTTAGTGTTCTTACCAAAGCATCTAAAGGCATTAGAAATGGCTGGCCCTTTGCAACAGAATGAAGAGACTCGTGCCCTAATTGCCCAGGAGTTGGATAGAAGGTTCAAGGAGCTTGAAACAAAGATGCTGGCTATGGTCAAAGAAAGGATGGATGCCATGGCACTTGTTCTGCAAGCTCAGCTTATGGCAACGACTCTCAACCAAGGAAAGCCGGCCACAATTGAGAAGGCTCATATAGCGACAGCTCCAGTACCTCCTTTTCCTTTTGAGACTAGAGGTAAGAGATCACTTGATTCCCCAGTTGAGCAAGGACGAAATAGGAGGCCTATTTTAGAATATGGCACTATGTCCGAAGAGGATGAAGACCCTGCAATCATGCGTACTCCAAAGAATGAAAGCTCAGGAGGCCTTGACAATAGTAAGGTGAATGCTAAGGCCGCAGAAGTCTCAGCCACTAGAGCGGTTCAGTCCCACCTCACTGTTTCAGGTAGGCCATTATCCTGGCACTTCAGCCGTCTCGTCAAGAAAGGGAAGTTACAACCCTTGCCAGCTAGGCCTGCCCCAAGTCAAGGAAAGCCTAAGCACAGAAAGGACTGGTATTATGTATATCACCAGTACACGGGGCATAGGACAGACTATTGTCGCCCTCTGAGAGATTGCATTCAAGAGCTGATGCCAGGCCCAGAAAAGGAAGAGATTATAAAAGCGCCAACCACGGAAGTAAAGCAAAGGCATTTTTCTAATTTGGGTAGATCTTTGTCCTGGGTCCTCAAGAGGCTGATGAAGGAGGATATTACAGCTATTGCCAGCTAAGCCTGCCAGAAGCCAGGGATAACCCGATCATAAAGGGGATGAGTATTGCGCCTTCCACCAGCATACCGGGCATACCACAGATGATTGTAAGGCCTTAAGACATGCCATTCAAGACCTGATTGATTCTGAGAAGATCTCCAACCCAGAAAAGCAAGAGGAAAAGAATAAGATGGAATAAGTGCCTAGGTGGAAAGGCAGGACGGTTCTTAGGGATGATAATGGACCATCGACTGCAACAGCTGTGTTGGCAAGAACATAAGTTGATTAGCTATTTAGAATGTTCTTTTTATTTTTGAACTGCTTAATAATGACATTTTAGCTTCATTAATAAGATGAATGTTTTTGCTTACTTGTGTTATGTCTCTTATGACTTCACTATACATAATCATGATCATGACTCATTCATATTTGACATTGATTCAGTTGATGCTACTCTATTTAATCCCAGAAACTTTGAAAAGTCCAAAGAAAATCTTGATAGCATCTAATGTAACTCCTGAAGCGAGAAAAATTTGAGAGAATATTAGAAAAAAAATATATGAAAAAGTCTTTGCCTGGACTTACGAAGACTTACCAGGAATTGATTGGGAAGTCACAGAGCACGCTATTCCTACATATTCAGACCATAAACCTGTTAAACAAAAACTGAGAAGGCTTAGGCCGGAATGGGCAGATAAAAGTGAAGGAGGATATTCAATAACAAATCACAGCCAAATTTCTAGTTAAGGTGCAGTATCCAACTTGGCTGGCCAATATTGTCTCCATAGCCAAAAAGAATGGCAAGGTAAGGGTATGCATAGATTATCGGGACTTGAATCAGGCTTGTCCGAAAGATGACTTTTCGCTGCCCCATATAGATATGTTGATAGACAGCACTGCTGCTTGCAAGATGTATAGCTTTGGTGATGGTTATGCGGGATACAATCAAATTCTCAATAAAATAATCGACCGAATAAATACGGCTTTCATCACGGAGTGGGGGATGTATGCCTACTGGGTAATGCCTTTTGGCCTAAAAAATACAGGAGCCATTTATCAGAGGATGGAAACAAAAATCTTAAATGACTTGATCCATAAAGAAGTGGAGGTATACGTGGATGACATGATGATCAAGTCGGCCACTAGAGAAGGTCGTTCCGAAGCCCTAAAAAAGTTCTTCCAAACAAGTACAATCTATGATTAAATCCTAAGAAGTGTATCTTTGGTGTCACATCAGGAAAACTCCTAGTACACGTAGCTAGCCAGAGGGGAATTGAAATTAACCCAGATAAGGTTAGGGCCATCAGAGAGATGCCAATATTGCAGAAGGAAAAAGATGTGAGATGCTTCTTGGGCAGATTGCAGTACGTCAGTAGGTTTATCACTAAGCTTACTTTGATTTGCGAATCGATTTTCAAATTACTCAAAAAAGACCCACCAGTAGTATGGAACGAAAGCTGTCAGAAGGCTTTTGATACTGTCAGAGAGTATCTACCAAATCCACCGGTGTTGAGACCGCTGCAGCCAGTCAGACCATTGATTTTATACTTAGCTATAGAAGACAGTTCTGTAGGCGCCATGATGGCCCAGGAGGACGAATTTAGAGTGAAATTTGTTGTTTACTACCTTAGCAAGAAGTTCCTGGCCTATGAGGTTAAGTATACGGAAGTGGAAAAGATTTGCCTTGCGGTGATTTGGGCTTCTAAGAAATTAAGGCATTACTTTCATGCCTATAGGGTACAGGCGGTAGCTAAGCAGAATCCTCTAAGATACTTACAGGAAGCCCCTTCTTTACTTGGGAAAATGGGTAGGTGGTTGTTGTTGCTACAAGAATTCGATGTGGAGTATATTACTCGAAAAACTACCAAAGGGCATGCAGTGGCTGAATTCCTGGCAGAACACCCAATTCAAGGAGAGTCGTACGAGTTTAACTTTCCAGATGAGGAAGTGGCAGCCATCGGAGTTCAAGGTTGGCAATTGCACTTTGACGGAGCCGTGAACAGCAAGGGGGCAGCAGTAGGGATCATCTTAACAACCCCGGAGGATGAGAAGCTCTCTTTGGCCAAGAAATTAAGGTTCAAGGCTACCAATAATGAAGCTGAGTATGAAGCGTGTGCCTTTGGGTTAGAGGCGTTGATAGCCTTAGGAGCGAAAAACGTGGAAGTGTTTGGTGATTCCTCCCTGGTGATCAA
The DNA here is from genome assembly GCA_947683425.1 of Excoecaria cochinchinensis. Lineage (NCBI taxonomy): Eukaryota > Viridiplantae > Streptophyta > Magnoliopsida > Malpighiales > Euphorbiaceae > Excoecaria > Excoecaria cochinchinensis. The sequence continues at coordinate 3,230,553 of CANTUQ010000044.1, read as the reverse complement.
TCAAATCTGAGGTGAATGGGCCGTTAAAGAAGAGAGGTTAATGCCCTACATCAAGCACTTGAGAGACCTGAGCAGTCAATTTGAAGTGTGCACATTCCATTTTGTTCCAAGGGACGAAAACTAATTAGCCGATGTGCTCGCCACTTTGGTCTCAATATGGGACAACCCCGAAGGGGTAGTTATGAGGCCAGTTCTGATTTCTAGCTCTGAGAGGCCTAGCTTCGAATCTAAGCCAGTCATAGAGATAGAAGTAGTAGATGAGAAGCCATGGTATTACGATATCAAGAACTATTCAGAGAATACGGCATTTCCAGAGGAAGCTACCGAAAAAGATCAGAGAATAATTCGCAAATTGTCTACCCAGTTTATCTGCATAAATGGAGTGTTGTATAAACGACAGGCGGATGGTATCCAGTTGAGATATTTGGATGAGAAAGAGGACAAAAGGGTAATGGAAGAAGCTCATGCTGGCGTATGTGGAGCCCATATGAACGGGCTGACGTTGGCCAAAAAGATTATGAGACAAGGATTCTTCTGGCTCACCATGGATAACGATTGCTTGAAGTATGTAAAGCAGTATCAGTTATGCCAGCAGTATGCAGATTTAAGGCACCTGCTAGTTTCGGAATTACATAATCTAACGTCACCTTGGCCATTCGCAGCTTGGGGGATTGATATTATTGGAGAGATACGCCCCACAGCCTCCAATGGGCATAGATACATTATCGTCGCCATCGACTACTTCACCAAGTGGGTAGAAGTTGAGTCCTTCAAGAAAGTGGATGCTCGGGATATGGCGAAATTCATCGAGAAGAACTTGATATGTAAGTATGGCCTCCCACACCACGTGGTATCTGACAACGGGGTCCAGTTCATGGCTGAAACGAGGAAGTTACTGTAGAAATATGGTATTGAACATCATAAGTCTTCTCCGTATCGTCCTCAAACCAACGGGGTAGTAGAAGCTGCCAACAAGAATGTCAAGAGGATCCTAGCTAAGATGGTCCAGAATTACAAAGATTGGGCAGAAAAATTGCCTTGTGTGCTTCAATGCCGAAGAATCATCATCGGAACCTCTACAAAAGTCATAGGGGGGCAGAAGCAGCATGGCCGATCATTGTAAAGTTCAAACCTTTAAGACAACCTAAATCTTGGAAGCTGAAAGGGGCACAACAATGGCAGCGGCAGTTAAACGCGTCAGGCAAGGACGGATCATGGGATTATTACCACAGCTGGATCTATCAAAAAAATGCTCTGCTCGACCATTCATGAGGGGGGTTAGAAAGTATCCAATAAAAGAGGGAGGTTCAGTCTTCGAGCAAATGAGACCAGGGGTTCCGGACAAATGAGGCAAGTTCAGGCCGATGTGAGGAGGGCCCTCGTTCTTCAGAAGTTATTATCCGAGACAACAGCAATAGGTAGCGATAAAGATGACTTCAAAGAACCAGTCAACATCAACGAATTCAAGAGGATCTATGGCTAAAGACTAAAAAATCAAAAGAAGAGAATAAAAGCCTCGCGGGTCGAAAATCGAAAAAAGGCGGCCTTGCTAAAATTGGGCGCCTCGTCAGGGTGAAAATCGGAAAAAGGCATCCTGGTCAAAAATTAGAGGCTTGAGAGAAAATATCCAATCAAGAAAACCCGAGAGGGGTGATTGGAGACAGGAGTTTAATGCTTACAAGATATTCTCTGAGATTAGATATAGTTTTGCATTTTGAATCGATGTTAGATAATGATCATGTGTGGAGAAATCATATTGAAATGTACACAATCTTTGCAAATACATGTGTTCATTATTTTCTAGTTCATTTATAAAAAGAGAAATGTTGTTCATTGCTGAATGCATGAAATCTAAATGACTACGCTCTGCTACTACTCTCATTGTCCAGATGTCTAAGTCGATGAGTTATATTATCCACTGTGAGACTAAACACCTACCTCTTGAGTACATTAGGGGGAGTGAAAGAACAACCCCCGATAGATGGCATAATAGTCTTCACCGGCAGCTTGCCCAGAGGCTATGGTATCTGGAGGTAAAAGCCGAAGATAAAGGTCCACTTTGGAAGGATAGGGATGCCTCACTACGTCATTAATCCCTCTGAACTATTAAACACAATGGGTGGTAGTGTAAAGGGCAGGTTCATGAAGCCCTAAAGAACTCGATCCTCATCTGCTACTTCACCCAATCTAGCAACACATTCATCAAGGGAGGCCATGGAATGCGATCGATGCCTAGAGAGAAATGCCTCAAAGAATAATTGCGGATTACTCTAGGAAGAGGCTTTGATGGCAGCTTTGACTTTTCTTGTAGCCATACTTGAAAGGCAAGATGAGTCTTAAAAAAAAAGAGAAAAAAGAAAAAAAGAAAAAAAAAAGAAAGAAGAAGGCCGTTAGAGATGAAAACCGTGACTGGCTCTCTAAGCAAAAGTTAGGCCAAAGGACAGGGTGAAAACCTGGGAACAGGCAGTCTGTCCTTCAAAAAAATGAAATGAAGAAAAAGCCGCTGGAGTGGGTTGGTTCCATTCCAAGCAAAAGTTAGGCATAGGGTTATGTGAAAATCCCTAAAGGGACGCATTTCCCGCTAAGAAAAGCTAGTGCGAAAATCCACAAGGGACGCACTACCTTTAAAACAATGACTTTTGAAGCCTGGAGCGATAAGACGGCATTACCTCCAATAATTCACCTTTAGGCAGATAATGCATAATGTAGATCTTGATTCAGAGTCCTGGAGGCAAAATCCTCATTGACCGGGGGGCAAAGATGCGCACGAGTCAGTTCTCTTTAAAAGGATTATGGGTCAGAGTTCTTAAAGCCAAGACGACGCTTTTCTAAATCCTCGCGGGTATCAAACAAAGTGAGCAGCCGAGCAGCACCCTCGACGAATCCCTTAACCACCTGGGATGTGATCTATTCATTTTTGCATATCACATGCATGTCACGTGCATTCAGTCTTTTACACGTGTAGAAATGCACACACAATTCTTGTATATTAATCCTTTGCACGTGTTTCTTATATATAGTTTTGTATGTATACTTCACACACATTATTCCATACGCGCACACAATCTTTTGTATATGTTGTTGTGTACATGACTTAGAGGGAAGGGTCCGAATAGACCTCATGAGCAAGGGTGATCCAAGGTATAGGTTCAGCTCAACATTATCGGCCACTGTATCCAGCATAAAATCAGGTGCATATGTGAGGGGGTGGAATGCCCAGAAGGACAAGCCTATCGGACACACCATGTTCAGGGCAATCCGAAATCACATAAATCTATAGAAAATAAGATCCTTTGATAAGATGAACTATCCATACATAGTCGGAGGTAAATCAGACACAAAAGTGAGCCAAGGTACAGTTTTGAATCTACATCGACGCTTATCCATGCCGAATAATCGGATCGAGATAAAGTCCTCATGAGAATGGAATCTCAATGACCCGCTCCTAAGAAGGCATTTAAGAGAGCAAGCCGACTTATACGCACCATGTCAGGAGCAACAAGGTAAGTTTCTCTATCATAAGATATATGCTTGCACACATTTGTACAATAATCAAGATGAAGTCCTCATGAGAGAAGAATCTTAAGGATCTGTTTCCAAGAGGGAAAAGAATAAGCCTCTCCATGCGCACCATGCTGGGAGCGAACAGGTAATTTTTTTAACATAAGATGTACGCTAACACACCTCACACAATCCGGATTCAAATGTATGTATATTGCACACACATGATTCCGCACACGTGCACATTGTTTTATATATGTACATGGCTCAGATGAGGGGTCTGAATAGACCTCATGTTTAAAGATGATTCAAGAGATGAGTTCAGCCTAACATTGTCAGACTCATGCATGCCATGCCAGGGGCAATCAGGTAAGTTTCCCTATCATAAGATATACGCTCACACACATCACACAAAGTGTACAAAAGCCAAATTCAAATGTACAAAATCTCAAACCAATTCAAATGTAGAAAGAATACAAATTCTCAAAGCAAAACAACACAAAACAAAAAGAAGAAGATATTTTCAAGGCCTTGAAAATCCAATACACTGTAAAAGTCCAAACGCGTCCAAAAATGTGAAAACGCAAAGAAAAAAAAATGAAAACGAAATAGAAAAATCATTCACCTGCAGGCAAGCAACAAAACCTCCAATATAATTTTCCTTTGAGAAAGCTCAAATATTTTTTCCGCCCCGGACTCTCAACATCAAATTCTCTCACCCTCTTGAGAAAGTATGCAGGTCTTTTCAAAAGGGAGGCTGCATTGGAGATGATAAAGGAATCGATATCTAGCATGTCACAATCAGTGCAATCAAGAAAATGGGGAACAACCAAACATCCTTCGGGGGCACACTCTGACATCGGCCCCAACGGGTATGTACTGCCACAGGTATGCGTCTTTTATATGCCCTGTACATTTGCTTTTCCCTTGTTGTAGCAAAAAGAAGAGGTTTAGGATAAGCACCAGCAAAGAAAGCGACGAATGGTTCACCATACCGATCTAAGGATGGTCGACAGATCAGATAATATACTAGCCGAATGGGGATGAGATGAGGCTCGCGGGACAGATTAGTCACCGCGCATACCGAGACGAGGACAGCGGAGCGCACACGATAGATTGGACCGCACTTTGTAAGTTGGAGCAAACTCGGTGCAGCTCAAGAGAGCAATCCGTACTTTGTAAGTTGGAGCAAACTCGGTGCAGCTCAAGAGAGCAATTCGCACTTTGTAAGTTGGAGCAAACTCGGTGCAGCTCAAGAGAGCAATCCGCACTTTGTAAGTCTGGAGTAGACTCGGTGCAGCTCAGGAGAGCAATCCTTAAGTTTTGTAAGTTCGGAGCAGACTCGGCGCATCACCATTCACACTTTGTAAGTCTGGAGCAAACTCGGTGCAGCTCAGGAGAGCAATCCTCGCGTTTTGTAAGTCTGGAGCAGACTCGGCGCATCACCATCCGCATTTTGTAAGTTTGGAGCGGACTCGGTGCAGTTCAGAAGAGCAACCCTCGCGTTTTGTAAGTCTGAAGTAGACTCGACGCATCGCTGCTTCCACTGCAAAAAGGCAAGGGCTACCTCAAGTACGCATCTCTTTCCTTTTTCTCTGAATTTTGGCTCATCTAGGCACTAGTGCACTAGTTTCCCCAAAATTGGGGGCAACTGTAGACACCGGGTCCTGAGATAGCCCAGATCAGAGTTACCCAATGATGATAAGATGCCTTTCCACAGGCAAAAAGGTTGAAAGTGGTGATTTCCTTGTAAAATTTGCATTTTAGAGTGAAAAGATAAAAAATAATAAAAAATATTTTAAAAAATATTTTTTGAAAATTGGGGGCTTGAAATTACAATATTTTTAGTTAAATTAGAAAATAAAAAAAAATCGAGCGTTGGCCGCGGCGGCGCCTTGCGGCAGCGCGCTGGTGCAGCGGGCCGCGAGGCGCTGCGGCGCCCGCGGAGCGCCATTGCGCTGCGCTCCGCGCACAAGAAACGCGCGATCCTCTGCGCGACGCTGGACGAGCGCTCTCGCCTGGCGCACTACGGACGCCCGTCGGACGCTCCGACGGCCATCCGTAGGCCCTGTTCCGCTGCAAATGTGCAATTTTGCCCCAAAATTGATTTTTTCCGACTTTTTTCCACAAAATTCGATTTTTTTTGACTTTTTTAAGGGATTTTCAGGTTTTTTTCAAATTTTAAAATTTAAAATTGTTAATATCTGATTTTATCCCTTTAATTAACTTTTTTTTCCTATTTTATTTATATAAAAAGAATAAGATGAAAACCTAAAAGGGAGGAATTCTTTTGGAGATTTTTCTAGGGTTTTTTCTCTTCATCTTTTTCTCTTCTTCTTCTTAATTTCTCTAAGAAAAATTCCAGGTTTTCCCCCAACAAAAAAATTGAGTTCATCTTTTTAATTCTTTTTTCCAATAGAATTTCTTCTAAACACTTTTTAGAAGAAGATTTATAGATGCAATTGAATTTTGAGGCAAACATAATAATTGTTTGCTCTTAAAATTAATTTTTTTTTAATTTGTCATTTGTTTTCAATTAAACTTTTTCAAGGTTTTTATTATTTTGAATCTTTTTTTTGATGAACAATGGATTTTGGGGGCAAAATAATTTTTTTTTCTTTGGAACAAACAAAATAATTGTTTGTTCTTGACATTATTTTCATTCTTTTAATCAATAAAAATCATTTTTTTTGCAAAGAAATTAATTTTTTGTTTTTAAAGAATTGTTGATTTTTTTTCTTGGAATGAAATTCCAACATTTTTATTATTCAATTCTAATCTTGCAAATCAAGAGTAAGGAAATCAATCATCTTTTTACCTTCATCGAATCCGAAACTCTGAGGGTAAACATTCCGGGCTTGTTCTTCTTATTCTTTTTGTTCATATTTAATTTATTCATGTTCATTCTTATTATTTTCAGTTATTCATTTATTTACTTTGTTTATGTTTAATTTATTACCATGTATATTTTTATTATTATTCTCATTCATTTATTTTATTCATGTGAATATTGATTTCTTTTATTTTTAACATGTAATTAAATTAATTCATTCATCATTATTTTTAACATGTAATTAAATTAATTCATTCATCATTATTTTTAACATATAATTAAATTAATTCATTTTTATTGATCTTTTTGCCATATAAATGGTTTATATCATTTGTGAACATATTTAATTAATCATGTCATTTATTTAATCATTTTTTTTTATTCTTTTCCATTGTCATTATCATATGTTTAATATTTTGTTCACTTATTTATTTTCATTATTATCATGTTCATAATTTTACACATTGATTAATTAACATGTTGTATTTTATTCCAATTACATCTTTTAATCCACTTATTATTCATAATACATTTTTCTCATTTATTTTAAATTGATAACATTTTAATTCATTTATGATTTTGATATCATTTCATTTTATCTCATTTTATTTCATCTTATCATTTATTTTATATTTAATTAATTTTAATTGATTTTAATTGATTCAATTACTAACATTATTTTTATTTGTGTTTTATTTTATTTCACATCTCATTTTTTGCTTGGGCATTTTTGCGAGCACACGGGGAGATCCAAGAGGCTCGTTCGGGTTACATATTTATTTTCTTCATTTGTAATATTTATTTATTTTGGCTTTTTCATTTGTTTTTGCCATGTAATTTTCTTGTAAAATTATTTATTTAGTCCCACTAGAAAGAAAATCACTAAACGTTTTTTTATTAATTAATTTGAAATTTTTCCTAAATAAAAATGGGACCAATGTCTCAATTTTCTTTATCCAAAATAAAATCATCACATCAAAATTGTTTTATAATAAATATGCATGTGAGGACCAATGTCCTCATCATTAATGAATACCCCGATTTATGCATGATTTGTATTTTATTTACAATGGGGGTTGTATTCCACCCCTAGTTTTATTGTAATTTATTTTGAGAATGTTTATTTTAATAATGCTTTACTTATTGCTTTTGACGTGAATGATTGCGCCTTAATTAAATGCATCGTGTGGAAAGTTGGTAAAACAATGAATTCAAAACTTAATCATAATATTGATCAAGGTATAAATAAATGAGAAGTCCCGAACTCACTCTGGTCTTTGGGGCTCAATGAGGCAAGAGGTCTAGGACTTCCAAGACACCTCTTGAGTCCCACCAAAAGACTTAAATTTACAAATCCTAGGCTCCAGGGGGTAGAGGCTGAGACCTCCAAGATCTCTCTGGCTTGCCCAAGATGGATATGTATGCGCCGTCTTAGGCTCGTTGAGGCTAGACGACCCTTCCCAATGTTCTATTGGGTGGCGACTTCAAGAAACCTCCTTGTTGCCCAATATAGACGCACTTGTAAATACCTTACAAGTTTTAATGAATCCCATCCCGATCGCCCTAAAGTGGGCCCTCGGGAGGCCACGAGGTTCGGCGCGCGTCACAGCGGCACTACTACTCTATGGAGGGTTAGCACGACTACCGTACTACCACTTCATCAAATCAAAAAGAGTTAGTACGATGGCGGCACTACTACTCTACGGAGGGTTAGCACGATCACGGCACTACCACTTCATCAAATCAAGAAGGGTTAGCACGATGGCGGCACTACTGCTCTATGGAGGGTTAGCACGACTACGGCACTACCACTTCATCAAATCAAGAAGGGTTAGCATGATGGCGGCACTACTACTCTACGGAGGGTTAGCACGACCACGGCACTACCACTTCTCGAAGGGTTAGCACGATGGCGGTACTACCACTCTACAGAGGGTTAGCACTACCACTTCTCGAAGGGTTAGCACGATGGCGGCACTACCACTCTACGGAGGGTTAGTACACGGCACTACTATTTCTCGAAGGGTTAGCACGATAACAGCACTACCACTCCATGGGGGTTAGCACGATCACGACACTACTGCTTCAACAAACAATAACACGCCCACAACACGGCAATAACCACCACCATAGATTCCCCACATCGGAAAGACAGTTGCCTCACGTATGTGTCTCTTTCCTTCTCTTCTTTGAGTTTAGGCTCACCTAAACACTAGTGTACTAGATTCCCCTAAACTGGGGGTAACTGTAGACACCGGGTCCTGACTCAGCCTAGATCGGAGTTACCCAATGATGATAAACTGCCCTCGCGGGCAAAAATAGTTGAAAGTTATGATTTCCTTGTCAAATTTGCATTTTAGAATGAGAAAATAAATAATAAAAAAATAATAAAAATATTTTAAAAATTAGTTTTTGAGAATGAATTTATTATTTTTTAGTCGTATTTAAAAAATATCTGCCTGAAATGCACGGCTGTGTTTCTTTGAAAGCACAGCTGTGCTTTACGCTGCACTGCGTGTAGCGCGCGCGAATGCATAGCCGTGCTTTTTTCGAAAGCACAGCTGTGCTTGTGCGTGCAACACGCATAGCCTCGCCGAAATTGCCCCTTTTTCGCCTAGATTTGATTTTTTTCCTGATTTTTGAGTTCAAATTAAATTCTAAAACACTTTTTTAGATAATTAATTAATAGAACTTGATTTTATCATTAAAAACACAGGGATTTAAATTAAAATAAAGTTGTTTTACTTAATTGAATTAGGGCATCATTTTTTTACATCCTACAAATACTTTATGATGAAAAATCAAAGGGGGCTCTCTCCATTATTATTTTTTTCATCTGAATTTTCTGCATTCTTTCTCCATTATTATTTTTTCACATCAGAATTTTTTTCTGCATTCTTTCTTCTTTGATTTATTTTCTTTTCAACAATTTTCAGATTTCTCTTTTAATTAATAAGGTTTAATTGAGATTGGAAAATCAATTTTCAATTCTTAATTATTCCAAATTAATTTCTTTGTTCTTCATAAACACAAAGAATTGATTTTCACTTACAAATCAATTTTTTATTCTTAAGCATACAAATTAATTTCTTTGTTTCATCCATAAACAAAAGTAATTAATTTTATTGCTAAATTATTTTTTCAAGCAATTTTCCAAGAAGATCATCACTTTACCTTTATCAAATCCAAAATTCTGAGGGTAAATATTCTGGGCATGATTTTTATTTTCTTTTATTTTGTTTACATTTAATTTATTCATGTATATTTTACTGTTTTCATTAATTTACTTATTGTTTCCATTTATTTGTTTATTCTATTATTGTTATATTTGTTTTATTTAATATGTTTATGTATGATTTTATCCTTATTCATGTGAACATTGATTTCTTTTAATTCCTAACATGTAAATAATTTATTTTATTTTGATTCCTCATTATTTTTAGCATGTAATTAATTAATTAATTTATTTTCATTAATCTTTTTGCCATGAAAATGGGTTATGTTAATTATGAGCACATTAATTAATCATGTCATTGTTTTAATTATTTTCATTATTCTTTTATTTATTAATTTTTGCCACTCTTTTATCATTGTTACATGTTATATTTATTGTTTATTCAATTACTTGTTTATTTTCATCATTATTTTCATCATGTTCATATTTTTTATGTATTATTTAATTAACATGTTGTATTTTATTTCATTCACATCATTTAGTTAACTTATCATTTACAATGCATTTTTATCATTTATTTTTATTGTTAACATATTAATTCCATTGTCATTTTGATGTCATATTTTTTATCTTATTTTATTTCATTTTACCGTTTATTATTGATTTAATTGTTTTAATTACTAACATTATTTTGTTTATGTTTTGTTTTTATGTCAAAACTTATTTTCTTTATTTAGGCATTTTTGCGAGCACACGGAGAGATCCAGAAGGCTTGTTAGGATTATTTTCTTTATTTGTAATATTTTATTTATTTTTACCATGTATATTTTTTTGTAAAATTGTTTATTTAGGCCTACTAGAAAGAAAATCACTAAACGTTTTTTTCATTAATTAACTTGGTATTTTTTCTAAATAAAAATGGGACCAATGTATCAATTTTCTCCATCCAAAATCATCACATAAAAATAATTTCATAATAATATGCATGCGAGGACCAATGTCCTCACCATTAATGAATATCCCGATTTATGCATGATCTGTATTTTATTTACAATGAAGGTTGTATCCCGCCCCTAGTTTTGTTGTATTTACTTTCATGTATTTTATTTTATTTATTGCTTTCCTTAAGTGGACAACCTGCGCTTTAATAAACTGCATTAAAATGAATAAGAAATAGGATGAAACTCTAAATTCAAAGCTCAATTATAAACTTAACCAAAGTATGAATAAATGGGAAGTCCCGAATACCTTATCTTGTTTAAGACCCCCAAGGTTAGATGACCTTTCCCAATTTCTTGTAAATTTGGTGGCGACTCCAAAATGCCTCAAAGGTGCCTAAAGGTTTTATGGGATTAGATAAACCTCCCAATGTTCTATTGGGTAGGGGATTCCAAAATGTCTCGTATAACCCAAGATCAAAAAGACGCGAACCAATCCCTCGAATCCTAAAAGCGGGTTCAATGAGGGCCTTGCTGGTCTGGTGCGCGTCACACCTCCCCTTCAGCTTGCTTGCTTTATTTTCCTTTGGAAGAAGAGCACGAGAAGTGCTCTATGAACACGACTTGCACTCAAGAGCACGAGTCGTGCTCTTGAGACACGAGTCGTGCTCCTTTTGCCTCATGTTGTTCCTCCTTTCTCCCTTAGCATGACCGATCAGTAGCAAAAGAGCACGAGACGTGCTCCAAGAACACGAGTCGTGCTCAAGGAGCACGAGTCGTGCTCTTGAAGCACGAAATGTGCTGACTTCTCCCTCTTCCTCTGATTTCTTTCTTTGACTAGAGAGACAGTCCGGCCAGCAGCGAAGAGCATGAGTCATGCTCTTCAGACACGACTCGCACACATGAGCACGAGTCGTGCTCATGTGCACGAGTCGTGCACAGCCCTGCTCAGCGGGGTTTCTTCAGGCTTCTGTCGCGATCGCAACAGAACCTTTGTCTGTCTGTCCTATTTCTGTCCAGTTTTCGAAAAGGACCTTTTTCTTTCACTTTGCACGATTTCTCACTATTGCATGGAACATGTTTTTGCTTAATGATTGTTAGTATTTGTATTTTGAAGTATATGATTGTCAAATGATGGTATGTCTATGTTTGATTATAATATGTTTAGTGACGGTAATCCCTGTTAGACTATCGTTTGATTTTAGTTGTAAAATTTAGTTTATCAGTGTTAATATTATGAATTGTATCACATGTTGCCTTTTGAATACAAGTAAGTTAGGAATGCCAACTTCATGGTTATTTATTGTGAACATGTTCTACTAAAATGTGAAGTGTGTAATGCATATCTTAATTCACGATTCTTCCCTAAGAATAATATATGATATGATATTTGACATGAATTATACTAGTGCATGATATGGGTTTTGCTTGGATAATCTTTGGCATAATATGGTTTCCCGTATTTGATTCTGATATACTTTAGAGTAATGTTAAAAGTATGTGACTGGGTTAGAGTATATGCTTGGCAATATGAATTGTATAATGTGTGCCTAATACTAGAAAGAAATGATATGTCTATCATAGTCTGATTTATACATGATGATATATATATATTATGCAATGCAAAAAATGAATTATTTTATGCATGACCTGCGAGAGTCAGTCTAGTGGATAGTTAGGCATGCCTAATAGAGCTTTGTAGCTGCAGCGCCCCTTTGAACGAATGGACCCCGATCAGGTCCCTGGCTGGTTCCTCACGAACCTTTATACTATATGGATCTTGTTTAAGGTCCTCTTACCTAAATGTTTTAAATGTGGAAAAATGATGTTGCTTTTCGATTCGTACCCGTAAGGTACGTTACCGTACTGTTACCATATTTTCTCGTTATCCACTAAAGTGAGTCAACATGTATTCTGTTTGTTTTGTCTGATATGAAGATGAGAATGTAATTATGAATCTCGGAATGGATTAATTATGACTCAAGCATGTATATTGCGTATTCTCTGCTTGCATGTAAATGACCTTGTTTATTGTGTGTATATTTTTCATGTGTGTCGTATAATATGTATACTGCACTTCTGTATAGTAATGAGATAAATTAAAATGTATATAAATGTAAGCTGGAACTTTGGAATGCTATGGTTAATTTGTATGTATATTAATGTGATTTTGTGCTATTAACTGATTTATAAATTAAAATGAGTATGAATATAATCTTGATCTAGCGAATGCAACGAATTTAATATTATGCTATATATTTCCCTTGGTCTTAGCTATTGTAGTATCTTCGGCATGTTGTCATGTGTTTATGTTCCATGGTATGATATTTCATGTATTAGAGTTCCGCATGGGAGGTGTGGTGGTTTGGATGTTGTTCCTTGGATTTTGGCTAGTGTGTGTGTTATGGCCTGACAAAAGTATGTTTAAATGTCTCGTAGCTTTGCATGATAGTCGGGTGCGCTATTGCATGGTAATTGTATTGCATGTGAATAGGTTTTCAGTTAATGTTTGAGTTATTGGTATGAAGGATGCATGTTTAATTGTTGAGTAGCTAAACGTAATGCGGTTTGATATCTAATACCTTGGTAAGTATATGCATATGAGATTGTAAGTGTTTCTGCATGATGATATTTGTATCTTGTAAGGTACTTTGTCTGCTTTGGTTTGTTCAACGCGAGTTTTTGAAAGTGGTTATGATTTTCTGAATGCATGACTTTTATATGCAAGTATATATATATATATCTATCTGTTAGATCTATATGTATATGCCATTCGAATGTGTTATGCTTTGGCGACCATTGTGAATGGCCGTCCATATTCTTATGTGTTCTCCCCACTAAGCGTTATCGCTTAGCACGGGTTCTTTTCCCGTGTAGGTGGCAGGTTTGCTTCGGTTCGAATCATGCATCTGCAAGGGTCGGCCACATAGGAGCTAGAAGTTCTGTATTTCGTTCAGCTTCTGTATTTTGGATTTTATATCTCTGTGTAATATGTATATGTAATAATATGTAAAGATTCTGATGTAATATTTTGGGCTATGTAAATATTTTTATGTTAATGTGTTAAGTATTTCCTCAGTTTTATCTTTCGTCTTAGGCTTCTGTTGTATAATTGTAAGTATGCATGTGTGGGTACTATCGCTTAGCATATGTGCGTTGGTGTATTATGTATGTTCATCTTTTGCTCCTTAAGTTTTAAATTCTTCCATATTTTTATATGCTTTGTATCGCTTCTATCCGGTAACACACCTACTCGTACGGCTTTCTACTCCCTTGCGGATGGGTTCGCCTACGTATGGGTAGGGGGTGTTACATTTACAACCACATACAAGCAAGTAGATTCTTCCAACCTTATTACTCCCACACATGAGGTAATGCGGTCTCTTTCTTAGGTGGGCTTAATCCATGGGTTAATGGGGAACCCAATGGACGCGTATGGTGCTCGGCAGAAAACCGGCAGCATTGCGCATACGTATGAATTTTAGCCTTTATGTATTTAAACATTTAAACTAAATTAAGATGGGCTCACCAGGGCATGAAAGCCCTTGATAAAAGACCATTTAATTTGGCTGATTTTGTTCAATATATAATGGTCCACATAGCAAGCACAGTATTACGGTACATTTCACCTAGGGGAAGTATCTATTGCCATTACATGAGCTTTGGCCAAAGGTGATGATACTTTAGAGCTACCCAAGCATGGTCCCTGCTCATAGGTCTACCTCATCACGAGCATAATAACCTATCGGGTCTCCATTTGATATACCATGATGGTACGAGGGTTAGGCTGGTGATTATCCTTAACACTTTCTTACGTTGAGTGAACGTAGGGTCCTACTTCGGGAATGCACTGGGATAAGAATAGGGACCAAACTAGCATAGTTCTAACGCTCTAATGAAATGAAATGCAATGTAATTTCGAAAAGGGATGAGATTTTTAAATTAAAACACAATTATATGTTTTAATCAAGGTACTTTCGAAGCAAAGTCTCTTAGCTTCCCCAGCGAAGTGCCCACTGTGGTGCGCGCCGAACCCCTGGGAGACCCGAAAACCCGCTTTTAGGGTATTCGAGAGAGGTTTATAAGACTTGCAAAAGATTGCAAGGGCGTCTATTTTGGGCAACAAGGAAGTTTCTTAGAGTCGCCACCCAATAAAATATTAGAAAAGGTCGTCTGGCCTCACTGAGCCTAAGACAGCGCATCTATATCTATTTTGGGCAAGTCAGAGATATTTTGGAGTCCCCACCCTAATAGGACATTGGGATGCTCAAACAAGAAAAAATAAAGATTTGAAACAAAAAATAAGTACAAATAAAATTAATGTTAGTAATTAAATTAAGAAAATCAATTAAACACATAAAATAATAAATAATAAATAAAAATATGCATTATGGATGACAAATAAATTAACTAACATAATGAAACAAATAAATTATCATATTAACAAATTAATACAAATAAAAACACAAATTATGATAATGATGATAATAATAATAATAATAATAATAATAATAATAATAATAATAATAATAATAATAATAATAATAATAATAATAATAATAATAAAACAATAATAATAATAAATGAATAACAATAATAATGAAAAATAATGATGATAAATAATAATGATAAATAAAAGAAAATGAATAATCAAATAAATAAATAAAAAGTAACAAAAAAATGTCAAAAAAGTTAAATATATATCTAAGATAATATAAAATAAATAAATAAACAATAAATATAAAGATCTACATGATTAATGTAAGTTTTTGGAAAAAATCAATTGAAGAGAAAAAAATTAAAAAAATAATAAGAGAGAAAATTGGATTTTTAAGAACAAAAAATTGTTGTCTTTGTCTCAAAATCAATTATTTTTCAATAAAATTCAATCTAAAATGTTTAGAAAAAATTTTATTGAAATAAAAAGAAGAAAAATTGCAAAAAACTCAAGAAGAGAGAAGAAAAAAATGCCTCAAAAGAAATTCCCCTTTTTCTTTCTAAATATTTCTATTTAAAAGAATAAAAATGGAAAAAATCATTAATAAAGGAAGAAAACTGAATTTTTATTAAAATTCCCTTAATTTGTGTTCAAAAAAGGAAATTATCATTAAAAATCCCGTAAAAAATGTGAAAAGTAAAAAAAAAATCGAAACAATGGGCGAAAAAAGCGATTTCGGCAAACCAGGGGTGACCGACGCCCGTTGGAGGCGAGCAACGAGCGTCGGGCGCACACACCCAGCGCGGAGCGACGCCCGCCCAGTGCCAGCGCGCAGCACGCTGGACCTACCGCACGCGAGGGCTGCCAACCCTCGCGGGCGGGCTGTCGCAAACGCCTATTTTTTTTTTTAAATAACAATTTTGACTATAACACTATAATTTTCAAACTCCATTTTTCAAATTTAATTTTTAATACATTTTATTATTTTTTTATTTTTTATTCTAAAATACAAATTTGACAAGAAAATCATCACTTATAACCTTTTTATCCGTAAATAGATAATTAATTATCATTGGATAACCCTGATCTAAACTGACTCAGGACCCGGTATCTACACCAAGCCCAATCAAAGTGGCCCAAATATTTCAAGCCCATTTACCATTTTTAAGCCCATTATGTATCCCTAAAATATTTTCCCCCTTCCCAAGCTCAAATTCACTCAAAATTAATTCTATAATTCTTAAAATAATAAATTAAGTCTCCAAAACTTTTTTTAGCTCAATCGGAATCCATTTCCCGGTCTGGTACACTTTAACCGGTCCGATTTGACAATTTTCATTATTACCATAAAATTAATATTTTATTTTCAAAAGTTTTTAAATATTATTATAAGTCCATCTATGTCCTTAAAATAATTTTTGGAGGTCACTAACTATTTTTAGAGGCCCGGTCAAAGCTTGGTCAAATCGAGTACCCCGTATAACGGTCAGGCTTTTTCTTATTTTTGACTTTTGGAAACCTATTTAAATTCATTTTCACTTAAAATTTTACCATCGGACTCATCGTGACTAGTATTTTCCGATGGTCAAATAAAATATTTTTCGCCACCGAGTGTAATTTTTATCCTGGATGCACTATTCACTATCGAAAAATACTATTCACGACTTTTAATATTTTAGACCATTACAATTCTTCCCTATTTATTAAAATTTCGTTCTCGAAATTTTACTTATATTAAAAAGCTGAGGATACTGTTCCTTCATTGTAGCTTCTGGTTCCCAAATGGCTTCTTCTATATTGAGATGGTTCCATAATACTTTCACCAGTAGGATTTGCTTGTTTCGAAGCTGTATGATTTCTCTGGTTAATATTTTCACCGGATACTCTTTATAAGATAATTCAGATTGAATCTTGATCTCCTAAGGCTTAATAACGTGACTAGGATCAGACCGGTATCTTCGAAGCATCAACACATAGAAGACGTCATGGATCCTTTCTAACTCCTGAGGCAACTTCAATTGATAGGCAATGGGTCCTATTGGCTGAACAATTTCATACGGGCCTATGAATCTTGGACTCAGCTTACCTTTCTTCTCAAATCTCAGAACCTTCTTCCAAGAAGATACTTTCAGAAATACTTTATCGCCAACCTGAAATTCGATATCTTTTTTATTTAAACCGGCGTATGACTTCTACCGATCCATAGCTTCTTTCAATCTATCTCCGATCACTCGCACCTTCTCTTCAATTTCTCGAATCAGATCTGCTCCTACTAACTTCTTTTCACTCAATTCTGTCCAGCATAGAGGAGTTCTGCATTTTCTTCCATATAATGCTTCATATGGCGCCATTTTAATACTGGACTGGTAGCTATTATTATATACGAATTCTGTCAATAGCAAGTATTTCTCCCAGTTGCTTTCAAACTCCAGGACGCAACATCTTAATATGTCCTCAAGTACCTGTATCACTCGTTCGGACCGCCCATCGGTTTGGAGATGAAAGGTTGTACTGAAATGAAGCTTTGTACCAAATGCTTCCTGTAACTTCTTCCAAAATTGGGAAGTGAATCTCAGATCCCTATCTGAAAAAATAGACGATGGCACCCCATGCAGTCTCACTATCTCATTTATGTAGATCTCCGCCAATCTGCTCAATGGATAATCCATTCTGACAGGTAAGAAATTAGCTGATTTGGTAAGTTGATTAATGATTACCCAAATGGAGTCATGTTTCTTTCTGGTGAGTGGAGACCCAGTCACAAAATCCATAGTCACTCTATCCCATTTCTATTCCGGTATTGAGATGGGCTGAAGCAAACCTGATGGTACCTGATGTTCTACTTTCACCTGCTGACAGATCAAACGCTTACTTACAAATTCTATCACGTCACGCTTCATACCTGGCCACTAGTATTATGCTTTCAGGTCCTAGTACATCTTGTTACCGCCAAGATGCATTGCATAACTGCTATGGTGAGCTTCAGTCAAGATATTTTTCTTCAGTTCAGCCTGATCAGGTACACACAATCTCCGTTTGTGATATAAGCTGCCATCTATGCCTAAGGAGTAATTACCCTCATCACCATCCTTTACCCGTTTTGTAATGGTGGACAACCTATCATCTTTCTTTTGAGCAGCTTTCACTTCTTGAAGGAAATCGGGTTTCACTTACATTTCAGTTATCAGTGCCCCATCTCGTGCCACGTCCAATATGACATTCATAGCCCGAAGGGCTGCACACACTATCTTTAGTTATTTATACTTTTAACACATATTAAAGAAAATTATTTGTAACAACATAGTTACCTGCCATGAACTTCCTACTAAGTGCATCAGCAACTACATTTGCCTTTCCTGGGTGATAGTCAATCAAGCAATCGTAGTCCTTTATAAGTTCAAGCCAGCACCACTGTCCCAAATTGAGCTCCTTCTGAGTAAGCAGGTATTTTAAACTTTTATGATCCATGTAGATGTAACAATTTTCACCATATAAGTAATGTCTCCAGATTTTCAATGCAAATATTATAGCTGCAAGTTCAAGATCATGTGTGGGATAGTTCTTCTCATGAGTCTTGAGCTGTCGGGAGACATAAGCAATCACCTTGCCCTCCTGTATTAATACACAGCCTAGACCATTACTGGAGGCATTACTATAGATCACAAAATCTTTATCCGGTTCAGGTTGAGTCAATATTGGTACTTCAATTAACATACTTTCAAGCTTCTCAAAGCTTTCTTGACATTTATTAGTCCAATCAAACTTGACATTTTTTTGTAGCAATCGAGTTACTGGCGCTGCAATGGTTACAAATCTTTCGTAGTATCCTACTAATCCTAGGAAGCTTCTGACTTCTGTAACATTCTTAGGTGTTCTTCATTGTAAAATTGCTTCAATCTTCTTTGGATCAACTTTAATGCCTTCAGCTGATACTACGTGACCTAGGAAAGATACTTCATTTTACCAGAATTCACACTTACTAAACTTGGCATACAATTATTTTACCTCAAAATGTATAGAACAATCCATAAGTGCTTGTCATGATCTTCTGGAGTCTTTGAATACACCAGGATATCATCAATGAATACCACTAAGAACTGATCCAAATAAGGGTGAAAGATTCTGTTCATCAAATTCATAAAGGCTGCTGGTGCATTAGTAAGCCCAAATGGCATGACCATGAACTCATAATAGCCATATCTAGTATGGAAAGCAGTCTTAGGTACATCTGCATCTTTCACTTTCATCTAATAGTAACCTGATCTCAAATCAATCTTGGAAAACACACCTGCACCTTTCAACTGATCGAACAAGTCTTCAAGTCAGGGAAGTGGATATTTATTTTTAATTGTCACTTTATTCGGCTGTCTGTAATTGATACATAATCTGAGTGACCCATTTTTCTTCTTTACAAACAGTATTGGTGCTCCCCAAGGTGAAACACTAGGCCTAATAAAGCCTTTATTAAGTAATTCTTGCAGTTGAATTTTTAATTTTTTAAGTTCTGAAGGTGCCATTCTATAGGGAGCAATAAAAATAGGTGCCGTTCCTGGAGCTATGTCAATAGTGAACTCTACCTCCCTATCAGGTGGTAAACCCGGTAATTCATCAGGGTAGACATCTGGATAATCACCCATTGTAGGCACATTAGACATTCGAGGGGCTTCCTTTTTGGTTTCCATTGCATAGAACAAATAAGCAACACACCATTTTCTAATTAATCTTTTTGCAGCAGTAGCAGAAATCACATCAGACAAAAAATCCAACCTTTCCCCCACAACTGTGATCTCCCGATCATCTGAAGTTTTAAGTGCCATTCTTCTCATTTACAATCTACAGTCGCTTGATGGGCAGATAACCAATCCATCCCCAGGATAACATCAAACTCTCAGAAAGGGAGTTCAATTAAATTTGCTAAGAAAACATAACCCTGAGCACTAACAGGACAATTTCTATACACACTGTTTACTACCACACTATGCCCCAAAGTATTACTCACTAAAATATCCTGGTGTAATTGTGAATCTCTCAACCCTTTTCCCCATGCAATTTCAGTGTTTATATAAGAATGTGTGGAACCAGGATCAATAAGTGCATAAACGGAATTAGATAATAGCATAAATTTACCTACTATGACATTTGGGGCATCCTCTTCTTCTCTAGCTCTAATTGCATAAGTACAACCTGTGGCTCGCCCCTGTCCTTGCTGAGGCTGAGCAGTAGATCTATATGCAGGTAGATTTGAAGATCATCCTTTGCCTCTGCGTGTACCTACAGTAGGTTCTGAACCTGGCGCAGGTGAAATGGCTGTGGAACCCTGCATTTCTGGACAGTCCTTCACTTGATGTTCTTTTGATCCACATCTGAAGCAAGCCCTAGTCAAAAATCTGCACTCAACAGGATGGAATTTACCATAGTGCTCACACTGCTGAATAGTACCCCTTCCTCTGCCTCTCGGTGCACTACCCACTGAAGTAACTCGGACACTGCTACCAGCTGGATTCTTCTGGCTATAAGCTGGTGCCATAGATCCTCGACTATGGGAAGGAGGTGGCCCACGGGATTTCTTACTCTGACTACCTGTACCACTAGATTGACCCGATTTCCTCTTTTGCTGGAACTGAGTTTGTCTCTCAGCTTCATCAGTCTGAATTGCTTCAACTTTCATAGCAGCTTCAACCAGCGACCTCATATCAGGATGCCTCTGAGCACCCACAATCTGTCTAATGCGGTTATGCAAACCCCTCTCAAATCTCTACATCAATCTATCTTCTGTTCTCAAGGCATCATCCAGATAAGCACTCAAGCGCTTGAAGTCACGCTCATCCTCAGCAACTATCTTATTACCATCTAAGCCTCCAGAAAGCATCTTGCATAGAAGCTTTATACTCAGATCTAATATGCTTTTTCTCAAATTGAGCCAGAAAGTACTCCCATGTCAACTGATCTATTGGGGTGTGCTTTCAAACTGAATCCCACCGAATATATACTGGACCCTGGAGTAAGGCAACTGGCACCTCAAACATCTCCTCAAGTGGGCTATGAGTGACTTCATATATTCTCTTTGTTCTGAACAACCATTCCTCTGCTTGTTCTGGAGTCAATGGGTCTCGCCTAAAGAAATCTTCTGCTTTCATTCTTTTCAATTGCTCCAATATCGATTTTCTTTTTGGTGGAGTTGGGGACTGATTAGGCATCTGAGGCTGTGGCGGGTGAACCTGTTGGGCCTGTAATCGTTGTTGAATGTAGTTCGCCATCAAATTTAGGAAATCAGGCTTGGGGTGGAGGAGGCGGAGGCACAACCGGTGGAGTAGCTCGTGGCGGCGACGTCTCAGCTCACCCAGCACTAACAGAAGCAACACTTTCCACATCACCCTCACGACGCCCTTCCTCAGATGCCATAACTCACTATAACACAAAAAGGAGCAAGCATACATTAGTCTTATAACACTTCTCATATCTCAATTGGCATGTATATGCATTTAATCAAATCCTAAAAACCCCACTCCGATCTTAGAATCACCTAAACCACGCTCTGATACCAATAAAATGTAGCACCCTTATACAATATTTTCTTAATGTACGTTTAACTCATTTTTTTTAATACCTTCGTTAATCATGCATGACTCATTCAAATCATAATTAACAACAATTTGGCCGATGACCTATAACTGTCCAGTTTACTATTCATTTAGTAAAAATTTCGACAGTATGACGGCTATATTCTTAACCTATCCAACCTATAAATCAAACAATCCACAACCCTCACCGGGGCACAACAATAATACAATCCATAATATAATGATCTATCCATCAAATACAGTCTCATAACATTTACAATATCTCTAATGTCCATATACATACCAAGTACCGGTTCATAGTTCCATATCATACATATACCTATACATATACATGCCATTAACTTAAAACCTACAAAAATATTCTTTATATAGTCCTTGCCAAATCAGCTCCCAAAAAGAGGTATGCTTGCTCCTGCTCCTAGCCCAAACCTACATGCAGTCAATAGAAAACTATGTGTTGAGCATTAAATATGGTCATTGGTGATTATAAATCTAAGGATTTCCACTAACCCTAATTTATATATATACATACAAACTTTAAGGGGCTATTTAGTTCTATAAAATAATGCCGGTTTTCCAGAAAATTACTCTAAGAAAACTAAAAAGTGGAACTAACTGTTTAGTTGTAATATTTTCAAATTTAGAAAACTAGGAATCTATTTTTAGGATTTTTCAAAATTAAAATATTGTGTAGAAAACACAAAAAACATGTTTTCTCATTTTTTCTTTACTAAATGAGTGTATTTTCCAAAATAAAAAACACGAATTTCTACCAACTGCCACCACACCGCTGGCGCCACTGCGGCCACCACAATCACACAGCGGCCACCACGACAACTACACAGCTGTTGCCATCGCTGCTACCTCCACCGCTGCTACCGCTACCACCACCACATCGCCACCGCCACCACCACAACCACACCGCTGCCCACACTGTTGCCCACACCGCTACCCCACTGTCACCGCCTCCACCACCACTACCACCACCATGCCGCAGCCACCACCACGCCGCAGCCACCACCACACCGCCGCCGCCTCCACCACCGCTACCACCACCACCACACCGCCGCCGCCTCCACTCTCGCCACCAAAATTATTATTATAACATACATGAATAATTAAAAAATATATATGACAACGCCGCTGACACCGCCTCCACCGTCACCACAAAAAATATTATTATAATGTATATGAATAATTAAAAAATATACATGAATATTGATAAAATTTTTAAATATATAAAATAGTTTTATAAAAAATGAAAATGAAAACTGGGAAAGAAAAATACTATTAATATAAACAACAATTATTGTAATTATATTGATAGAATATATAGAATATAAAAAAACAAATGTAGAGGAAATTGCGAATGAAAACACTGGTAAAATAAAAGAAGCAAACATGACTTCCATTTTCTATTTTTAAAAAAGAAAAACAGAAAACTAAGAAATGAAAATGAAAACTGGAAAAAAAATGAAAAATATTTTTTAGAACTAAACTGCCCCTAAATACTCAAAACATCCAAATCTTTACTTGAGGCACATTTTATTGTGTACATTTAAATTATTTCTTGGTCTACACATTAATTTATTAATAACACATAAATAATTGATTTTATATTTTTATTTAAAATTAATACTATTATTATATTCATTATTTATTATCATTTAATCATTTAACCACTAGTTACTATTTAATTATTCATCTCGTCCTTACTTTACCTGTCACACCCCGTTTGCCCCCTAGTAGTATGAGCCATGTTTGTGCATGTACATTGTATGAGTTTTGACATGTATAAAGGGGCATTTTGGGTAGAAATGTATGTTTTAAGAATTTTGTTAGCATGTGGATGCATGTATGGTGTTAGAGTGTGTTTTTGGGGCTGTGTTTGTGTGTGTGTGCGCTCACACACTTGTAGGGTGTTATTAGTTGGGAGAGTTTTGGGTGTATGTGATGCATGGTTGTAGGGTGTGAGTGAGTTGGGTGTGATTGCATGTGCATAAGTATATCATAGTAGAGTATGTCTAAGTGGGAGAGCATTGTGTGTGTGTGATGTATACATGTAGTGTGTGAGTGATTGGTTTCCACCACTAGGAGATGGACATGTGGCCTAGGGTTGAAAAGGGGAAATTAAAGAGGAAAGAGAAAAGAGAACAGGAAATTCTGCCTCTCCATCCCGTTCTCTCTTCTCTTCACCTCCTTTCTTCCTCTTCTCTTTCCTTTTTGGTGTCCTAGCTTGGATTCAAGCTTGTGTGGTGGGAATTGATTTCTCCTTGAGATTTATTGGTAAGTTTTCTTGCTTTGTCTTGTTATTGTTTAAGTTTTTCCATCTTCATCTTCCTCTCTTCTTAAATTCTGGGTTTGGATCTAAGTTAGGGTTTTGTGTTTCTGTGTTTTGATGCTTTGATGCTTAGTTGAGCCTTCTCGTAAGCCAAAGGGCAAAGAGAAGGTTGGATCTAGTGGATCTAAGCATTAGGAGCAAAGGATTTCAAGGTTTGGGAATTTTCTGCTCTTGAATGTGAAAATGTCCATATGTGTTCTTGATGAATTTCTGGAAATTTGAGTTGTGAAATGGACTTATTTTGACATGCATGTTATGGGCTTTTAATTGAGAAGAGTAATTATGCATGGGTGTGAATTTATTGTGGTGATTGTGTGGTTTGATGTAGTTTTGCTGTAAATTTCTAGGTTTTGATAATTATTGAGATTATGAGTTTAAATTGATGAATTATGTGAAATTAATCGTGAAAATATGTTATATTGCGTTTGTTGTGGGTGCTGGATGGCTGGAATTGAGGTAAGAGACCAAGTGGAGTGATCTATGTGTTTGTGTGTGATTTTGGAGAAGAAGGAAATCTGCAGAATTCTGCAGATTTTGGAAAACCCATAAAGTACTGTCCGTTCATTCGTTATCCACTACCTTGAGTCAGCATGTGCTTAATTACTTTGAACTGTTTTGATAATTATGAGAATGTACTATCCGAATGTGTTCAATGGTGAGATAATATGAATGCAGTTATGTAAACTCAATGTATGATTATATATCTTCGTATGTTCATATTTGTATCTAATGTGTATTTCTGATTGTGTCATTTGTATGCGTTATGCTTGACGACCATTGTGAGTGGCCGTCCATTTAATGTGTGTGTGTTTCCCCCCTAAGCGTTTATCGCTTAGCACGGTGTGTTTACCCGTGCAGGTGCGGAAGGAGTTTTGCCTTGGGAGAGTTGTCGCAGCCAAGCCAACACAGCTGGATTATAGCGTAGGGCTTATTTTTGTAGCTTGATGATTCTTTTTGTATAGAACTCTCTTATGTCAGTTTTGTAATAGCTTTCACGTACGTATATGTATATATTTTGGATATGTAATTATCTTTTGTACCTTTGGGTTGATCAACAGTAATGTAATGTTTTCCGTTATATTAATGCATGATCAGTTTCTTTCATGAATGGTTTTGTAAAGTTTTAAATTACCCTGTATTTCGGTATGTATGTTTATATATGAATGTATGTATATCCTGTTTCTGCGTGATGGCACCTTTACCTATACGGCATCTCACTCCTTATCGGATGGGATCGCCTACGTATGAGTAGGGGGTGTTACATTACCACTCAATTACACTTTAGTCCTTAATTTAGCATTATTATGGGCAATTTACAATATAATCCCTAAACTTTCCTTAATTTACAATTTTACCCTTCCTTATACCTTTATTTACAATTATACCATTATTTAACCTAATTTTCACATTACATTCATTATTTAGCCTACAAACTACCATTTAGTCCTCATTTATTATTTTCACGATAAAATTATATTTTAGTCCCTAAACAATCAATAATTCATTTATTCATTAATTAATACTTATTTTCCTTTATTTATCCTTATTAACTAATTTATTTACATTTTTACCATTTAGTCCCTATAACTTTTTAATTTATTACAATTTAGTCCTTTTTCCTTCATTTTCTCACATTAACCCTTATTTAGTTAATTTTACTCTTTTTTACCAATTTGCCCCTAGTATCGATCCGGTATAAATCTCCAAACCGGATATACGGGATGTGGACCCCACAGATCCACATCATTTAAGAGTGATCCCGAAGGACCACCCATACATTTACATTCCGTTTCATTTACATTTGACATTTCAATATTTATTCATTTTGTAGACCGTCATTATCATACTAATAGTGAGTCGTCATGACCCACACCGCGGTTTTTGGTGTCCCTATGGCTAGCCAATTATATTCTGAACTAGATTAAACCAACAGTCTACTACAAAGGGCAATTTAATTATATCATTACTTAATTTTCCATTTAAAACTCAAATTATATTATTTAGGGTAAACCCATCTGGAGACCACTAAACTTGTTCAAAAAATTTATTTTAACACCTGAACTCTGAGAACGACCAAATAAACACTTAAACTATCTAATTTCGATATTTTTATACACAATTTGCTGACTTGGCAGTAAGTGTATTTCACTCACCTCCTTAAGCGCGTGAAGCTATATTAACCGGTAAAAAAACCCCTCTCTCTCTCCCACCCCTTCCCTATTTCTCCATTGTCCCCTGTTATCAATAAACCCAATTTTCCCATCGTCAGACCTAGCCACCATTAACCAAGTTTCCTTGGCCGGCCACCGATCAAAGCCTCCATCGCCGACCAGCTTCCCTGTTTCCTCGTATGTATCCGATTCTAAGATTCTTTTTTTTTGTTCTCTCTCTCTAATTTCATTCTTCAATTGATGTTCATTTGTTCTTGGAATAAATTGGTTCATATTCTTGATTGATTATTTCTCCTGTCGTTTTTTGGTTAGTTTTTAGTGACTTTGGGCGAGTTTCGTACTAATTTACTATATCATTGAAGTTTGGATGTGAAGTGTGCATAGTAGTGGCTGAACCCACTTTCTTCTCCATTAACACACAATTTTTGGTTCTTATAATTGAACCCAGTAATCACATTTTCGTATTCATGACTATAATTATTACTATTATGCCATAATATGATATTTTGCTGAGTATCAAGTCTGAGATGATATATTAATTTCGCGCATAACCAAAACATAAATCTCATTGTTGAATAAATTATTTCTAGTTACAAATTTTTGTCTTAACAAAAAGTTAAATTTTTCAAGTTTTGATACAATATTAATATGAAAGAAAAGGTTTCTTGGAGACTGCTCAACGTGTTTTTGGAGGTGTTAGTGATGCTTTGAAGAGTGGGATAGATGCAACTATGCAATGTTTGAAGCGAGCTGGAGATCAAGCTTTGATGATTGCTTCTCCTGCTATTCTAGAGGCCTCTGAGGAAGCCAATAAGCTATTCAAAGCTCCGACATTGACACCCAGCCTGTTGTTAGTGCTGCTAAGGCCGGCAACCTAGTCGGCGGCTGCTAGCAGAGGGAATGGAGTTGGCGGCGATGATGAGGGGGGGGGAGACTGATGGAGAGAGAAATGAAAAAAGAAAAAATGATTTAACACAGTAAAAGTAAAGAAGAGGAGGAGGAGGAGGCAGAAGAAGTAGCAGTAACCGACACGTGGCAGTGAATTTATGCATGACCAATAGGTGTCGGTTATTCCAGGAGAGTGATAATCATGCATTAGGCCCACTCGGGTTTATCTAAATATTGTGTTTAAAAATATCGAAATTTGATAGTTTTAGTGTTTAAAAATATCATTTATGAAATTTTAAGTGTTTATTCGATCGTTAGTTGAGTTCAGGTGTCAAAATGAATTTTTTGAACAAGTTTAAGGGTTTCCAGATGGGTTTACCCTATTATTTATAAATGCAAGCTACCATTCGGCCATCACTATAAAACCACACATAATGCATTTCTTTTCTAGTAAAACATTTTCATTCCATTAATCAAATTATTCTAGCTTTAATCATGCCATAATTTCATTAAAATGCTACACACCTCATAATTTTCAATATGACATAATATACTTTTATACTCGAAAATATTCATTTATGCTCAATTAATTCCAAATAAATTATCATATGCTCAATTTTTATCATATATTCATTTTATGCTAATATATTAAATAAATAATCAAATTACACATTGTTTTTCCCATACTAAGCATTTGGCCCAACCTACACATTCACCATTAAATTTTTCTTTCATTCATTTGTCATCAATTAAGTTAATTTACATCTTAATTTACATGTATACACCATTATTTCTCATTAAAACACAAAATATACCCTAGTATACCTATATATGCCATTCGGTCACCATGAGGTCCATACTATATTTTTAATTTCTCTTTGTTTTAAGCTTCCAAAACATCATTTCTAATATCCCTAAACATGATTATAAAGTTTATTTCAATTAAACACACATTTATCACATACTTTGTAACACCCCCATACCCCTGGAAGGAATATCGGGGCGCTACGCGGACACTTACGTATACATGTACATGCATTATCGGAAGCGATAGCATAAACACATCCATATAAGAATAATAAAATAATACACTAGGGCCCACTTGCATTTCGTATTAACTACATGTACACTTACATGTTCATATTACATCTGTTTCCATTAGCTTTACATATACATTTACATGTACCTTTACTTGTGATTTTTCTTCCTATATTACATAATGATGTTACTCAAAATGTAAAACTCTATCTCTAACTTGTAAAAAGATATAACAAACTCCTAGTGGCCTTGACCCGCAGATGTCCGCTCACTGCTCCGAACCTGTAGACCTACACGGAAATAAACATTCGTGCTAAGCGATAACGCTTAGTGGGGATAAAATAATGCAAAGGACTTCTTCACGAAGTCACAAATAGCTCACACATATGTCATATAACAAATATCAAGTAGTTCATGCATATAGTTCTGATACTTGTATAGGTTTCATGTTCAATTATCAAATACTATGAGTTCACATGCGTATAACATCTACTCTTTTACTTGTTCATATACACTACAACTTGTACATATCATGTATTCAAATGTACGCTATCATGTGTCCATATACATATAAACACGCTCATGTAATTATACACTGGTATACAAAGCTGTCATGTAATTAAACATTACTCTCATGTACTATGGCTTCATTCGAAGCAACACTATAATCATCTCAAGTTCACTGCACAACATTTAACAAAACAAGCCTAAGTTCCTCTCATGGTGGATACGGGATGCTCTATATAAAAACATTTTCGATAGACCGAAGTCACAAAACATTTTCATCTATCTCTATTAATGACCATTCTCGGAGGTCGACCCGCTTCACCCAAACGGGGCGGAACGTCGGCAGCTGCACTCTCTAATCCCTTTATAAGCATGCTTATCTATCCACTATAACGGTAATCAGGCTCAATACAGACTCACACACTATACACGGACATCAACTCATCAACTAAAATTCAAATGCATTTATCAAATTCAAAGACATTTAATTGATGTACAATCTTTAATAATCATCATATACATGTGTTCAACTCATTACATAAACATATAAATCATGCAAAGCAAGACAGAAGAAAGCACTCTCTTCAAAACAAATAAAACATGATGCGAAGAGGTTCACTGTCGCGATCGTGACAGGAAGTCGCGCTCGCGACAGAAGTCAAATTCATTGTCGCGATCGCGACAAGAGGTCGCGCTCGCGACAGAAGCTAGATTACAAAAAGGCTCTATACTCTATACCAAATGCGTTATATACCAATTCCTATGTTCATACGTATTTATCATGTATATTACTATACTTCCTACAACTATACATTGTTACTTTATTAGTTAAATTACCATCTTTAATTATACTCATGTATTTTTCCATTAACAACTAATTTGTAATCATTTAGGAGCCCTAATCATGTATAAAACGTTAAAGGGAAAGGCAAGGGGTTTTCCCATGCCAACCATGGGCTCAAAATGAAGAAAAAAGAGCTTAATATAGGTTGTTCTGTCTCGAGGTCGCGACCTGTGTCGCGCTCGTGACAGAGGCTCCGCTTTGGTGCCTCACAAGACTGCTTTTTACCCTAAACTTGTATCATCTAAATGAACCTCTAAACGTCATTTTTAGGCAAAAAGTTCTTCTTAACAATTGTTCTCTAGGATGTTTTTCAAATGGGACAAGTTTCAGGTCGTTTGGACATCTATAACGAAAAATATGGTCTATACAAGCTATACTGTTCCAGTGAACCCGCCAGAACAGGGTCACCTACATTTTAATAACTTTTTGGGATACTTAGGGCCAGAATTAGATAAAGCACCCTCTTAGACATTTTTAGACACGAATCGTATCTTTCATATGCAATTGGAAGCAACACAATTGGAGTCTTATAGCTCTACTTATCACAAATACAATACACAGAGGTCTGATGACAAATAAGCATAATTTCGCAAAATCAAGCTCTATCATCAACACAAACACTCAAATGATCAAGTTACATACTTATAAACATATATACACATGTCATGAGCACTGTAAGCAATCAAAATGAACATCTTGAGCTAATTAAAGCTCATCAAACATCTCTCATATAAACACATGCAAAGTTAACACAGTTACACTCGATCCCTACCCCTAGGAACTCGATCACAGCTCTCTACTCGTTCCGATCTTCTCTTTTCCTTTATCGACTCTCTTGTCTCCAACTTGCACCAAAACCACACACAAAACACTTGGGGTTACTCTTCTTTTTAAATCAAAATAGAAACCAAGTAGTAGAAGAAGACTAAATAATAGTACTACTTACCTCTTCTCAAAAATCTACTCTCTTCATCCCAACCTAAATGATTCTCTTTAGGAGCAAATAGAAAAGAGAAGAAAAGAAAGGAAAGTGGAGCACGGCCAAACCAAAGAAAAGGAAGAAGAAGGAAAGCCAAAAGCAAAAGGGCCAAAAGCTAGGAAATGAATAAAATGAATGAATGTTGGCCGGTCAAACCCAAAGTAATCAAATCCTCTCACATAAGTGCCACCAAACCAAATAAATGCCAACCACTTCAATTAATCCATCCCTATCTTAAGCCAAGCCAAGCCAAGCCAAACCAAGCCAAGCCAAACTAAGCCAAGCCAAGTGTCACCCTCCCAAGTTGCCATGTGTCAACACCCTATGATGCCACTTGTCACACTCATATGCCGCCACTTGTCACTCTTCTACGATGACACTTGTCACTCTCCTATGACACTATGTGTCAACTCACTACAACTCCAAGTCTCTTAGTCCCACTTATGCACACATCTCGCGAGGGGGTTATGTCGCACTCGCGACAGAACGCTCACGCCGGCACCAACCAGCTGATGTTCGAAAACCGCTGGAGGGCTCTGTCGTGCCCGCGACACTATTCGCGCTCGCGACAGAACTCTCGCACATAAAACTTACCTTTTTCGAACCAAACTCTGTAATTCTTCTAGGGCCACTTTGGGGTGTGACATACTTACTATTCAAACATAACCTAAAATCAATCTAAATCAATGGAAATAGGTGGATTTTGTAATCACTAACCTTGATTTCTTGCTCTACTCTTCTTGGACTTCCTTTTCCTTGACCTTTCCCCTTGGCAAGCTTTCTCTTTCCTTGTTCCCTAATAGTGGCCGAAATTATACATTAAAATTACCCCTTGGATTTGTGAAGAGTTCTCTATAAAAATCTGATTTTTAGAACTATATATAGGGGTCTTAATGGGCTGAGCCAAGCCCAATCAAAGTGGCCCAAACATTTCGAGCCCATTTTCCATTTTTAAGCGCATTATGTAACCTTAAAATATTTTTCCCCCTTCCCAAGCTCAAATTTACTCAAATTAAATTCCATAATTCTTAAAATAATAAATTAAGTCTCCACAAAAATTTTCAACTCAATCGAAATTTATTTTTCGGTCTGATTCACTTTAACCGGTCCGATTCGATAATTTTCATTGTTACCATAAAATTAATTTTTTATTGTCATAAAATTTTAAATATTATTATAAGTTCATCTATATCCTTAAAATAATTTTTGGAGGTCATTAACTATTTTTAGAGGCCCAATCAAAGTTTGGTCAAACTGAGTACCCTTTATAACAGGTTAGGTTTTTTCTTATTTTCGACTTTTGAAAACCTATTTAAACTCATTTTCACTTCAAATTTTACCACCGGACTCACTGTGACTAGTATTTTCCGATTATCAAATAAAATATTTTCTGCTATCGGGTGTAATTTTTATCCCGAGTGCACTATTCACTATCAAAAAATGCTATTCACGACTTTTAAAATTTTAGGCCATTACACATAGGGAGTAGAGAACTGCATTGGAAATTGGGATTACTGCGGGTTATTGAGAACTTGCAAATTTTATTTTCTTTCATGAGGCTGGATATCGATCTTTACCACTGTTACTGTTACAGTTATTGCTGTTATTACTATTATTGTTACCATTACTCAAGATTGGAGTTGACCACTTCAATTCGTTAGGCCCAAAGAGGGTCGAGGCCCAAAAAGGGTCAAAATCCCGCTTACCTAACTTGTGTAGTCCCATTGGATTATTTAGGGCAATGGTTGTAATTAAGTAATTAAATATTTAATTAAAATGAAATATACATGAGTTTAGTTTTAAAAGTTTATAATATGTATAAGAGTTTGAATTGTATAAATAATACATTACATGCATAATGATTGTTTGTATGCACATAAGGTCTCGATTGTGTTAAAGTTGAACCTTAATATAATTTATTGTATTCTCATAATTGCCTATATTATGTACGAGTTCATGTTAATTTCTTGGGAGGAAATATTGCATTTAAAAGAAGTGAAAGTTCCCTTAAAACAATTAAGTGAGAAATATGGGTTTAAATAATTTTGTCTAAACAAGATAGAATTTGACTTAGAAGGGGAGTCAATGAAAAATCATATTGTTTCCATGTAAGATTAATTATATTTGATGAATTTTGCTTTGAAATTAATAATCTATATTTTTTATGGTAAAATAATGTGGTCATATATTTATATCTTGTTATTTATCTTTAGTTACCTTGTAAGTATTAGTGTTTATATTATAGAGATAACCAACATGTATGAACTGTTTATAATAAAATTAAGTATGTGTATTGCAAAATGAAGTAAAATTAGTATAGCACTCTCACTAAACTTTTAGCTTAGCACGTGATATTTTTCGCATCCAGGTTAAAGATTAGCATTCACGAGATAGAAAAAGATTAATCTAGTGGATCTATATCAAGCTAAAGTCATATCAAGGCTGAAGGGGTGGATATACTAAAAGAGGCGTTTATATCTTAAATTCTCATTGGCATGTGTAGTTTTAGAGCATTAATGAAATAGAAGTGTTGGTATTGAATAGATATAGTATAGTTAACAGATTATGATGCTTTAATGTTGTTAAGCAGGCGATCTCTGTATTTGATGTAACAAATTCTGAAATAAGTGCATTATGTTACAGACATGTACGATGTTGTGGTTTATGTGTTTATACAAATGAGAAACAGTATCGGGTGTTGATAGATATGCTATATGTTTAAATGTGTATGAAATATATCTTGGAGGTTGGGAAAAACTAGTGTTGGAGTTTGTTAAGGAGTTGAAGACAAATTGTATAATTTTGTAGAAGTGTAAAAACAACTTTACTTTGCAGGAGGATAGGCAACATTATAGGGAGACTCTGCTGAAATTTTAACAAAAATTATTGTAGCAAATTTGGAGTAATCCTAGTATTAAAGGGAAATTTTGTTGTTCGGATATTTATGGATCTTATAATATTTTTTTAATATTCTTATCCAATTCGCTCATCGGATCAGATATAAGATGTTACATTTAATGGTATCAAAGTCTAGGTTTAGGCGTTTCTGGACACACTCTGTGTATCTGTTAGTAACTTTGATAATGAGGGCAATTACTCAAACGTTTCATAGCATAGGGTGGGGCAAGCAATCATTATATGAGATATGCATTTGCATGATACTGTACATATGAAATGCTTTACATCTTTGCATCCACATTATTCTATCATTCATGGAAAAATCAAATTTTGTACATATGCCCCATTTAAAAGGGAATTGACAAGATATACTTTGAGTGTATTGAAGTTAGAAAAAAAATATCTTTTATGGAAAGGTGGTAGAGGATTGGAGTTAATAAGGGTAAAATAAGTAATAAGGACAAGTAAGTGACTATATAAAGGTATATGCTAATGATTTTTGTTAATAAATTTATACCAATGTTCTATTTTATGCCAAAAAATTGCATGAAAATAATAAACTTTAATAATATAAAAGATTTTGTATATAATTAATTAACTTGGACCTTTTTATAAAATGGGACCAATGTCTCGATTTTCAAACAATAAAACTCACAATAAATGATTTTTTACAATTGTATGAGATGACCAAAGTCCTCATCCAAATAAATTCAATAAATAGCCTGTTTTGATGTATGTGTATGCCATGCTAGTCTAGAGTTTGCATTCATTTCCATACTTTACAGCTTTCTAACAAGTAAGAGTGCACATTACTTTCCATTGCCATAATGCTCATTTGAGAAGTAAGCTAAAATGATTAATCTAGAGGCCTAACAAATGTCATATTAACCTAGGGTATGAATAAGAGTGAGGTTTTGAACCCTTCTCTCGGTTTGGCCTCATAAGGTTGGACCACTATTTCGATGTTCTATCGGGTAGTGACTCCATCATACCCATCTTATGATGCCCAACGTGCATTTTAAGGTCGATTGCCAACAATAGGATATGAGTACCTTAAAACGTTATCTCATGCCTTTTTTAGGTTCAGGACTCAGTGATTTGGGTCGAATTCCTTGACCATTATGAAGCGACTGACCTTGATGGGTGGGAGACTTTTGCCTAGCTATTCCTAAAAGTAGGACCGATCTAAATAAAATAGTATGCCTGGTGACACACATCACAAGTTGGCTAGCCATAGAGATAACAGTACGGTATTAGTACATCGAGTCAAGGACAATCTCTGAGAAAGTTCTTAAGAACATACAACCCATTTAAGTGACTTTAATCCGGGCCCTTCAAAATAGGATTGAAGTGCCCATGCTCCAATCTAAGCTATTTCAATCCAATTCGGTCCATACGGCCTTCATCCCATTATTTGACTCGTGTGGTTCTATGGAGTTACTGTGGGCAGTAATGTGAGAATTTAATAAAATATTAATATTATGAATTTAATTATCACTAAATGGCATCAAATTTATTGTATATGTTTGTGGTTACTTATTAAGAGAATATGACATAAGGAAATAATAAATCACATGAAAATCTAATTTGTTAAAGAAATTCTCTAAACTACTTTATATGCCTTCACAATATGGAACCTGAAATAATTGAAATATCAATAGTTGTTAAGTGTATATAAGCATGTTTATGTATGTATAAAGAGGTCTAGTGAAAAAAAAATGAAAATTTGAGATAAATTTTGAATTCTTTAATATATACGTGTGTGTATGTATATATGTATGCATGTATGTATGTATAAGTTGACTTTGAATCTTGATTTAACCGAAATTATATTCAAAATTTCTTTTGTTGTTATTGATGTTTTTGACTCTTTGTAAATACAATATAATGCTATTGATACACATATTTAATAAGGAGATATGTAATTAATGGAAATCACCACTAAGTCTATCGCTTAGCGCGTAGATTTTTTCTGCGCATAGATCAACAAGTTTTTTGATAGAAGAATCATGGTCATGGATCTGCAAAGAAATGAAGAAATGCGTATACTTCTTTTTAGATGCATTATTGTTAGCCCATTTAACATTTTGGTGTTTGTAAGTTTTTGGGCTAGGCTTTTTATATTAATGTAAAAGAGATACATATTCTGTATAAAATTGGAATATAATAATGAATATTGTAATGATGTAAACGTATTGGATATGGGATGATTAATACACACACACACATATATATATATATATTGTGGTGGATTGAGTACGAATGATTAAGAAATTTTGTATTAATTGAGATTGTTTTATAAGGAGGATGAGAATTGTTGTGTTGGATTTTGAAAGGAGATCATGATTGAGTAAGATTTTAAAAGTGTATTTTCTTTTGGTCATCAGAGGGTATAATGACCCATGTAAGGGAGACTCTATCCAATTTTCTATAAAATATTTAGTGACAATTAAAACTTTAAAAGGAGTTAAAGGAATTTTCAAAATTATTATTTTGGGTGCTCTATTGTACAGCATGTGACATTTCATACCCGGATAGTTTGTCAAACTGGGTAAGAGGTGTTACAGGTATATAATTTTTTTAGTTTGAGAATCTGGTATAAAGAAAAGGATTAATTGCAAAAATCCCCTAACTATGATATTGTTTTCATTTTAGCTCCCAAACTAAAAATCCAACTAAATCGGGCCTAACTTCTTCGAATTTTTTAAATTCAACCCTCCATTAATTTTTTCATCCAAACCATAATAGAATGGTGACAGACTGAAATCCATCGCTAAATACAAAATATAGCGATGGATTAGCAATGCATTTCATAGTCTGTCTCAAAAAATATTTTAAAAATTAAATATATCTATTTGTAGGGGAACCCTTCATTTTACTAATATATTTTATTTTAGAAATATTATATAAATTCTTTTTTTTATATTTTATATTTTCTAAAT
The DNA here is from genome assembly GCA_947683425.1 of Excoecaria cochinchinensis. Taxonomy (NCBI): domain Eukaryota; kingdom Viridiplantae; phylum Streptophyta; class Magnoliopsida; order Malpighiales; family Euphorbiaceae; genus Excoecaria; species Excoecaria cochinchinensis. The sequence goes on along the minus strand of CANTUQ010000044.1, from coordinate 3,194,479 downwards.
TTAGTATTAATTAATTAGCTATCTTAATTTCTTTTGTAATTATTAATCGATTTTGATAAAATATTTATTTGTTATTGTGACGCGGGTCGAACCCCGCAGGCATCTGGATTGCTCTTGAGAGTCCGCTTTTAGGATCCGAGACTGGATAGAGGTTTATTAAACTCGTGAAAATTGGTTGCTTTGCAATAGACAGGGATTCACCCCTACTCTATTGTTGGCGATCAACCTACGAGGGAGTTTATTTGGGCACCAAGAGGTAGGTATCGTGGAGTCGGCATCCAACAGAACGTTGGAAAAGGTTTTCTAACCTCATGAAACCTAAACCAGAGAAAGTTTGGAACATCACTCCTACTTATACCTCGATTAAAGTTATGTAATTGAGTTTTTAAGATTAAATTAATATCTCTCTTCTCACACGATATATGCAATTAATTAAAGGCGCATTACAAGCACATAAAGAAAGCGATAAATAAAATAATTACAATTGTCCCAAAAATAAATACAAAATCTATAGCAATGAGGAAATGAAATACATACATAAATCGGGACATTCATTTGGATGGAAATATTGGTCTCCGCATACATATTTATAAACACAGAAGAGTTCCTTGGGCAGTTTTAGAAAACAAAGATGAGTGATCCCATTTTGATAAATAGAAACCCTTATTTGGAAGTGATATTTTCTTGGATGAAAATTAGGACATTGGTCCTATTTTATTAAAAAAATTCCAATTAGTTAAATAAAAATTTTTTGATGAGTTTTTATGTTAACGTGCACAAGAAGATCTTTATTATCACAAGTCCAAATTATAATAAAGGAAAGCGAGATAAAAGAAAATAATAAAAAAAAAGACAATAAAATAAGCAAACCCGATGCACCCATGGGCAGTGATCTCCGAACCTCCATTCATGAGGAACACTCACAAAAAGAAGATTTAGGTCACAAAAATAAAAGAAATAACTCATTAGTAAAGTCACAAAAAGATTTAAATAAGTAAAAATCTATTATGGAATTAGAGAAAATAAATGCATTGAAAATACTAAAAAGATAGAAAATAATATAACATGCATAATAAAAACAAATTAAAACAACATATATGACGTGGCATTTGAAAAGATAAAAGAAGGCACATTAAAAGAACAAAAGAAAGGCCAAACAGTACCCACAGACGGGCAACCAAGGGACAGACGAGCAACCAAGGATGCGACAGACGAGATGGAGGAAGTGTTCTGCTACATAATGTCTCTCGCTTGAGAGACGGACGTCTGTCACTCCTTCCCGTCTGTCATGCCCAGAACATAGAAAAACACTCAAAACTCCATTAACACTATTTCAAACTCAAATTTTCATGCCAAACAACTCAAAATCATGCATATTAAATCCTAAAAATGATTGAAAACATTTATACAGGCTCAGAAACTAATTTAGATAAAGAAAAACTATATAAAAACACAAAGTCATAAGAAATCACATATTCAAAAATCAAAACACATTACACATTATTTATTTGAGTTTAAACATGAAATAAATGGCTTGAGCCCAGAATGTCTACCTTCAGACTATTTACTTGGTTCTTGGAGAATCAGAAAGTGCTTTATGCCTCCTTGAATCCCCACAAACATATTTAAATTTAGGAGAGAAAACTCTTTCTCTCTCTAGAAAATGTTCTTCCTTTCTGTTGATTTCTAAGAGAGATTGAAGCTCTAATAGAATATCTAAACCCTAGGAAAGTAATAAAAATCGTCTTTTTAATCAAAAGGTTTTGAAGTTTACTCCCTAAAACCCATATTTTGCTTCTATCTCTATCTCCTTCCCTTTTTTTGCTTCTACCTTTTTTCTCTCTAAAGTTTGCCCTTTCTCTCTCTTTTTTATCTCTTTCTATTTATACCCAAAAAAACAACCCATCATTTTTAAACCTAATCCCTAAGGATCAGGTGAAATTACAACAAAATCCCCCTTTTTTCGTTGTGCAGAGCGTGGTCTGCAGGTTTGTGTAAAAAGACAACAGAAGGGCGTCTGTCGCTCATAGATGGGCGGCTCTCAAAGGCACGACCAAAAATCACAAAAATGCCATTGAGCCATGACTCAACTAGTCAAGTCACGGGGCGTCAACCAATGAGTCATGGGCATCCGAGGACAGGCGCAAGGCGTAAGCGACAAGCGGGCCAAGAGAAAAAGGGTGACAAACGGGCGTCACTCAATAAGGGACGACCGTCTATCCACAAAAAACCAAAATTTTACATTTAAAACCATCATTTTAGATTTGGCAAAATGCAAAAGACTAAAAGAGATGAAAACTAGAAAAAATGTGAAAATCAAGGATGACGATCAGCACTTCCATTCCTCCATTTGTGATACAGGTATCAATATCATCATTGAGTAATCTCTGATCTGAGTTGTCTCGGCATTCGATGTCTACTGTTATTATTAGTTTTTCTTATGAATTGTTTTTATAAGTTGGGTCTATTACCTAAAATAATGGTTCAATTTTCAACCTTAACTTCCAAAAGTAAGCCCTAATCTATTTAATTGATAATTTATAAACTTAAAAAAAATATATTTTATTATATGGTAGTAAAAAAAATATATGCAGTTTTCGAATATTCTCTTAATTAAAAAAATGCAAATGATTGAACTTTTGTGAAAACGCCATCTATTTATTATGATTTTGATATTTTCTCCTAGACTATTTAGTTTAGTTACGTCTATGAAATTTAAGCTTCTCATGTATGAAGTTTTAGTAATTATAATTAGATAATCAGATTAGGTTGGGCGAATTCGGGTCATTTAGAGTTGATTCTTTTGATTTTGGGTTTTTTTTTTTTCATTTTTGAGTCCATGCACTTCTTTTTTGGATCATTTAAATTTCTTTTGAATTTGAATCATTCTTTTTGGGCAGGTTCGGGTCTGTCAAAAATTGTTAGGTTATAATCTTCATTTTATTTTTAACTTTCACCTTTTAATCAAATATTTAACAATTAACTTTCACCTTTTAATCAAATATTTAACAATTATAAAGCTAATTAATTGATTTTAAACTTAGAAAAACGTAGGCCTGTCAAATTTGGCCCAAGCCCAGAAACCCCGCCCAACCCGCCCAAAAAAATTTAACCCAAACCCAATTCAACCCACCAGATGCCCAATTGGGCCAACCCATAAACAACCCATTAAACACACAGCCCGTTTGGGTGTGTTTCTGTGCCCAACGGGTCTGTTTCCCAACTTCATTTCTTCATCTCTTGCCTCCTCCTCTCACCCAGCCACAATCACTGTATTTTAACCTAACTTACGATTTCCTTCACCCATCAAACACCGTAGACTCTTCCTTGGCTTGCCACCGATCAGAGTCTCTGCATCGCCAACAACGTAAAGACGCTCTCTTCATTTTGATCTATCCCATCCCAGGTTTCAAAGGTAAGCTCTTTTCATTCTGATTTCTATTTATATCGAAATCTCTGTCTGAAATGTGAGACAGAGATTCTGCGCTGTCAAGGATCATAACGTATATGGTAAAAGTTCAGGCAACTCACCATTAGGGGAAATGCAGCAAAGCTCTGCAGCCATTTTAGTTACTATCAATTGAATAAAATTCTGAACATAATTGCTGTCAGTTTATTTAATTTGCTAACTACTATAATCGTGTGTTCTTGTTGTATTGTAGTACCATTGCTCCTCTACTTGTGATAATTTGTTAAATTTTGTTAGTGATTTATGATGTTTGTTATTGCTTAGTTATGAAAACTCATGAGACTCTTTACTGATAACCATTCTAAACCTCATGGCTTTGAGATGCAATTGCTAAACAACTAGTTATCAGAGCCACAATTTCGGACTTTCCTTAATAAAACCAATAATCTTTTCATATTTTATTATTGGCAAACAGATCTTATCTTCTACATATCATCTATATATAGAATAGGGTGCTGAGTTGTGCATGTAAATCGATCCTGTTCAGATTACATGTAAATGATCTAATTGTGGAATTCTGATTTTGTTTGTATTTTTTTAACGATCCTATTTCATTAAAAAGGATTATATAATCACTTAAAAGGTCACTTTCACAGACCATTCACAAATCATTAAAAAGCTAGTGTGCTCCCAATTTGTCAGTTTTCTTGCAACCTGCTACTTTGGAATTGCATTTTTAGAATCAGTTGGCATTTTTTTTCCTCATAAAATATTGTATCTGTTGATGTATCTTAGAGGTAATCTTATCAGTTATCATTGCAAATGTTATGGTGGCACCAGGGATTCCAGAAATAAGAAGGGCTTTCATTTGGGCATGCAATATGGGTCTGGACGGTGAAAGATGACAACCATGAGTTGATGGTCCCTCTTCATCTTTCTGAAATACCCACCATTTGTAAATGATAAGTAATAGCTTAGTGATAAGCAGTTGTGCAAAAACTGACCTTTTGCTTTGCAGTTAATAAAAAGTTTATTCAATGTAGAGGCATTCTTAAATTCTTGTCAAAGTGTTTGTTAAAATTCTTATCAAACTAATGGCCCCTCTTGATGAATAAAAACACAACGATTTGCATTTCAATTATTTTATCGTCTTGGTATCAAACTACCAATCCACACTGATATGTAGATCCAAACTGTATTGCTTACTTATTAGCTAGGAAAGGATTTTCTGCTGACTTTAGTTGCTCATTACTTGTTCTGCTTGCCCAAGAATTAATTGATTTTTTGTGAAGAAAAAGTCTTCCTATAAAATAACTGTGAACTTACTTAATTAGTATAATTAATTGTATAATAAAGTTTGAATTAAGTATTTGATTAGTTGTATAATGCAGAGAAATGCAAACTCAACTTGTCTGTTAAGTCTACTGGTATAGAATAATGGAAGATATATGCAAGAACTAACCATGACAAGTGGATGTGTTGTAAACTAATAATTTAAGAGGGCATTATCTAATTATTAATTAATAGTGTGATATTAAATTTAAATTGATCCACATATAATATATGTAATTTTATAATATTAATTCAAAGATATTATAAAATGTTTAGCTAGCCATCTTTAGATCGAGTAATTGAGTTGAATTTAATATTGGTCACATTTCCTTTTCTTTTTTTTTAATATATAGTTTTTGTGGGGGCTTAATTTATTATTTTGAGAATTATAGAATTGATTTTGAGCTCGTATATAAGCAAACACATCATCAAATGGGTGTCGACCCACATCTCGGCCCATTTGGGTGTCTATCCGACCCGTTTGGGTCATCCGATCTATTTGAGCCAATATTTTTTATAGTAGTCGTTTTAATATCCCGTTATTATATTTAGAATTATTTTTCGTTAAAAAATGGGTCAAATGGGTCGACCCATATCTCGGCCCATTTGGGCCTCCATCGGGCCCGTTTGGGTCATACGACCTATTTGACCTAATATTTTTTAATAGTAGTCATTTTAACATTCTGTTAATATATTTAAAATTATTTTTTAAAAAAAAATGTATCAAATGGATCGGCCTCCATCGGGCCCATTTGGGCCATCATTTGACCCATTTATGCCAATATTAGTAGTTTTTTTTACATCTCGTTATTATAACGATAATTATTTTCATTAAAAAATTAGTCAAATTTTTAGCTCATGAGTCGATCCAACCTGTTCAATCTATTTGGGCATTTGATCCATTTATGACCCATACTTCATTTAGGCCAACATTTTTATGGTAGTTATTTTAGTATCCGTTATTGTATCGAGAATTATTTTTCGTTAAAAAAAATGTGTCAAATGAACCGACCCGCATATCGGCCCAGTTGAGCCTCTATTCGACTCATTTGGGCCACCCGATCTATTTTGGCCCGTTTTGACCATCACCTGACCCATTTAGGCCAATATTAGTAGTCTTTTTTATATCCCGTTATTATATCGAGAATTATTTTTATTAAAAAAATTGATCAAATTCTTAGCCCATGGGTTGACCCAACCCGCCCAACCCATTTGAGTATTCAACCCATTTATGACCCATACTTTTTAGCCCAATTGTGATCCGCCCATTTATAACCCAACCCAAACCCGCCCAACCCGCCCAATTTGCCACCTCTAGAAAAACGGGTAATAACAACTAAATATTTAATCAAAATTGATTAATAATTACAAAATAAATTAAAATAGCTAATTAATTAAGTCTAGGTTTAGAAAAATATATAAAAAATTCATAAAGTATATATAAAATAAATATAAATATATATTAGTAAAAAGAAGAGTAATTTCCCAAAAATAAATATATAATAAAGGAGGATATTTTTTAATATTTTAACTGTTTTTTATTTTTAAATATTTTTTATTTTTTAAATATTTTTAGTTATATTTTGTATTTACTGATGAATTTCTGTTTGCAACTAAAATCTGCCATTAAATTTCATTCTATTATATTTTGGATGAAAAAGTTAATGGTGTTGGTGGATTTAAAAAATTTAAAAGAACTGAGGATCTATTTTGATCTTTTTTTTTTTTTCAGTTTAGGAATAAAATGAAAGGGAGTAATAGGTTGTTGGATTTTTTATTCTAAAAAAGAGTGAAAGTTAATGTACCTAAGGATAAGGATAGATTTTATTAGGGCCGTGCAAAATAGAACCGGAATCGAAAATCGAACAAAATCGTTGAATTTTGGTTTGTTCAGTTCGATTATTTCAGTTTTTAATTTTAAACCGAAATTAAATTTCAAATAATTCAGTTCGATTCGGTTCTTAAAATTATAAAATCAAAAGAACCGAACCGACCAAACTTAATAAAACTCACCGTTTTGCTATATATATATAACCAAAGATTGAATTGATAAGAACAAACGGATTGCATCCAAAACCGTAAAGTATCCAAAACTATAATTTTACAATTAAAGAAAGATCCATCACAAAATCGAGATTTTTTAACCCTAAAGAAGTTACTAACCCATTTGGTTACCATGAAAATAAAGGAAAAATTCCCCTTTTCTTGCATTTTGAAAATGCCTATTTCTTTTTTCTTTTTTGGTCAAAATCAGTTTTGATAAACAAATATAAAGATCAACGCCAAGAATTGAATCAAGATTATAGAAAATAAAGGAAACAACAGAAGGGACACTTATAGATTACGAATGGGGACTGGGTTTATGATGCACTAATTAACCCCAAGAGAAATATATATATATATACATAGTGAGGGAGAATTGCGCCAGTCACCAGTCCCTCCACCAGATCTAGCCATCGCAGACCCCGCTACAGAGGCTCTGAACTTGTTCCCTCCTTCATCATCATCTCCACCATCACGGTGATGCAAGGCTCCGATCGGAGAGAGTGAGGGAGGGGAGAGAACAGAGAGAGATGGAGGCAAGAGAACACAGAAGAGAACGAGAAGAGAGACGAGAGTGGGAGAGGGAGGGGAGAGAAGAGAGAAAACTGATTGGACCCACACACACATGCGCGCGCACATATATATATATATATATTACAAATAATGTAACAAACCGATTGGACCGAACCGAACCGATCAAAATTATTTTGGTCTATTCGATTTCGATCCTAAAAATTTCAATTTATGGTTCGATTATTTTATTTTGAAAAGTTTGATTTTCGATCTATTCGATTCGATACAAAACTGAACTGAACCGACAATTTGCATGGGTTAATTACATTTGTGGTCATCGAATTTTAGGCCTTATAACCAAATGGTTATAATAAAATAATTTGTAACACAAAAATTATCAAATTTTTATTTTATTTCAATTAAGAAAAAAATGATCGAAAAATTAATTTTTCGTCACCGGAAAACCACGCAAATATGCCACATCATCAGTAATTTTCTAGAATGCGCCTAGTCAGCATGCGATATGACCCGCTTACATGGAGAAATTGACACGTCAGCAAAACTTTTTTTTGTCTTTTTGTACAGGTTGGCACGACGAGTACTTGCTGATATATCAATTTTTCCATATAGGCAGACCACATGGTATGCTGACTGGACACATTATAAAAAATCACTGATGATATGATATGATTGCGTAGCTTTTCGATGACAAAAAAAATAAATTTTCGATCATTTTTACTTCAATTGAAATAAAATAAAAATTTAATAATTTTTATATTACAAATTATTTTATTATAACTATTTGATTATAAATCCCAAAATTCGATAATCAGTTATGTAATTAACCCCAATTTGCACTGCCCTTCGTTTCGTATCTTTTGAGATATTAAAAATGGAAAGATGATAAAATACTTCGTTTCAAAAAAAAAAAAGGGCAAAGGTGCATTTTTACCCCTATCGTTTGTCAAAATAGGCAAATTTACCCTCAACGTTTATTTTGGTGCAAATTTGTCCCTAACGTTTGTAAAATTAGAAATTTTTGATCCTGCCGTTAGCGGTCAACTAAATTATTAACGGTCAAAGTTACCGGTAATTGATGACAGAGACAAAAATCTCCTATTTTACAAACGTTAGGGTTAAATTTGCACGTTTGAAAAAATATTAGAGGTAAAAATACACTTTTGACACTCAAACGTTTGATTCACATGTTCAATGGATATATGACACGCATCCCACTAACAGTCAACTAACGTATTAACGGTCAAAATTAGTAGCAATTGACGGTAGGGGCAAAAAACTCCTATTTTATAAATATTAAGGATAAATTTGCCTCAAAATAAACGTTAGGAATAAATTTGTCCATTTTGACAAACGATAGGGGCGAAAATGTACTTTTTAGTAAAAAAAAAAAAAAAAAAAAATATACTGGAGTATTTAATCATGTCCCAGTGGATGACCCAAGTCTGTTCGCCCAAAAATTCCATCCTCGTTCCGCTGCAATTGATTCACTCTCTTCTCAAGTACAAGCAAGCAAATGGCTTTGAAATCATTCGTTGAAGTTCATCCAGACTCTCACTTCCCTATTCAAAACCTTCCCTACGGGGTTTTCAAGGCTCAACCAACTTCCTACCCTCGACCCGCTGTCGCTATCGGCGACTATGTTTTGGACCTCTCCGAGATTGCTCTTGCCGGCCTTTTCGAAGGTCCCTTACTCAAGAACTCCGATTGCTTCCTCCAGGTGAAGTAATTGTTTGCTTAATTAATGATATGTGTCATAAAATTGAAGCTTGATAGTTTCTTTCTGATGCTTTCTTCCCAATTCTCAGCCAAATTTGAACAAGTTTTTAGCCATGGGTCGGCCGGCGTGGAAGGAAGCTCGTGCTGCTCTTCAAAAACTGTTGTCATGTATGGGTTTATTGTATGATTTATCTTCTTCTTTATATACTTAGATGTATTTAAATATAAAATTGTACTTGAGCAAACGTGTTGTTGATCTTCTGATACAGCAACCGAACCCGCGTTGCGTGATAATGCAGAACTGAGGCAGAAATCACTTTTGCCAGTGGTATTGCTGAATGTAGATTATTTATCAGTTGCATAGCTGTTTGTGCTGAATGATTCTATAATAGTAGTTCATCTGATTATACAGAGCAAGGTCCAAATGCTTCTACCTGTTGCTATAGGGGACTACACAGACTTCTTTTCTTCCATGCATCATGCTAAGAATTGTGGGACAATTTTTCGGGGACCACAGAATCCTATTCCATCAAACTGGTCTGCTAATTTTGGAGTTGTATATGAAGCTAAATTTTTCTTTGGTATTTTACTATGCCTATTTTTTTTTTTTTTTAAATTCTGTAACTCCATCTCCAGGTTTCACCTTCCTATTGCATATCATGGGCGAGCTTCATCTATTGTTATCTCGGGAACAGATATTGTTAGACCAAGGTGGTTTCATCTAATTTTCTTTTCTTTTTGTTTTATTTACAGTTTGTCTCGTCACCGATTAAATTTCTGCAAAATTTTTTGCTTTATTACTAAGTAATTTTGCACATTTGCCGTCGTTTGTAGATTCGTTCACATTGAACACTCACTATTACCACTTTAATGGCCACAGCATATTACAATGCTGATGCCATTTGGTACTTAGTTGCACAAAATTAAAGTACAAAATTGTTAACTACTTAATTATTGGAAAAAAGTATCAATAAGTCCCTGAACATTTTGGATTTTTGCTATTAAGTTCTGAACTTTTATTTTTTTTGTACGTTAAGCTTTCAATGAATGGAAAATGTGAAATTATATCGTACATCTAATTTGACACCCTTTTATAATCTATAATCTATATCTGACCTCAATTTGATTTGTTTCTATACATTTCTTGTGAATTTTAAAATAACCGGTATTTTTAATGGATATTTTAACCTCAAATTGACAAATGTATTAATTACGGCACATCAAATTGAGGTTGAGATGTAGATATTAAAAGTGTCTGTAATGGGGCGTAATGTTCAATTTCATGTTGTTTATGCTTAATGTGTAAAATAATAAATATTTGGGAGTTCAATGTTGTAAAATAAAACTATAGGGAATTAATAGCAAAAACTCAAGAAGTTCGAGAGCTTAGAGATACTTTTTTCCTTATTTATTTTGCACATATGTGTTTATGCTCTATCAGGCAGCTAATGCGCATAGAACTAAAAATACTTACTAATTTTTAATTTTTCCTACTCAACTTATCCCTTGATGAAAAACCTAATCAATAGAGCAGAGAATGCTGAATTTAATAGTCATTTCTTGTTGCAATACTTTTCTTGATTCAGTTCAGACAATAAAGTGGGTGCTTGAACTTTTCTAATGCTTTTACATTTTTCTGTCTTCTCAGAGGTCAGGGCCACCCAACTGGAAATTCTGGACCTTATTTTGGATCTTCTGTGAAGATAGATTTTGAGCTAGAAATGGTCTGAAGACATTTCCATCACTTGCGATTTGTAGAATGCTTATCTTAGTTTTATACAAGACTTCAGAGTTTGGTCTTTGTGTTAGACTGATAATTGATTTTTCTTTTTAGTTTTGGCTGTTTTATTTCTCCATACAATAAAAAATACAAGCCATTAGCTTTGTAATTTATGCCTACTCTCATATTGTTTTCCTGCAGGCTTCTGTTGTTGGTCCTGGGAATGAACTAGGAAAACCTATCGATGTTAATGAAGCAAAAGATCATATATTTGGACTTGTCTTAATGAATGATTGGAGTGGTATGTACCTCTTTCAGAGTTTTCTCCATGCACACATCTTTGCTCTTGTTTATGCTATATTTATCAGTTGTTGGTTTCATTAGCTAGAGATATTCAAGCATGGGAATATGTGCCACTTGGGCCTTTTCTTGGGAAGAGTTTCGGTAAGCGTAGTAACCTTAAATCTCAATCTTCGGAAGTCCATTTTTGTACATTTATAGCAATCATGACTGATTAATATTGATTGCAAGTTTGTTTGCCTTTGTTTAGCTAGTGGATCCTCATAGCAGGTTCTTATCTTTTTCATTTTTTAGGTACAACAATATCTCCTTGGATTGTAACACTTGATGCTTTGGAGCCTTTCGCATGTGATGCTCCAAAACAGGTAACCATGGTGTGAATGAAAAGCAAGTGACTTGCACAAGTTGTCACTAAACTTATCAGTGCACTGAATTAATTAACTTGTAATATCCAGTACATGTATGATGTGTTTGCCAATTGCAGGAGCCACCTCCATTGCCTTATTTAGCTGAAAAGATTTCCAAAAACTATGATATATCTCTGGAGGTAGCATCTTTATTGCATTTCTATGACATGATGAGGCTAATGATGATTTTATGTTTTAGTCATCTTAGGCTGTATTTGAATTTGTATTACTTGAAGAAGTGAACTTATTTACATGAGATTAGTTGATACTGATGAATATGCATTTACAATATCAAGGTTCAAATGAAACCAGCTGGACAAGAAAATTCTTACGTGATCACAAGAAGTAACTTCAGTCACTTGTAATGATTTTCTCGCTTTTTTTTTTTTTGCTTTTCCTTTTCCTTGATGCAGTTACAACACTCATAGTGGCTTATTTTCTTTGTTTCTTGAATGAATGTTAACAAAATAAACACATGGACTATTCTATAAGTAAAGAATGTAGATGTTGAGTGTTATGCCTACATATATATATATATGGTGCTATTTCATTTTATATTGTGAATCCTGCTCTATTAAATTGTTTGTAATGAATCTCATAAATCCATTTAACAGATACTGGACGTTGACCCAACAACTTGCACATCACACGGTCAATGGTTGCAACCTTAGGCCAGGCGATCTACTGGGAACTGGGACAATCAGTGGACCTGTATGTCTTTATTTATATTTCAGTCCTCATGACAGAGGTGTCTTTCATCCATTTTATTTTTTTCCCCTAGTAACTATGCACCTTAATTAGGGAAAAATAGGTCCAGTTGAAATAATATCTGCTTTTATATTTCCAAACAGGAAGCAGATTCTTTTGGATGCTTGCTAGAGCTAACATGGAATGGACAAAAGCCATTACCATTGAACGAAACAACGCGGAAATTCCTAGAAGATGGAGATGAAGTCATTATTAGTGGTTGTTCCAAGGTTGACATTTTTGCTTATCCTTTTCATATTCATTCGCAAGGAATTCATGCTTATTGTCACGGACTGCCGAGGACCCCCGCAACTTTGCCCAAAAATCGGCCGCGGGGGGGGGGGGGGGGGGGGGGGGGTTGGGGCGCGGTACCCTCTAAAGAGGCTAAGGAGCACTGTTGGGCCAGGCAGCAGGAAACCACAAAATGTTGCAGCTGCCACACCCCTTAGAAAAATAGTAAACGACCTCCGATTGAGCTGATTTTTGGTGGAGAAGTCTAAGAGAGTTCCAGGAGGGTCCATATAAATTTTGAAGCCAAAATAATATAGGGAGAAAAAATAATTGCGGGCACAACTTCCATCGGCGAGAATCCTCGCCAGCCGAACCTCTGGTCTGCGAGGATCCTCGCTAGTCACCTGCGAGGCAGTGCGCCTGCGTGCAGAATGGCCCAGCTGAACCTCTTTTCGCCGAGAATTGGCCAGCTGAAGGTTTTCTCGCCCACTGAACCTCTTTTTGAGGCTGTGAACCTCTTTTGGGCTAGAAAAAGCCCAGTTTTGCCTAGAATCTTCTAGAATGACCTAGATGACTCTTTAAACTTGTAATTAGCCTAGATTATTCTAGATAATCAATATTAGCCATTGGATTAAGTTAATCCCCACCATTCATTAGGGAGGGGGAAGAGTATAAATAGGTGATACCTCAATTGTACATAACAACTTCAACTTGATTAGTGAAAAGTGTTTACAAGCATTCTCCAAAACTCTTGTGCTTTCTTAGACTTGGCTTACTTAGCTTAATTTCTAGCTTAAGCAGGCTTTCAAAGGGAAAGGCTTACTAGCAAAATCTCAAGGCATAAAGAAGTTAGCTAGCGCTGCACGAGGTTATTAGCAAGTTCGAAATCTCAGCCCGTGACAAGTGGTATCAGAGCACTGGTTGATATTAAGAAGCACTTAGGATAATGGCAGATGTGCCTGAGACTCCTTTAAGCGCCAACCCACAAGGTGGGAACAAGAGGGGAAAAGAGAAATCAAGGGACGTGATTGCCGCAATGGATGAGAGGCTGGCACGGATGCATGCCTCCATGACCGACCTAACGGACAGGGTCGATGATCTGGACCAACGCATCGAAGAGCTCGAGTCCAAGGGGGATGAGCTCCAGGGTGAGATGCAGGGAGCCTTGAATGCAGTATTGGCTGATTTCTCTAATGAGGTATGTTCCCTTCAAGCTGCGCTTAATGTTAAAGAGGAGGAGCTCAATTCTTGCAAGCCAGAACTTGATTCTTGCAAGACAAGGCTTGAGGCACTTGAGTTTGCTCATAATGAGCAAATAGAGGAGATCAAGGCCCAAGTCAGACTGTGCATGGCCACAATGGCTAATGGAGGAGCCAATCTCACGGCACCAGCACCGAAGATAAACGCACCCAAGCCTCCGATGTTCAGCGGAACAAGGAATGCAAGGGAAATTGACAACTTCTTATGGGGACTCGAAGCCTATTTTGGGGCCATGGGCATAGCGGAGGAAATCCAGAAGGTAAATAACGCTACCCTCTTCCTCAAAGATATAGCCCTAGACTGGGGGCGCAGAAGATGCGATGACGTCAGGCGTGGGGCTACTGCTGTAGAGACATGGTAGGGTTTCAAGAACGAGCTAAAGAGGCAGTTCTACCCCGAAGATGCCGAGAATGAAGCACGGGCAAAACTCCGATGCCTTCAACTCAAGGAAGGCCAAATTCGGGAGTATGTAAAGGAGTTTTCCGAGCTTCTATTGGAAATCCCAACCATGGGGGAACAAGATGCTCTGTTCTGTTTCCTAGACGGCCTCAGCAACTGGGCCAAGCTTGAGTTGAAGAGAAGGGGCGTACAGGATCTAGCCACCGCAATGGCCGCCGTAGAATCCTTAGTAGAGTTCCAGAAGGAAGCGTCGAAGGGGCAAGGCAAAAAGCCCCACAAAGGCGGTAAAGGTGGGGGAGATCGAGAAAAATCTCCGAAGGGCAAGCCCTCCAAGGAAAAGGGAAAGTGAAGGAAGGAGGATAAGGGAGACTCCTCCAGGCCCAAACTCGCCTGTTTCTTGTGCAACGGGCCTCACCGTGCCTTTGAATGCCCTAAGCGGGACAAACTTGTGGCACTCGTAGGAGAAGAGGAGAAGAGCAGCGATGACAAGCAAATCGCCTCCTTACAACTCCTCAACGCAATTCAAGCCAAGGTCGATGGGCAACCACGTGGCCGCATGTATGTGGAGACTATCGTCAACAAGAAGCCCTTGAAGGCCTTAATAGACACTGGCGCTGACACAGTGTATATGGCTACAGATCTGGCCAAGGAGATGGGCCTATCCTTCACAAAGGAGAAAGGCTTCGTTAAGGGAGTGAACGCGCAAAGCGTCCCCATCGACGGACTTGCATGAGGCATCAACATTCAAATTGGCCAGTGGACAGGTAAGGCCGATATCACTATTGCTTCTCTCGATGATAAGAAGTTCTACTTGGGCATAGACTTCTTAGATGCGGTGAAGGCTTTTCTAGTTTCCTATGCTAATTCCATGTGCATCATGGAGAAGGGGCAACCCTTGGTTGTCCCCATAAAAAGGGAATTTAATGAAGAAAAGATGCTATCTGCCCTTCAACTTTCTAAAGGCATAAAGAAGAAGCAGCCAACTTATTTGGCCGCTCTTAAGTTGAATGAGGGGCCTCCCGATGGTGGCATCCATGCACTAGAAGTGGTTCAAAGCGTCCTCGAAGAGTACAAAGACATTATGCCCGCGGAGCTACCCAAGAAACTTCCACCATGAAGGGAGGTAGATCATGCTATTGAGTTAGAGGCAGGAGCCAAGCCACCATCCTTTGCTCCCTACAGAATGGCACCCCCTGAGCTCGAAGAATTGAGGAGGCAGCTCAAGGAGCTACTTGACGCAGGGTTCATTCGTCCCTCTAAAGCTCCTTATGGTGCGCCGGTACTTTTTCAAAAGAAGCATGATGGTTCCCTACGGCTTTGCATTGACTATCGAGCACTCAACAAGATAACCATCAAGAACAAGTATCCCATCCCGCTCATTGCTGATCTGTTCGACCAACTCGGGGATGCTCCAAGCTAGACTTACAGAGCGGATACTATCAAGTGCGCATAGCCCCTGGGGACGAGCAGAAGACGGCATGCGTAACACGCTATGGAGCTTACAAGTTTCTAGTAATGCCGTTTGGACTCACCAATACGCCGGCCACCTTCTGCACATTGATGAACAAGGTACTTGCTCCTTTTCTCGATCAGTTTGTAGTAGTTTACCTCGATGACATAGTCATCTATAGCAAGACCTTGGAGGAACATGTAGAACACTTGCGGCAAGTGTTCAAAACCTTAAGGGACAATGAGCTATATGTAAGGAGGGAGAAATGCTCATTCGCACAACAGGAGGTGAATTTCTTGGGTCATGTAGTGGGCAATGGCCAAATTCGTATGGATGGTTCGAAGGTACAAGCCATTCAAGATAAAGGTCACCGAGCTAAGATCTTTTCTTGGCCTGGTGAACTACTACCGGAGGTTTATCAAGGGCTATTCCTCAATAGCCGCTCCCTCACCGACTTATTGAAGAAAAACAAGAGCTGGAATTGGGACTCGAAATGCCAACATGCCTTCGAAGAATTGAAGCAGGCAGTCATGAAAGAGCCGGTGTTGGTTCTCCCCAACCATCGGCTACCGTACGAAGTACACAGACGCCTCTGACTTTGCCATTGGGGGTGTATTGATGCAAGAAGGCCACCCCGTTGCCTTCGAAAGCAGAAAGCTCAATGACACCGAGCGGCGATACACAGTGCAGGAGAAGGAGATGACTGCAGTAGTGCACTGCCTACGAGTATGGCGACACTACCTGCTCGGGAGTTGATTCGTGGTCAAAACCGACAATGTGGCCATGAGTTATTTTCAAACGCAGAAAAAGCTGTCCCCGAAGCAAGCAAGATGGCAAGACTTCTTAGCTAAGTTCGATTATGCTTTGGAGTACAAGCCCGGTCGTGCCAATCTCGTTGCTGACGCTCTCAGTAGAAAGGGCGAACTTGCCTAGCTGTCCAGCCCCCAGTGCAACTTCAAGGAGCGCATCAGGCAGGGGCTATCTCATGATTCTATGGCCCGGACCATCTCCATGCTCGTCAAGGAGGGAAAAACAAGGCGCTTTTGGGAGGAAGATGGCCTGATATTCACCAAAGGTAAGCGACTTTATGTCCCCTCTCATGAAAATTTAAGGCGGGAAGTGTTGAAAGAATGCCACGACAGCAAGTGGGTTGGCCATCCAGGCATGCACCGCACGATGGCTTTAGTGGGAAACTCTTACTATTGGCTGCGCCTAAGGAACGATGTCGAGGCCTACGTAAAAACATGCCTCGTATGTCAACAAGACAAGGTGGAACAGCAGACTCCCGCAGGACTATTGGAGCCACTGCCCATTCCGCAGGGTCCTTGGGAAAGCATTTCCTTAGATTTTATCGTGGGCCTCCCCACGAGTGAAGGTTGCAATTGGATTCTTGTTGTGGTGGACCGCTACTCAAAGTATGCTACCTTCATTCCAGCCCCAAAGGAGTGCACGGCAGAACAAGCTGCCGGACTCTTTGTCAAGCATGTAGTGACGTATTGGGGCGTCCCTCGGAGCATCATCAGCGATCGAGATACTCGGTTAACAGGCAGGTTTTGGACCGAGCTTTTTAAACTCTGGGGGACCGAGCTACGATTTTCAACAAGCTTTCACCCTCAGACGGCGGGCAAACAGAAAGGGCCAATGCTCTATTGGAGCTTTACTTGTGGCACTATGTAGCTGCCAATCAGCGAGACTGGGCCAAGCTACTGGATATTGCCCAATTCTCGTACAACTTACAAAGGAGCGAGGCCACAGGCCAGGGCCCATTCGAAATTGTCACAGGGCAACAGCCATTAACTCCCGTGATAATTGCCTCGGGTTATAGAGGGGCCAGCCTAGCAGCCTACAAATTTACCAAAGAATGGAACGAGCATGCGGACGAGGCCCGGGCATATTTGGAGAAGGCCAGCAAGAAAATGAAAAAGTGGGCAGATAAACATCGGCGTCACCGAGAATTCCGAGAAGGGGACTTGGTGCTTGTCAAAATGCACGCTCATGCGAGGCTCCGAGGCCTACATCGGGGCCTCCTCAGGTGATATGAGGGTCCCTTCCCCATCATCAAAAAGGTGGGCAACCAAGCATACAAGGTGGAGCTACCGCCGGGAATCAAGTTTCACCCCGTCTTCCACGTGAGCCTACTCAAGCCATACCACGCGGATGCGGAAGATATGGACAGAAGCATTTCTCAACGGGCACCAATGGGCGTACGAGTGGAGCATGACAGGCAGGCGGAAGAGATCCTTTCGGATCGAGTGGTGTGGCCCACCAACCTACTGCCCACCCATGAATGCCTAGTAAAATGGAAGGGACAGCCCGTAAGCGAGGCAAGCTGGGAGCCAACCCAGCATCTATGGCAATTCGAAGATCAAATTCGGGCATATGAAGCCCTCAAGGAAACAAAGGCGACGGGACTGTAACACCCCAACTCATACGTGGACGAACCCATCCGCAAGGGAGTAGGAAGCCGTACGAGTAGGTGTGTTACCGAACAGAAACGATACAAAACATATATAAATACGAAAGAATTAAAAACTTTAAGAAGTAAAAACTGAACATACATAATTCACAAATGCGCTTATTTTAAGCGAAAGCATACACATATACATACTTTCAATCATACAACAGAATCCTCAGACGAAAGATCGGACAGAGGAAATACTTAAGACATAAATAAAAGTATTTACATCGCCTGGAATATTACATCATTCTCTTTACATATTATTACATATACATATTATACAGAATTACATAATCCAGGCTACAGAAACTAAACAAAATACATCACTTCTAACTCCTATGTGGCCGACTCTGCAGATGCGCGACTCGAACAGAAGCAAACCTGCCACCTGCACGGGAAAAAGAACCCGTGCTAAGCGATAACGCTTAGTGGAGAAAACAAACATAATAATATGGACGGCCATTCACAATGGTCGTCAAGGCATAACACACACAAGACTCATACACATATAGTTCTTACCGAGAAATATATATGCTTACATATAATAGCTGTGCATTCACATGTTCCTTATCACATTCATATACTTAAAAGATTAACACACCTAATTATCATGCCAGAACATAAACACATTCTAATGTACATGTTAATTTATCACTTTACTATACAGAAATGTAGTGTCAACATTATACGTCATACCGACTTCAATCACACATACTATATACAAGATCATTTACAGATAAGGACAAAAGTACAATATGCAGGTTAGAGTTACATTAAGCCCACTCGAAGATTTGTAAGCACATTCACATCTCCCAACATCACACTCATACTGATATCACATTCTTATATTCATAACTGGTTCATATAACCGAAATCTTATACATTCAGATATCATATTCTCATGTTCACATCAGATAAAGCAAACGAAATACCTGCTGACTCAAAATAGTGGATAACGAGTACTGAGGGAAAGACCTCATGAGGGAACACATAGCCCGATCTCTGACCGGGTAAACCTCAGAGGAAACACATAATATAATGTACCATACAGGTACGAGTCGAAAGGCAACATTTCGTTGAACAGGATCTTAAACAAGATCCATACACATACACATACACATAATAGGGGTTCACGAGGAACCATTCGGGGACCTGATCAGGGTCCAAATCGTTCAAAGGGCGCTGCAGCTACACATACATAGACTCTATTAGGCATGCCTAACTATCCACTAGACTGACTCTCGCAGGTCATGCATCATTCAAATCAGGTGCCATATCAGACAGTATATAACTATCATCATATTTAATCCAGAGTACAATGGACATATTCACATTAATATACACATACTTCAGCCGCAGCATTCAGTAATTCAAACTCGTATTCATATACATATTAATTTGTCACATTACTATACAGAAATGTAGTGTTCACATTATGTGACATACTGACTTCATATACACATACTATAAACAAGACCATTTACAGGAAAAAAAAAACGAAAGTACAATACGTAGGTCAGAGTTACCTTTAGCCTGTTCAGAGACTTGTAATCACATCTGCATATCCCAAAAATCATACTCATATAGATATCACATTCTTGTTTTCGTAACTAATCAGAATCCAATATAGAAACATTATTATGCCAATCATTAACTGAACATTCAAATTATGCTTTTAACCATTAACCACTTTTTATAAAAACAGAGTAGATCATAGTCACAACCAGGTTGGTTGTCACCGTGACATACCAAAACTTTCGGCAGAAAGCACTCTTGGGGTACCTCACGGTGGTAACCCATTAGGTTGTCACCGTGACATACCATGAACCCCAAAACAGAATGCAAATATACGGTAGGTCACGGTGGTAACCACATTCATTGCCACCGTGACATACCAAACCCTCAAAACAGAATGCCAATCTGGGATAGGTCACGGTGGTAACCACATTCATTGCCACCGTGACATACCAAAAACCTCAAAACAGAATGCAAATCTTCACATTTAATCATATCATTCATACAAACTATTTATACATTTACATAAACACTTACTTACCCGGTTTGCCACATTACAGGTCTCTGTTTAAAAAGGGAAATTCATAATCTAAAAGCATTAAATCACCTTAATCATTATCATATTATATAGACACTCAAACATCCACATGAACCGTTATAGTATCATAAATACCTTGCATATTAACACATTCTAATAACATTTATTACCAATGCATGCATTATATAATATTGTTAGGCAATTACTTAAATCACATATTCATTACCCATATCCCTTATATGCATTTTCCATTAAACAAACTCAATTCATGATTATGCATGTTTGTTCATATCATACAGGATCAATACCACGAGCATATCCTGTTCGATAATTAAAAGCATATATATATATACATTTAATTTCATTATTAAACTCTTATGCTATAGCTTTAATCACTTACAATTTGGATTAATGACCAACCACATACTCATTTCCTAAGGTTAGAAATGAGTTAGACATGCTATAGGAACTTACCATGAAGTTCGGGTACGTTTCGGGAAGGAAAACACTCAAACAATGCATATTAGGAGGTGGTCACGGTGGTAACCAATTGGTTGTCACTGTGAGATCCAAAAATGAGCATTCTGCCCTGAATTTTCATAGGTCACGGTGGTAACCATTTTGGTTGCCACCGTGACATACCAAAATATTGCAAAACAGAAGCAAAATTTCGGGTCTGGTTCACTCCACAATTTTGTACAGCCTATATCAAAGTCTAGAACTCATTTTTAGCCACAACTTCCTTCTTAACAAATGTTCTATAGGATGTTAACTTCCAAATGCAACAAATTACAGGTCAATTGGACATCTATAAATTCAGATATGATCTAAACAACCCACAGTGCTTCTCTGAACCCGTCCAAAGAAGATAGGTCTACTTCTTGACCATTTTTCGGACACTTAGAGTTACAATTAGCTCAGACCTATTTCTAACACATTTATAGACATATATCTTAGCTTTCTAAAGGTACTGATTTCATATCATTTGGAGTTCTATAACTCCCGAAACAGTGTCATAACCGAAGAAAGGTCCAGTGTATTCTAATCCAGTTTTTCACCCAAAAACCTATTCACATGCAACAATGAGTCATTTGAGCCAACACTCACTACCATCATCACAAATCATCACAATACACTCAAGAAGCTTGTATCATACATGAATATACCAAAAATTCATATACAGGTAAAAGAAAGTTTCCAAACCTTAGCTCCTTTGCTCCACTAGCTTAAATGGTAGTACTTCCTTGCTCATATACTCTTCCATAGATTCACCACTCAAATTTCCTCATCAAGAAAATACATAACATTAATTAGGGTTTCTAATTAACCAAAGAGGAATTGCAGAAATCAGAAAGTTATAACTTACCCTTCTATCTCTAATCTCTCATAAAAGTGCTTGAGCTACAATCCAATATACACAACTTGGGCTTGCAAGAAGAGAGAGAGGGGCTGGCGTGGGATGAAGAAGAAGAGGAAGAGGAAGGGAAAAAGGAGAAGGCAAAACGTGAAGGAGAGGGGAAATGAGCAGAAATCTGCTCTCACTCTCTCTTAATTAAGTCAAACTTATCCCAAATGCCACTTGTCCTCCTCCTATTGGCCCTCAATAGATTTTTTTTTATGGTATTTCCCCTTTTGGTCCCTTAATTCCTTTTTAATCCTTCCTTCACATAATACATATATATAATTTTACATTGGCCCACAATTAAATCTTATCCCCTTCAATTAAGTCCTAAATTAATACCTTACAAAATTGCAATTGGCCGCACTTGCCGAAACTTTTGCACTAATGCCGGATTCGTCCTTTCGACACACCTAAAACCACAACTTACATACATTCGGCATAACAATGATCCATTCTCAAAATTTATCCCTCATATTTATTTATTCCACTCAATTAAATCTCTATATGTAAAATTACCGAAATACCCTTGGCTTTCTCTTTCTTAATTCTGATCATATATTTTCCTACTACTTAATCACTCCGATCATCACATCACACGATTTCGATTATCAAAATCCCCGAAAATACACAAATCCTTCTAGGGTACGTTTCGGGGTGTGACAGGGACCCTTTGGCGACAGGAACCAAAGGCGACGGGACTCATCGGGGACGGGTCCCTAAGGCGACGGGGTCGTCGCTGGAGTAGGTGGGGAAGAATGTCACGGACTGCTGAGGACCCCGCAGCTTCGCGCAAAAATTGGCCCGAGGGAGGGAGTTACCACCATACCCTCTAAAGAGGCTAAGGAGCACTGTTGGGCCAGGCAGCAGGAAACATCAAAATGTTGCAGCCGCCACACCCCTTGGAAAAATAGTAAACGACCTCCGATTGAGCTGATTTTTGGTGGAGAAGTCTAAGAGAGTTCCAGGAGGGTCCATATAAATTTTGAAGCCAAAATAATATTGGGAGAAAAAATAATTGCGGGCACAACTTCCATCGGCGAGAATCCTCGCCAGCCGAACCTCTGGTTTGCGAGGATCCTCGCCAGTCACCTGCGAGGCAGCGTGCAGAATGGCCCTTTAAACTTGTAATTAGCCTAGATTATTCTAGATAATCAATAATAGCTATTGGATTAAGTTAATCCCCACCATCCATTAGGGAGGGGGAAGAGTATAAATAGGTGATACCTCAATTGTACATAACAATTTCAACTTGATTAGTGAAAAGTGTTTACAAGCATTCTCCAAAACTCTTGTGCTTTCTTAGACTTAGCTTAATTTCTAGCTTAAGCAGGCTTTCAAAGGGAAAGGCTTAATAGCAAAATCTCAAGGCATAAAGAGGTTAGCTAGCGCCGCACAAGGCTATTAGCAAGTTCGAAATCTCAGCCCGTGACATTATGCACTCTTAAGATTCATGCTATTTGTTTAAATGGTCTTCC
Organism: Excoecaria cochinchinensis; assembly: GCA_947683425.1. Taxonomy (NCBI): domain Eukaryota; kingdom Viridiplantae; phylum Streptophyta; class Magnoliopsida; order Malpighiales; family Euphorbiaceae; genus Excoecaria; species Excoecaria cochinchinensis. The sequence goes on along the minus strand of CANTUQ010000044.1, from coordinate 3,171,543 downwards.
TTAAACTTTTATATTGGAGGGTTACAACATCTTTTTGTTGCAAACTTATCTTTTGTTATCAAAGGAATTTGCCTGCATTTTATAGATACGCCTGATGAAATCTGCATTTTCTGACAGGATGAATGGGTAGTCTTTGATAGATTGCTTACTTTCAGCTATTGTATCAACTCTTCTGCCACTTTCTGGTTCACATTAGTTAATGCTTTTGTGAAGCTTATTTGTGTTTTACATGATTGCATTGACTATCCAGCTAGAATTCTTTATATTTTATCAAAAATATATTTCAAGTACTCCACGTGTTCTCTAAAGCATATTGAAATAGCTGCTCATTCTATGGATTTCATATTTTTGCATGTTTTCAATCTTCTTTTACTAATCATATTTCATCCATGTACATGTGAACCCCTGAAGAAAACTGAAATTTAAATTTATTGCAGGGAGATGGTTATAATGTTGGGTTTGGAACATGCACCGGGAAAATTCTTCCATCACTGTCGTGTTGAAATTACTCCATATTGCGTGTAAATAAATTTTCCCTTTTAATGTTATATTTGTATTATCAATTTAGCGCTGAATAATGTGTGAACTGTTGGATAAATGTGACTGGAGATTGTATGAACTGTTGAATAAATATCGTGTGGTTGTAATATGAGTCATTTGCGTAATCAGATGTAAATGTATGTACTGTTGGATAAATGTGACTGGAGATTGTATGAACTGTTGAATAAATATCTTGTGGCTGTAATATGAGTCATTTGCGTAATCAGATGAAGACTCTGTGGGCTATTTTTGGCTGTACTGGGACCGGGGACTTTAGATTCTCTCTCTGACTTTATTATTCTTGCTACTCGACTTGCTGGCACAATGCATGAACTCTTTCAATAAAAATAAAAATTACATAAAAAAAAAAATCTATTTCGCCATTAAAAACATATATTAACTCGCAAAATTTAATTAATGAAAAAGAAATAATTTTACAGTTATTAGAGGAATTTAATATGTATATATATATATATATATATATAGGCACATGGAGATCATCCTAATTTAATCTCTCGTTGGTTTTTTTGATGAACAAAATAAATTTTACATTTTCACTAGGCTAATATATAAATTGCTCTTCATACTTGTACACTTTTGCATTTTGTCTTTCAAATTTACGAATTTATCGTTGACTATTAATAATAAAATAAATATTTTTTATAATTGTGGGTAGTGAGTGGAATGTAGACGTTTGACATGACTGAACCATTATTTTAAACCAATAATTCAGTGACAGGTGGATAAAAAAAATTAGTAAGAAAAATTTAATGGTGAATGAGATATTTTTACCCACGGTCCCTCTTCTCTCTCTCTCTCTCTTCTTATTTGTGTGAAAGCATGATAGAATGATCGTTGCCCACATCTACATCCAGTTCTTGAAATCTAAGATCACCAAAGCCCAGATTTATGGTGCCAGCCGCCCTGCCTACCATCAAACACCAAAATGCAAAAGCAGCCGTCGTCATTGCTGTTGCCATTGTTTTCTTTAGGTAACCGTAATTATTTTAATTCCTCCTCTCCGCCTTAGCCGGTGTTGTTCTCTACGTTATTTACTGTACCCATCACCCAACCTTCATCGTCTCCTGCTTTAATGTCTCCTCTTTAAACCTCACCTCAAATTCCCATCTCACGACCAACATCAACATGAACATAACAAAAAACAAAAAGCTTATTTACATACAGAGAAAGATGAAATTATTATAAAAAATGGAGAGTTGCCGTCTTTTGTTCATAGAACAAAGAACATAACTTTGTTAAAAGCCAGCATTACTAGTGACAGTAATTAAGAACTCGATGATAGCTCAACTACCCAATTAAAGATGAAGTTGAAGAGCAATAATGGTTTAGGTTTGAAGATTAAATTGGAGGTGAAGGTGAAAGTGAAAATTGATGGATTAAAGGGCCCTAAAGTTAGGATTAGAATCTCTTGTGATGGAATTAAAGCTACTGTTCCTAGTGGAAAATCTGAAACTTTTGCTTCTTTATCTGATGTTAAATGCAAAGTTGATTTGAGGATCAAGATCTGGAAATGGACTGTGTAAGAGTTCAATTTAGAAGAGAAAAGATCAAGGTGTGGTGTTATTTTATTGTACTTTTTTATTTTATTATTTACAACATCTAGTTCTCTCTCTTATTCAAAGTGATACACATACTCTGTTAATCTATTTGGACAAACAAAATTTTCAGAATAACAATTGTTTTAATGCTAACATCAACTTCGGGAGTGTACATTACAAAAATCCAACAAGAAATGGGTATGAAAATTGCTTATACGAAGAAGGAGAGGGTAAAAGTTGCTTTGGCTGGCAACAGTCATCGGAAACTGCCACATTCTGATTGAAGAAAACTGAGGAAAAAGAATAAAAAGAAGAAACAACCCCAGAAAAAAAAATGAGAAAAAGAAAGAAAGAAAATGAAATAATCAGAGATCATACAAAATCACTAAAACAAAAGCTCATATCTATTTTGTTCAAATTCTCTCTCTTCTTCTTCTTAAAAGTCTAATTGGAAAGAACAAATAAAAAAAATAAAAATTAGAAATGTATTTTGAGATCTGGTAAAAGAAATTGAAAAGGAATGGTACAAAAACTTATAAAGGTCGTAATTTCAATAATCAATTTTCTTTTAATTCTTGCTTAGCAGAGATTTGAGTTTAGATGCTCTTTTTGGATTTGGAGAAGTAGAATCTGAAGGTTATAAAAAGAAGTAGAAGGAGAAAAACTAATAATTGGACAATTTGGTATATTTTCCATGAAATTTTCTCAAACTTTGTGAGATCTTTGAGATAAGAAACTGATTCAGATTTGAGAGAAAAAATAAAATTGTTAGAATGGAGAGAAGAAAGAAAACAAATGAGAAAGCAGAGAAGAAAGAAAAAAAAAAGATGAAAATGGAGAGAAGAAGCTAATGGAAAAGCTGTGGAAAATCAGGTTTCACGTTTCTACAACGTGTGCAATACACCCTTTTATGCCACATCGGCACCTTTTATGCCACATTGAACATTCAATTAGCAAAAAGCGTTTATTTTATTATTAATAGTCATCTATAGGTGTCTAATTAGTAAACTCGTAAGTTTGGGAGCGAGATGGTAAAAATGTACAAGTATAAGTGGCAATTTACATATTAAGCATTCTCACTATAGTAGCTCCAACATATTTGAAAGATGTTAATCTTATCTCACATTTGTACTTAAAATTACTTAATAGTGTGATTATAGTTTAAGAAAATAAATTACAATGTAAATCTAAGAAAAAAATCAAACAAATAAGTGCATACTTGAGGTTTGGTACAATTTCAAATTTCTAAACTTTAAAAATTTTATATATTGGGTCCTTTTACGAAAAATTCTTGATTAGGTCCTTACACTTTAATATGAGTTAAAATGCAATCCCTCATAAATAGGATTAACACGTATGTATTCCAACCATGGCAAAAAAAAGTGTCGTTTCTTTTGTAAAGGGACCTAATGCGAAAAATTTTAAAAGTTCATGGACCAATGTGAAAATTTTAAAAGTTTAGGGATCCAATTTAAAATAGATTTTGCCAGCATGACGCGCCATTAACGACAATTGAAATGTACGCGCTAATGTGATGTTTATAAAGGACTTCATGTTTCTTCATATTAAAGTATAGGGGCCCAATCAAGAATTTTTTGTAAAGGAACTATAGACACTAGGGCTTGAGTCTTTTCTAGTCCGAAGACATCAAATGATAATAAGATACGGATTTTGAGTAGGAAAGAGTGTTTTCAACCCAAAAGATCCCAAATCTAATGATGCAATCAAAATGTTTTTACACAAACCAAAAATGTTTTAGACTTGTCGCGAATTGTCCCTATCTCGGGGCAATTATGTCTCATTAGAGCATAACCCCTTGGTCTGATTAGACAAAATTGCTTGGTCTGCTCAGACAAAGTGCTTTGTCTAATTAGACAAATTGCTTGGTCTGATCAAACCAAACTTCTAGAGACAGGCTTAAAATTCTTGCCTTAATTTTATCCATCCATGTCCTAGAGTGTAAAATGGTCATTCTACTCCACTAGAAGCCTATAAATAGGGTAAGATTTTTGGATGAGATAAGCGTTCTTTTTTGTTCTCTTCTATCTTCTTCTTCCCTTATAAAAAACCCCATTTTTACACACACTCAAGAATCCCATTTTTACACAAAAAGCTTTTTTAACCTTGGATTTGGGACACTTTTAGAAAGCAAACCTCCTACCCTACAACAACAAAATCCAAAGATATTAATTTACCTGAGGATTGATTTGTATAGAAGTTCAAGCTCTTTACTTTAAGCTTTGTATATTCATGTATATATTTGTTCTATTTGTTTAATGTTGTGTTTCTTGTATTTTCATATGTTTTCTTCATAAAAATGTTTCTTTTATCTATTTTCTTCTTTCATCTAGCCATAAAATCTAAATATGGCTGGGTATAATGGGTTTTTATATATAAAAATGTCATTTTGAAAAGTTCCTTATCTTTTAGATCTTAGGAAGCTTAAAAATATGGTTTTGAGATGTTTCTAATCTCTTCCTTTAGTCTATGAATGATCTAGAATGAAACTGCATTCTTCATAGATCTATTTAAGGATCAACGAAAGTCTGGACTATTCCAAAAATGAGACCTAGTTTCGTCTGATCAGGCAAAACTATTTTGTCTTATCAGTCCAAGTTCTTTAACTTTATTCTGATTAGACAAGTTTTAATAAAAAGCCTAGATTTGGATGAACTTTATCTAATCAGACAAAATTGTTTTGTTTGATTAAACAAACTTCATCCTGAAAAATCTTGTCTGATTAGACCAAACTTCCAAAACACAGAGATGAATAAGGAGGGACATTTGCATATTTTTTTTCCATCTCCATGTATGCCTTATATATTGTTTATAATGAATTTATACCATAATAAATGCTGATAATATTTACAAGTTGTAAAGTATGATTGTATGTATGCATATTGGCATTGTTCATAAGCTTTATGTGTATATTTATTGTTAGATTAATGGAGTTGGATTTATCTTTCATGTATATTTAGCCTTTTGATAAAGGTATTCCACAAAATAAATAACACCACAAAAATATTTGTAGTAAATAATCAATATTTTTTACAATAAAAATGAATTTTGAACAATAATGACTTTTGAACAAAATTCATAATTTTATAAAAATGAAAATAAAAAGAACTTTTCTCCAAGATAATAAAGTTATGCCATATCTTGATAAAAATACCATTAATAGGTCCAAAGCCCTTAGCCTATTTATTTCTAAATAAAAGTCCATAATTGAATGAATATTGAAAAAAAGGATTTGTTTTTCATCATCATAAAAAGGGATCAATGTCCTAAGCCCTCTTTTTAATAAGTAATAAAATGAACCACTTTTTTGGTGTTGATCACAAATAATAACATAGGAACTCCCCGATAATGCTTTATTGAAGGACACTTTGGGAATAATAGCGAAATCGGATTGAGTATCTTGCTATTATAAAATGACCAATATTGGAGAAATGTGCAACCAATGAATTAGGATAAGGGACAAATGTCCCAATTTCCCTTAGTTGGGCTGGAGGCCTAATTCACTTTAAATATTGGACCAATGTCCAAAGGCTAAATAAATAAGTCCATTCTCACAAAATGTGTAACACCCTATATCTAATCTGAAAAACAAGCTGGATATTGAGTGCTACTAAATATTCTACAATCTATAAATATGTGAATTTCAAAATTTCCATTCTTATTTTTTTTTTATTTACTACTCCACATAGATACTAATTATCTTCTAAAAATTTTGGCTATATTTCCCCTTAAAATGCATAATACCTCTTATAGAAAAACTTGATAATACTTTTGTAGCTTTCTATCCTACCATCCAACTCCAATTACAAACTCCTTACATAATATTTTCCCATACTCCTCTAATAAAACAATAATTCTAGATTTGAACTTGTATTTAATATTACAAAGGTATCGCTTGATCATGACCATATCTATTGATAAGCTACAATTATATTAATATTTTAGATTATTTCTTGGCATAATTTGTGTTTTATTTATTAGTTTTTAATCTTAATTAATTAGTTTTTGTCATTTTATTGGTTTTTAATATTTTTATAATTTTTAATAAGTTTTGAGATGTTTTCAGGCGTTTTATTTTAATCTGGAGTTAAATTGGAGGTTCGGATTAATTTTAGGAGCATTTGGTGAAGGAAGAGGAATTATGCCCAGAAAGCACAGCCGTGTTTTAAATAAAACACAACTGTGTTTTCATCCAGTCAGCGCCCAGTAGCAAGATAAGCCGACAACACAGCTGTGTTTTCTCGCAAAGCACAGCTGTGTTATGCAGCGCAAGGCGTGCGCGAAGAAGGCAGCAACGCGCACGTTCACGCCCGAAGCACAGCTGTGCTTTCGCGAGAGGGACAGCTGTGTTTCGCCATTTTTCCACCTGTTTGCGCGCACGCAACGCAACCCTAAGGCGCTACTTACTTAAGAACACAGCTGTGCTTTTCTCCAGATTATTTATTGTCGCCGTTTCATCTTAGAGAGGGTGGTTAGACTGAGGTTGATTTGTCTTTTTGTTTCCAGCAGTCTTTTATTTTTATTTTAGGTTTTAATGTTCCTTTTAAATTCTGTTTTAGTTTAGATTTAATTTTAAATTGCAATTTTGTTCTTAATTAATTTAGATTAATTTAGTTTATTATTATATTTTGGGGATTCAAGGAGATTCAACAAGAGCTTCAAGATCTATTTTCTCCTTCATCAAGGGTGTATTCTAAACTTTGATTTTTCATATTTTATGTTTATATTCTTGATGCGAGAGTAATTAATCATGCTTGGGAGTTTTTGAATCATATTTGTATTTTGGATATTTGGATTTAATGAATATTTTCATGTTTTCTTTTATTCCTCTTGTTATATATTGTTTGCAATTATAATGATGGTTGGAGCTAAATCCAAAAATTATTGTTTGCGTAAATGCTCTGTTCTTTTAATATTGGCATTTATTTTTGCAGCTGAATCTGGGATGGTAGGTTGGTTTGGGGGTGTTAATATCATTAGGTTCAGAATAGTGAGGAATAGATAGGTTTGAGATAGCTGAATCTGGGATGGTAGGTTGTCTTAGATCTAAGATTTGGTAACCCGTGCTTAAGCTAATTAATAGGCTGAATCCGGGATGGTAGGCATATTAATTAGAATAGCTGAATCCGGAATGGTAGGCTTGGGCTTAGTTGGGTTGTCCAGAATTTCATGTTTATATTGTTTTACCAATTTTCAATTACATTTATGAGGATAGAATTTCCTAAACATTTAATTTCATCATTGAGTAATTCCTTGATAAACAATTTTATATTTAATTGTTAATTTATTTTTCTTGCTTAGCTTAGATTTTTCCTCCAACAAACCGGGGACATCTCAAATTCACTCATCTATAGATATTTAACATGACAATCCTTTTTCCCTTGGGTACGATAACTCAGGGTCCTAACTATACCCCACCTTATTACTTGTCGATTCGGTACACTTGCCGATCACTGATCAAGTTTTTGAAACACAGCTGTGTCATCGGTTTATCTTGCTGCTGGTCGCTGATTGGATGAAAACACAGCTGTGTTTTATTTAAAACACAGCTGTGCTTTCTGGGCAGAATTCCTCTTTCTTCACCAAATGCTCCTAAAATTAACCCGAACCTCCAATTTAGCTCCAGATTAAAATAAAATGCCTGAAAACATCTCAAAACTTATTAAAAATTATAAAAACATTAAAAACTAATAAAATGACAAAAACTAATTAATTAAGATTAAAAACTAATAAATAAAACACAAATTATGCCAAGAAATAATCTAAAATATTAATATAATTGTAGCTTATCATTTATCAAATTTACAATGCAATTATTATAAATTACAATAACTTAATAATCAATATAACATAATTAAGTACAAAACTAAACCTTGTTTGTGTACATGCCAAAATAACGAATAAATCACAAAGCATTGCATAGATATCTCTTTTGATGCACCCATATCCATTTCCTTGATACGATTCTAGCTATAGCAAACCAGATTGTTTTATCTATTTCAAGAGTACGAACCTTCAACCTATGCGTGAAGAAAGAACCACGCACTAAGCTAAAAGCTTAGTGGTGACTACCAAATTTACCTTTTTTATGGATAAGAAAAAAAATGAAATTCATAATAACACATACATGACCATAGAATCATACAAGATTCACTAATATCTATTTCATAATCCATGCACATTGTGTAGTAAGATAACAATTCATACATTATATTCAAACCTTCATAAATAAACAAGTTAGTTTCTTTAAGGTTGCATAATCCTCAAGCCATATAAGGGTTCAGCAATCAATATGCCACTTATTATTTATCATACGTACAACTCATTTATCATGTATATCTCTATTAATTCCATAGAATTCTTAAGCAGTTAAACGTGAATATAATTGCAGCATTCAAATTCCCAATTGCACGTCATGAATCATTTCATAAATAACCATAAACATATACAAGTAAGTCTATAACCATTTAAAACTTAGTAGGTCATCCAAAAATATATTTCCCTTAATTCGCAGCTTATTGCCAATAATAATTCGGTGGGTCAATTAATCACTTAATATTTATATGCTCATAATATTTAAATTTAATTAATTCATAACTTCTTACTTTTTTTTCAGTATTGCCCCTAGTAAATCAAGTGAAAATCGCATCGAACTGGATAAATGGGACACGGATCTCAAAGGCCCAAATGATGTCAAAGTGACCACTTAGGGGTCATCGCTTCAACCAAATTGCACAATCAATCTCCTACTGATGATACCAATTGTATGACTGCATGGATCAACATTGGCCTACAAATGTGAGTCGCCATGACTCAAAACTGCGGTATGTGTCCCCAAGCCTAGCGTTTCATATCCTGTACTTCTGGTTTATGCATTAGTTTACTAAGGGCAATAAAGAACTTACCTTTAAATTTTAAGTTTCTTAATGCAGACATATGTATACACATCATATTCAAGTTTCAAGCTCAAAATCCTTTTTTATATTCAGTGTCACTTCTGTAATTTCTTGGCACCATAGTGACCTTCTTTGCGATTTACAATCTCACTTTATCGATTATGTTCATCACTAGTCTCGTCTATACACATCATGCAAGAAAAGTTCATTTACATACTAATTTCCAAATATCACACATAATTGAATAATAAGTCGTAAATGCATTACACATCCCTCGATTTAACATTTTACTCAACTATCATACCCCATACACCATGATTACATGTTCAAACTGAGTACTCATGCATCTATCTAATGTCAAGTTCACTTAACATAATTCTATAATACTCTTGTGCACATGTACTGAAGTTTTATACCTTTTGGCCATTTTCTCACCACTTACATTATTTATATAAGAATTTAAAATTCCAAATCACATACACATTATAATTAAGAATTTATTTGTTTGGCTTGCGATCCACACACATAAACTTATACGCACATGTCCATAAATATAATCACTAATTATTTTACCCTTTTTTATCTATTATTATTACATTTAACATGCTTCATCTAGCAATAATATATATATATATATATATATATATATATATATATATATATATATATATATATATATAATCATAGAGGTACAGTCAACATCGTACCTGGTTATCTAACTAATCAAGTTCTATAAGTCAACTATTATATTTAAAACTATTTTACAATGCATGCCCCTTTCATAATCAACCATTACCTTAAAATTTAAAGCAATTTAATTCATAACAAAGAAAATAGTTAAACAAAGGTTTACGTTTCTTGTCCTATAGATATTGGCTAACCTTTCACTCTAGTATGTTTTCACATTTTCATCATATAACCTAATCCAACCATATCACAATCAAATCAATTACAAAAGCCCTAAATCAATTCGAAATAATTCTTTACATATAGCAAATTTTTGTAGAAACATCATGTACATAAATTAGTAGGGAATAAATGATTGATTTAATATTCAATTATCAAATAAAATATCCAAACAACCTCATTTTATGCCCAAATACTTCAATTGCCCAAACCTTACTATGAAATCTTACGTAAACATAATACACATATTCAACAAAATTAAGGGAAAGTAGCAATTTATGCCTAGATAACAAAATTAAAGACTTAATTAAAAATTAACCATTTCCCATCATAACAGTTACTGTAACAACCCAAAAAGGGCCTAGTCGGAATTTGCATGCTAAGTCAGAAAATTAAGGGTATTTTGGTAATTGTTCATGTGGGAATTTGATTATTTAAGGACCTAATTGAAGAATTAATTAAAGTTTTAAGTGAAGAAATAAGTTTAGGGAGTTAAGTGCAAAGTCAAGTTTGTTGACTCTTTGGTCCAATGGGAGCTTGCCATGTGGACTTGGTAGTTGCGCATTTAATGCAAAAGGAAGAGAGAGGGAAGGGAGGGGCAGAAAAGGGGAATTAGCTTCTCGTAGAAGCTGTATTTTCCCTCTTGGCTTGCTCAATTCCCGTTCCTTTTTTCTCTTTCTTTTCATTTTTGATGCTCTTCAGCTTTGCATGAGTTGGTGCTTCAATTTTTGAGTAGGATTTCTGAAGTTTTGAGCTGGGTTTTGAAGAGGTAAGCTTGGGTTCTTTTTCTCCTTCTTCTTTGTCTATTTTCGGGTTGATGTTTGGCTGATTAAGTGTGTATTTTGGCTGGGTTTTGCGTAAGAATCGGAGGACAGAAGGAAGAGCAAGGGAAAAGAGAAAGCGGGATCTTGAAGTGGACGGATTGAAGCTTCTTTTGACAAGTTTGGGAGTTGTTTGACTTAGTTCTTTCTCTTGGATTATGTGTGTGTTGTGTCTTTATATTCTGGAGAATTTTGAGTGTTGAGTATGTGTAAGTGTATGTTTATGCTTGAGTAGTGAAATTGGGTTTATATGTAGTGTTATGAAGATGAATTGCATGCTATGTTGAAGTGAATGAGCATGGCTTTTGGCATGAGTTTATGGGTTTTGTTTAATTATTTTGATCTTCAAGAGTTTAAGTATATGATTATTGTGTAAATTATGTTTATACATGATTATGAGCATGTTCTGAAGGCTTTGCAGTGATGAGGTAAGTGTCTATGTTTGTCTGAATGATTGGGGTATGTCTAGTTTGTGTTTTGAAAGTTTTGAACAAACATATTTATGCCGAGGAACTGGGAAACGTGATGCTTGTCGTGAGCGCGACAGAGCCGCTTGATTCTAGCTTCTCGTGGGCTGATCGGAATGAGAATTCTTCACGACACGTGAAATTCTTCACGAGTCATGAAGATTATCCTGTTCGGATGAGTCTCTTCATGACACGTGAAGCCCTTCACGAGTCGTGAAGAGTAGCCACTCGGCTGATCCCCCGCTCGGCTGATCGCCCACTCGGCAGGTGAGTTTCGTTCGGCGTGGCGTGCACAGCTCGGCAGCTAGGCTTGTGCACGAGTCGTGCATCTCGACACGACTTGTGCCTAAGTAGTGGCGGCTAGCACGAGTCGTGCACACAGCCCCGCTTCTGGCCAGTAGTGTAACACCCCCTACGTCCCTGTTGGAAGGACGCGGGTGCGCTACCGACGCTCACTCACACACATGCACACATACGCTAAGCGAAAGCATACGTTCATGCAAAAACACGGGAAATTAAAAACTTACCTTGAGAAGCAAAACTGGACATACATTAACTCACACACACGCAGACACTAAGCAGAAACATATACACATGCATACATATGATCACTCAGCGGAAGCATAAAGCGGAGAAATAACTGAAACTTAATTACAATAAGATCCTTACATAATCAAAGGCTACAAATTACAGAAATCAAAATACAGAAGCTGAACAGAATAACATAACACTTCTAACTCCTATGTGGCCGACCCTGTAGACGCGCAACTCGAACCGAACCAAACCTGCCACCTGCACGGGAAAAGAGTCTGTGCTAAGCGATAAACGCTTAGTGGGGAGAACACACAAGCAAGATGGACGGCCATTCACAATGGTCGCCAGAACAAATTACATACACAAATGGCATATACAAATAATCACAATAGATGGATAAATAAGCCTGCATAGGAAAGCCATGCATTCAGAAGTTCATATACACATACGACTATCATGACAAGGACTCATGCATTTAACGGAAAACCCATTCACATGCAATACAATTATCAGGCAAATACACACCCAATTATCATGCCGAGAACGCTAGTTAACTAAACATACTTCTATCATGCCTTGAAATGTAAATACATGCCCACACGCTGAAATCACTACAATAGGAAAACTAGAGAGAGGAGGCACGTAACATAACACAATATATATACATTCCAAGGTCAAGAGCACATTCGTTACGTATCTTGATTCATATAATTCACTATAACCGCCAAAAGTATAAAATCACGTTTGTGCACATACTTACTAATCATAGCATTCAAAATAGACATAACTAATCGAACTCATGGCATTCAAAAGATCATGGTCACAGTTACGCACATCTGAATTCCCGTACCTATATTCACAACCGTTGGCATACCATACATTCACAACATGTTATGCATATACCCATATACGCAGATAAATATGTCTAATTCACATGTTTAGGTCACATTTAACCCATTCAGAGATTCATAATCACATTCGGATACATAATCAATTCACATGTCCAGAATCATGCTTAATCGAATATCACATTCTCTTGTTCACATTAGGCAAAACAGACAGAATACCTGCTGACTCAAAATAGTGGATAACGAGTATACAGAAAGTACTTTATAGGTACAAGTCGATTACAGAAAGTACCTTACGGGTACAAATCGCAAACTATTTTACTTTTCATTCTCAAACATTTTTATGGGGGATCTTAAACAAGATCCAATCACATTACAGAAGGTTCGCGAGGAACCAAACGGGGACCTGATCGGGGTCCAAACGGAAACGGAAGCTGCAGCAGAAAGACTCTATTAGGCATGCCTAACTATCCACTGAACTGACTCTAGCAGGTTAAGCATAATCCATTCAATTCATTTCATATTATCTCAAAATACACACACACACACACACACACACACACACACACACACATATATATATACATTCGTATAAGCATATTCATATCATGGATTCACATACATATAATTCATAACATTGCCCATGCATAATACATCCACTTGTGTTAACATACTTCATAAAATAGTCCAAGCATAAACCTAAAGGTATCACAAGTTCGGAATTCACACACTGGTATCACAAAAGAAAGCTCAATTTGGAAAACAGGGAGTGTCGCGATCGCGACGGATGTCGCGCTCGCGACAGAGGCTACTTGCCCATGTCGCGATCACGGCAACCTTCGCGATCTCGCGAGGGAACTAGGACATCTCACTGTCGCGCTCATGACAGTGAACTGCCAATCCAAATAATTCGGCAACCGATCTCTCTGTCACGCTCGCGACAGAGGCTCTGCTGCACAGCTCGATGGAGAGCTCTGACGCGTGCGAGGGCTGCTTTCACCTGGCTCTGTCGCGACCTCTCGACGATGTCGCGCTCGCGACAGAGTCGGGAATTCCAACGCTTACACAAGAAATCTGCAGAAAATTCCCTCTTCACAACCCCCAAACTCAACCAACGTCGAAACATCAACTTACCTCATCCCCAGCAAGCCACACATCATTGACAACTTAAACACAACATTCGTATCACGAATTCCGATAAAACATGCCACTAACAATATCCATTTATACAATCTATAATAACAACACTATTCGCCATTCATCACAAACGCACCCATGTTATGCATTCATATATACGGTACAACATGCCTAGGTTACTCATGAGATCGACACATATCCACACTCATCCATAACCCAACCTTCACGGAGTTATATCTATTATTATTCACTTGATAAATCACCAATTCTTAATCATACTCATGAGTTTTACCAAAGACAACTACTTATATAGTCATTTGATTACCCTAAAGATGCATAATAAACTGAGGGGAAGGTACGGGATTGATCCGGGTCAACCCAGGGCTCAAAAATGAAGAAATAAAGGCTAATGCAAGTTTTTCTATAGCGAGGTCACGACACTTGTCGCGCTCGCGACAGAAGCTCATCTCAGATCCCCCAAAAGACTGCTTAACGACCCAGATTTGCATTGCCTAAAAGAAGCTCTAAACCTCATTTTTAGCCAAAACTTTCTTCTTAACAAATGTTCCCTAGGATGTTATCGTTCAAATTCAACAAATTTCAGATAAAAATGACATCTAGAACTCTAGATATGATCTCTACAACCCATACTGGTCAGACAACCCAACACAAATAGAGACACTACGGTTTTATCCAAACTTCAGGATCTTAGAGCAAGAATTTGCCCAAGGATATTTCTATGACTTTTAAAGACATGGAAGCCATGGTTCTAAGGGCTCAAGAATCACACGATTTGGAGGTATAAAACTACATTTATGATAAAAACAATGCACAGAGGTCAAAAGAGAACTGAACAGGATTACTAAAATCACCATAAAACATCACAATCAAAGAAATCCCCAAACTCATGCATTTCAATGCCAACCCACATATACATTTATCTCAATCAAATACATGGATTACTAACACATTTACCCAAATTAGTTCATGCATAAACTCATATCAAACACTCAAATTTCCGGAAACAAACAACAATACAAACTCATGATCCAAGGAGAATAGGCAAACACAACTCAAAACTCAAATGAAAAATCAAAGCTCCCAAACCTCAAATTGCCGATGCAATCTTCAACCATCTAGAGCCCACTTTCTCTTTTCCTTTAATCTTACTCTTGATACTCAAAGCTTGCACAAAACCAAAACCCACAAATTACCTTTCCAAAAACCCCAACTTAAATAAACCAAAGAAGAAGAGGAAACAAAAATCCAAATACAAGAACCCTAACTTACCTCTTCAATGTAGCTCCAAACCCAACCAAAATCACCTTAAGCAAAGCACAATCCAAGCCAAAAGAGAACAAGAGGAAATGAGAGAGGGAGGGCAACGGGAAATGTGAATTTTCTGTGTTCTCTCTCTCTCTTTCCCTTCTTTTCTTACTTACTCATCAATGCCCACCAACCAATGCCACATGGCAAGCTCCTATTGGACCACAATTCCCACTTTTGACTTATTCCTCCTTGCACCATACACCATCCACACATTAACAATCTCTTACAATAATATCTCCAAGGTACCATACTCAACTCACACTATAACTTTTCTTAAAAATTCACTTACATCCTACTCCCATACATTACAAGCACACACTAGATTAATCCCAAATAACATACCCTACATCCATACACCACCTGCACACCTTAATATTTCTCCTCTTAACCTACTTAATTAATTTCCTTGCACTAAATCCTTAATATCTAAATTTTCCTCTTATACAAATTATGGAAATACCCTTAATACCCTGACTTATCGCGCAAAATTTCGACTAGGCCCTTTTTGGGGTGTGACAAGTAGTGTTGCGGCTACTGTCGCGAGCGCGACGCAAGTCGCGATCGCGATAGTAAGCCTCTGTTAGTGGTTATGCCCTAGGCCAAACATTTGGACCTTTATGTAATCATTACATTTTCATTTATATAATGGTTTTCTTCACATTGATATTATTGGCATGTTACATTATTGTAATGTTTATGAATAACAATGTTATTCATGTTGTCCCTAGTCATTTATCAATAAAGGGCATAAAGATAAATTAAGACTAGTATAGATTTGCATTGATAATCATGGGATGATTATATATGATGATATGAATCAAATCTATATGTACTTGTTAGAGAACAAAGTACTGGATAGACCCACTATAAGATCACTTCATGGGATAATGTCATAAGTGTTCTTATAATAGATATGTTATTGAATCCTTTGACCTGAGGTTATCATAGTTTCCTACATAAGGATCATTATGTTTTGACATAATCAAACGTTATCTTTAATCGGATAATTATAAAGTTTATGATTGGACATAATGAGAATTATGCGGAGGAAAGTGAATAATCAAGATAAAATTTGTCCCTCTCTAATGAGAGAGATATCTATTGGGCCCCTCGATAAGTAGGACTGTAAAATGCATGGCCGTGCTCGAATGAATTGATAGTGTCATCAATGTCATTTGAATTTATCAGTCTGCTTAGTGATCGAGAAATTATATGTTTGAACAATTTAAGTTTGACATGGACCATGACTTATGTTCGAACAAGATATTGGGTGACAAAAGGATAATAACATGTTCTATTGTCAGGTTAAAATCGGACTAATGATATTTATATTATTTGGGTAGTCATAATGTCTTGCTAGAGACCAATTATGACTTGTGGGCTTTTATGGGATTAGGCCCACTGCCAACATAATATAAACCTATTGGGTCACACACCAAGACCAAAATGAACAATATGGATTTTATTGGGCTATTGGGCTATTATCTCTTGTTATTAACTCTTATCAAAACTCAATTTCCGTTTTTCAAAAGGAATGAGAGTTTTAAGGTGCTTAAAAACATTGGATACCAACATTGGATACCAACATAGGATACCAACATTGGATACCCTAGCTAGCATAACTTATTATTGAGAATAAGAAAGATTTACTTTAGCTAATTTTCTTGAGAGAATATACAGCTACCATTGTTCTTCTTTGAGAAAGAAGAAAATCATAAAAATCCATTCGTATCTAAAGGGAGCTAGCACTCCTGCAACTTTGGTTCATTTTAATCGTGTGTGTGGATACCAGTAGAGGACGTTCGTGTTAAAGGCAATGTCTTCAGTTCGATTTAAAGGTGTTTAATTCAGCTTCCCACACAGAAAAGGTTAGTAAATCTTATCACTTCCATTTGAATCAATCGAAATACATGGATCCTGTTTTTCGGGTTTTAGTTTTCCGCTGCATTTAATTTGCATTATTCTGCTTAAAACCCAACAGCCTCCTCCTGCCTGTTCTATTTTGCCTGAAATGCTTTCTTCTCTCTCTTTATATGGCTTCCCTGTACTGTATGAGTTATGTTTTGGTATTTTATACAAGTGTATATTGATGTTCTAGAGTTGTGTAAATAATTATTAATACGCTAGTGTTTGAATACCTGTTTTTGCCATTGTCTAGTGATAAATGTTAAGAGTAAGTGAGTTGAGCCTGAAGTGTCATAGTAATGGATAGATAAGCATGCTTATAAAGGGATAGTGAGTGCAGCTGCCAACGTTGCCCCATTTGTGCGATGACCCCACTTAGGGTCTAGTGATTAGTGATAGTGTTGAGGCTTCGGTCTCCACTTTTTGATACTATTCATAGTATCCCTGTAGTGTAGTGTTCCCGTATCCACCACCACTGACATTTAGGCTACTGGTTGAAGTGTTTGGCATTTTGCTTAGTGAAGTGTTATGACTATTGAGTGATTTCAGTTAGTGTATTTGTTTCATGCATACTGTTATTAAGCTCTGCTTTGTTATAGTGAATATGACTTATGTATCTCTGTTTTGGCTACTTAGAGAATTCAGTTTGTTGATGCTTACTTATATATGTATTTGTATGATATTATTGTATAGTGATTTGTTATCTTTGTTCCTCCCCAATAAGCATTATCGCTTAGCGCGGGTTGTTTTCCCGTGTAGGTGGCAGGTTTTTATTCGGTTCAAGTCGAGCATCTGCAGGTCGGCCACATAGGAGTAGAGCTGGTTTTATTTTTGTACTCCTCCTGTATTCCTTTTGTACAACATTTTGTTATTGTATATATAAATTTCAGTATGTATAGTATATGTAATTATGTTCTAGGATGGTTATGTAAATATGGATATTATATATAATATATTTTGAATATATGTTAAGATTATATATATGTTTTATCATTTTATTGTAAGCTTCTGTTGTGATGTATGTATCTTTTTGAGTGAGTGTCGGGTAGCGCTCCGGTATCCTTCCAACGGGGGTATCGGGGTGTTACAGTTACATCTTAATTTAACAAATTACTACCCAGTTCAAGAATACACATTTAGAAATAATGTACATTACCCATAACATTTAAGAAAATATACGGTTTCACACCCAATACCAAAATCAAACCTTCAATCATCTTTAAAGTCACCAATTCATAGATTAGAGCCCCTAAATTTATAATAATTATGTACTAATAAAACCCTATTATGCACACTCTACTTAAAGAAATAGGGAAAAAATAATTTTGATAATGTACATACTATGTTCATGTTGATAGACAACAGTTTTATCTCATTTTTGTTGAAATCAAACCCATTTCGCCGGTCACCAGTCATCGATCACTAGAGTTTTATCAGAGAAGCACGGTTACTGCCAACATGA
This sequence comes from Excoecaria cochinchinensis, assembly GCA_947683425.1. Classification (NCBI taxonomy): domain Eukaryota; kingdom Viridiplantae; phylum Streptophyta; class Magnoliopsida; order Malpighiales; family Euphorbiaceae; genus Excoecaria; species Excoecaria cochinchinensis. The sequence goes on along the minus strand of CANTUQ010000044.1, from coordinate 3,153,121 downwards.
AGATCAAAGCATTAGGGACCTACTGTGTAAGGCCCCAACTTATACTATAGTCATTTTTGGACACTTTTAGGGTACGAGAGTGGCTGAATATGTGTGATTGGTTAAGTATAAGCATTAGGGACTTAGTCGATATTAATTGAAAAGCCAAGGTCTAAGTAGTAATTTGATACCTATGGACTTAAATGCATGAAATGGGCAATTGAGTATATTAATGTATGAATTTAAGTTAATTAATAAGTGAATGCATGAATAAGAAAAAGATGAAGGATTAAATGTGAGAAAAGAAAATAAAACATAAGATTTTAACTAATGTTTTTAAAACTGGACTGGACCGGACCGACCAGTCGAACCAGTTCAACAGCGAACCGGTAAGAAATTTGGTTCAATCCAATATTAAAATTGAATTATGCAAAAAATTGGCTTGAACAGTAAAAAATTGGTTTGGACCGAGAAAAATCGGGTTGAACTGGAAAAATCTAATTGGATCGAAAAAATCTAATATACCCTATATTATATTTTTATATTTTTTTAAAATATATATTTTTTAATCCGGGTTAATAACTGTTGGATATTGTTCAATAAAAAATATATATTTGATGATAAAATCAATTCATATTAATATTAGACTTGATAAAATTGAAAATTATGTGAAATTATGTCCACTTTATTTTTATTTTATATTTTTTAGATATTAAATAACTACATAATTTAAAGGTAATGAAATATTTAAAAGAAAATGAAGATAAACATGATAATTATAAAAATAATATCTTTAGGTAATGTCATAAAAATAAATTTTAAATTTGAAATTAAAATTAAAAAATTTAAAAATTTATAAATGTATTTTTATTATAAATTCAAATATTTAACAGATAAATCTAGCTGTAGTGTTTAATCTTTTACTATTATTGCTAAAAAAATAGTAAAATAAATGAAAAAAGATTAATATATTGATATTTGATAATTAGTACGTTGTTTAAATATATTTTTTTATATACCATATTTTTAATTTTTTATAAATAATTATATTTAAAAAAACTCCGAGTTAACCCGGTCCAACCAATTGACTTATGACTCAGTGGGCAGGCCGAGTCCATATCCGGTCCGATTTTAAAAATATTGCTTTTAACATGTGCTCAAGTCTAGAATAAGAAAGAGATTTCATGGCTTATTAAGCCATGAAAGTCGGTAGAGAGAGGCTGAAAAATCCAGCCTCTCCTTCCTCTTTTAGCAGTCATTTTTCTCACTAAAATCCTCTATTAAAATCTACTATAAGTGCTTCTGTAAATATTAAAGGTAAGTAACTTGTTAATTATGCTTCTTTCTCCTACCTGTTGCTCTTGCGGGTTGGAAATTGCAATTTGTTGTTTAATTAATGATTTCATGATGGTTTGTAGATGAAGAAGTGGCTAGACCTAAAGGAAAAGAGAAAGAAGGAGGAAACAAGACCTAGTGAAGCAAGGAGGAAGAAAGAGTGAAAAGGTTTGGGAACTTTGTGTGTTTTGTGTGCATTTGATGATGAATAATGTGATTGTGAATGTGTGTGGATGATATATGATGAAATGAGTTTGGTTATGACTATTGGGTTGGTAGAGTTGATGAAAATTGGCATGTAAAGTTATGGGGAAGGAAACTCTATCGAAGTTCCTATAGACCTTGTGTGTTTGTTTTGCTTATAAGATGGGTTGTAGAACTCCAAATTGAATGATTCTAATTGAAGATGAAAGCTAAAACTACAAATAAAACCTGAATTAGTGACTGCATTTTTTTCATCGCTAATTATTAGCGGCTATTTTTTAAATCCGTTGTGAAAATGCAAATTTTCAATTTGGTGTCAAGTTTAGTGATGAAATAGTGACGGATTAAAAAAACAGTCGCTAAATAATAGAGCCATTTTTCATGATGGATTATTTTGTCGCTAAAAAATTTTATAAATTTTGGCGACGGAATAGCAATCTGTTGCGAATTATTTTTATTGAAAGTTATATTTCATATAGCGACGACTTTTTGTCACTAATTTAGTTGCTAAAATTTTTTTATATTATATAAATTATTTATTTTGAATTTAATTTATTCAAAAATTTATAATTATGATTATTGATTTTACTAAGCATTATAATATTAATAAAAAATATACATACATATTATAACGCCCCAAAAATTCTGACATTGTGAATAGTGACTCGGTAGGTTAAAAAATTGAATAGCAGGTCAATTTTGACCCATGAGAGTTGGAATTTTTATAAAAATTTTTATAAGTAAATATTTGGACAATTTTAGTACAAATAAATGAATGAATATTTAAATAGACAAGTGAATTGTACATATATAAAATAAGTGTATGTGAATAAACAAGTAAATAATAAGAATGGATAAGTATATGCATATGTATTAGGTAAGTAAATATATGTATGTGTATGTCAATTATCCAGGGAAATTAAGAAAGATAGAGAAGGGTGAAAAAGAAAGGGAAGACACGAAATAGGGAGAATAGGGGAGAGCAAAAATCGAAGGAAGAGAGAGAGAGAGAGGGCATGGAGGAGTGGCGGCAGGGCAACACCGGCGACGATCGACGGCGATAAACTGACGCCCTCTGCTGCGCCAGTCAGTCACTACGTTTGCCATGCCATTCCTGGTGTCGCTGCCCCTTCTTCTCGAGAGAGGAAGCCGAAGCTTCTTCTGTGATTTTCGGCCACCTCCAGCGACTAGTGTGGACATGTGTGGCGGCGGAGGACTCCTGGCGGTTAAGCAAAGCTCCTGGTGTCCATGGATCGTCCTCACTCACTGGAGATGTAGGGATCGACGTTGAGGTGAACTGAGGATTCCAATAGGGATTCCAGTCAAACGGTATTGCGGATCGGCGCGTGACCACCGGTAATGGAGTCCTAATAACGTGAGCTTTACTCTGGCAGTGGCGGTGCCTCCAGTGGAACTCTAGCGAGTCTCTGATGATCAGCAAAGAGGATTAAAAAGGTAGAAAAATAGTAGACTAAAACGGCAGAAAAACAGTAAGTGACTACCATAATTACCTTTTCATATGATTTTTGCATAAATTAAATTTGTTAGGGACTGTTTTTATTAAAATTGCAGTTTGTGAAATTATATGTGTTAGTTAAATTGATTTGATTATTATGTTGGTTGATTATTTGGCATCGATAAATTGAAATTAAATTAGTACATGCAAACTTCTGGGTGTATGTAAGGATTAATGTTATATTCGTTGTTATATGAGGTACTGGTGGGTATTGGATGTTAAATTGGAAATTTAATTATTATTACATAAAGTTTAAATCTGTGATGCCCATTCTCAACCATTGGAGCAGCTCAGCTGTAGCAGTCGAGAACGGCCACCACACAACAAACATAAGCACATATCATCATCATACACGCATGCCAATACCTGTACAATTAAATTTCATAATTCATGCATTCATACACAGTGGACATTTCACGCTAGAATTGACACATCTACATACTTATATACATATTGATACAAAACCTAGTTATTACATTCATACATATTGCTTTGATACAAAAAGGATTAAACATTACATACACAAAACTCATTGCCCACTCCCCAAAAACCTACACTATAAGTATTCCTAGTGTTGACCAATGGCAATGCGGATCCGTCCTTCGTGATCACCTTGCCTCCGAACCTACACGGATTAGCAAACCCGTGCTAAGCGATAACGCTTAGTGGGGAAACAACATACACACGTATATACTTTTATGGCATACATTACAATAATTATTCAATTATAAGACATATTTTAATACAATCTTGATAACAGTTAAATCAGTTTAACAAGGCTCATGTATCATGTAGGTACACATTCTATATTCAAATATTTATATAATTACAACTCATGCACAATACTCATCGCAATAGTGTATACATTTGCATTAAACTCATTTAAGTTGCTCATATATCACATGATTTACTTATTACTCCTGTAACACCCCAACCCATACGTAGGCGAACCCATCCGCAAGGGAGTAGGAAGCCGTACGAGTAGGTGTGTTACCGAACAGAAGCAATACAAAGCATATAAAAATACGGAAGAATTTCAAATTTAAAGAGAGGAAGCTGAACGTACATATTAATCCTCATCCTTCACAAAGTTATATCTATTATTATTTACTAGCTAAATCACCAATCTTAATCATACTCCTAAGTTTTTCCCAATGACAACTACTTATATAACCATTTAATTACCCCAAACATGCATAATGACTGATGGGAAAGGTACGGGATTGATCCGGGTCAATCCTTGACTCAAAAATAGAGAAGAAAAGGCTCAAATTATAATTTTCTATCGCGAGGTCGCGACCCTTGTCGCGCTCGCGACAGAGGCTCGCCTCAGCTACCTTAACAGACTGCTTTTTATTACAAACTAGTATTGTGAAAACCGACCTCTAAATCTCATTTTTTGGAAAAGTGGTGTTCTTAACAAATGTTCCCCTACGTCTTAAATTTCAAAAGAAACAAGTTTCAGGTCAATTGGACATCTATAACTCGAGATATGAACTCCACAACCTATACTGGTCAAATAACCCGACATAAAAAAGAGACACTACGGTGTTATCCAGAATTCATGGTCTTAGAGCAAGAATTTGCCCACGGCTATTTCTAAGACGTTTAAAGGAATGGAAGTAATGGTTATATTGGCTCAAGAATAACATGGTTTGGAGTTCTAAAACTCTACTTATGACAAAAACATTGCACAGGGATCAGATGAAAACTAAACAGAACTTACCCAATCATGCACTTCACTTTCAATTCTCACACACCTTCAATTTAAGCAACATCATGCATTACCAATACATTTAACCAAACAAATACATGCATAAGAATCATATCAAAACACTCAATTTACTGGAAATCATATACAAATATATATATTCATAACTCAAGAAGAATTTAGGGTAAAAACTAATTAAAACTCAATTAAAGGAATCAACTCCCAAACCTCTTGTTGCACAATAGCTGTTCTCTTCAAGCTTTAATCTTCTCTTTTCCTTTACTTTGCTTCTTCTTATCACCAATCACTTGCACAAACAAACCCATAATTCTTAATTCAAACCATAACTTAAACAAAACTAGAAGAAGAAAAGAACTCAAAAGTAGGAACCCTAAAACCCCAACTTACCTCTTCAATCTTACTTCTTAAGCTCCACCAAATCACTTCTAATTCACTCAAAACTAAGAGATTGAGCAAAGAAAGGGAAGAAAAGGAAAAGAAATGGAGAATCGGGAAGATGAAAGGGCAAAAACGTGGACTCCTCTTACTTTCACTTTGTCTTTCTTTTGACACTTAATGCACACCTACCAATTCCACTTGTCCACTTCCTATAGGTCCACATGATTCACTTTGACTTCTCAATTCAAGTCACCATACACATACACACACTAAATCACTTCTCATAAAATATCCTACATCCTTAGTTCCATACCCATAATCCACTTGATAATTATTTCTTTTATGCAAATATCTCTAAGGCACCATGCTCATAAATCACTCAATGAAATCTCTTAGCCCATTAACATCCTACTACCATACACTACTATCACACCATAATAATTCCTTTACTTACTTTATTTAATTAATTTCTTAGCAACTAAATCCTTATTATCCATATTACTCATGCATAAATTACCGAAATACCCTTCACTTAACCGACTTAGCTTGCCGATTCCGACTAGGCCCGATTTGGGGTGTTACAACTCCTGTTAGTTAATCTTGCCTGCAATTCAAAGATACGGATAACGAGTATAGCATTGGTACCACATGGGTACAATAATCACATTGGTATCTGTGGATACCTCACATATGTACTAGTACCCTAGGGTACGAATCTTCAACATAATATCACATTGGAATCCAATAAGGATTTAAATAACCTTGTGATTCCAGAGGAATCGGACGCATTGGGTTGCAGTACTTAGACTCTATAGGCATGCCTATCTATCCACTACTTGACTTGTAGGCTAAGGTATCATTTCATTATTATACTTGTTATGGCATTATGACATTATCGAATTTGTGCATCCCAAAAATCATCCTAGTAGAATTAAGTATCATTAGTGCAATTGTGTGCATGATAATTAGGGTTTACAGCATTGGACTTGATTGAAATATGAAACTAGGGACCCAATTGAAAAGAAATAAAACATTGTAGTGGCTGAGGTGTAAATTGCAAGATTAGTGATAAGTGGACATTAAATAAGTGTAATGGTGATTAGCTGAACTTAATTAAGAGTTAATTGAAGTTGAGTGGACTCCAAATGTGAGTGTCTTGGCCGGCCACCTAGCATGCGAGGATTGAGAGGTTGACATCTCATACATGTATGCAAGCATGAAGTGGTTTAGTGGGTTTATCAGCCAAATTGTTTCTTATATCCGGCCACTCTTGCTCTCTCTCTATCTTTCCATTGTTTTCCAGCTTCTTCATCTCTTCTTTACTTCATTGTTACCTCTTTCAATTGCATGTTGAGTTTGGGAGTCAATTTCGTTAGTGAAGGGAAGTAGCTAGCAAGGTAGAGTTTACTTACTTGATTATCATTCTTCTACTCCTTCTTTGAGCTTCGTTGAGTTGTTGATTGTATTTTGAATGTCATTTGTGCATGTGAGTTGAAGAAGGGAGTAGAGCTTCCAAGGGTAAAGAGAAAGTGCAATAGAAGAGTAAAGGAAGTAGTGCTCCAAGAGGTTTGGGATTGTATTTGAATTGATGCATGTTTAATGTGTTTTGAAATTGTATATGTTAATTGATGTTTGATATAGATTAAATGTAAAACGGATGTGTATTGAAGTGTTAAGTGAATTGCCATGAGTATTGTATGTGATCAAGTATGAACCCTAGTGTTAAGGAAAAATTCTGCTTATATTTTATCAGACCTCCGTGTAGTGTTTTGATCATATTTGGAGTTTGAAAACTCCAAATTAAGTGTTTCTTGTTCCATTTGAACCATAACCCCCGTATCTTTAAAAGTATAAGAGATACCATAAATTAATTCTGTCTCTAAGAGGCCAATAAATGGCAATAAACGGATGTGTTTCTGTCTAGCTAGGTTGATTTGAACAGTCTATAGTTTTTAATGTATATCTCTTAATTCAGGAGTCAAATTTACCTTAAACTTGTTCCATTAGAAACTAGACATCCTAGGAAACAATTGTTAAGGAGGATACTTTATCTAAAAATGAGGTCTAGAGGGTCTTTTAGGCGATACAACTTTGGAGTGAAAACCAGTCTCGTAAGTCACCTGAGGGGAGCTATTGTCGCGAGCGCGAAACAGGTCGCGACCTCTCGATAGTACAACTCACATGAAGCCTTTTCTTTTTAATTTTGAGCTCATGGTCGGCATGGATCAATCCCCTATCTTTCCCCTCAACATAAAAATGCATGATAGCCTAACTAAGCTTGATTGCATTATTATGCGAGTTTATCTAAATGTGAATTAGAAATGCATGATAGCCTAACTAAGCTTGATTGCATCATCATGTGAATTACTAACATGTGAGGAGAATCAAATCATGCGAATGAATTTTAATATGCGATTGAATTATATGCGAATGAATGATGCCATGAGAATGAATGTGTAGTGAATGGATAATCTAATAAGCCCGAAGTCGAGTCGTGGATAAATAAGCATGCTTATAAAGGGCTAGTGATTTGCGGCTGCTAGTGTGACACAGACAGGTGTCTAGTGATTGATACCGATGGGTATCCAGTGATATAGTGTTTGAGACCTCGATCTCTAGTGTTTATTAAATAGTGTACTCGTATCCACCTCTAAGACATTGCAGGCTATTAACATTTAAAAGTTTAAAGATATTAACATGATATCCATAATCGTGTTCCATTTATGTAATGTTAGTATTGTGTTCTCAATTGTGAATTTTTGATACCATGCTAGTGATACCATGTTAGTGAAATCAGTGTATTGTTAGAGTAGCTTTTATTGGCATAGTGAAGTGATTATTGATCCTAGCAAGTGAATAATGCTTATAGCATTTTATAGATATCACATGAGCTTTTGTATATTGGCATGCTAGTGTAATATTGATGTAATGATTTTATATGATATGCCATAAGTGTTAGGCATGTTCTTTATTGTATAGTGCTTTGTGAATGTTGTGTTAGTGCTTGTTTCTACATCCTCACTAAGCGTTATCGCTTAGCACGAGTGCTTGTCTCCCGTGTAGGTCGTAGATTGGAGTTGCATTTTGGAAGGTTTCCGTAGGCCACCATAGGAGTGCGAAGGGTCACTTTTGAGTGTAAAGATTTTGGATTATAAAGCTCCATTTTTGTAATAGTTATTCTTTTTGTACACTTATAGTGTTATAAGTAGCATATTGTAGTGAAACTTGTAATCTGTAATAGTGAACAGTGAATAATTAGTGATGGTGTATAACCTAGTGGAATGCATGACCCGTAGTCATTAGTGCATATTAATATGAATAGTGGTGATAACAGGGATTAAATAATGTTAGCTATATAATAGTAGCATACTTAGTGTTGTGTAGCGCTCCCTTGTCCTTCCAAGGGGCATTGGGGTGTTACAGAATTATCCCATTAAATTTCATCACACAGTTCACATTCATTGTTATTCACATTACCATTCTATCAATAGACTTAGATAGGTTATTGCATGAGCATATACATATATATACAAGAAATTCATCACTATAATCCTCATGCTTGTATATTCATTGTCACAAGTTTACAATTAGATTCAATTCATATTCATGCAAATCATCAATAGATAGCTAAGATGACATTTATTAAGGTTTATGGCAAGGTAAGTTCAATTGGAACGGAAAAAGAGATAAAAATCAAAGTCTTAATTTTGCAAAACAGAAGCGTTTTACACGGTGGTATGACAATGTCTTACTGCGGTGTAAGACACCTTACACGGGGGTATGATCAAGTCATACCGCCGTGTGGAAAGAGACACAAAACACCTTCAAAACATAGGACATTTACACGGCGGTATGCTCACTCCTTACCGCCGTGTAAAATCTCACACTTGGGCAGAATAGAATTACACTGGGGTATGGCTCAGTCCATACCGCCGTGTAACTCACTCAACCCAGATTTTTACATGAAATCTTAGCTACTTTGGAAATCAATTGCAACCCAAAATCATTTCAACATACATATACTTCTCACTCAATGGATACATGAACTTTACTCATGCTTGTTTTCACCTTAACCAAAACAAACATTAGATACAAGTAGTAATAAATAAGATTTATCAACAAAATCCCAAGCATTCTTCCCTCAATTTATCCACACATAGATAAAATCACTTGTTCCATTCTCAACTCATTCCAACAAATCTCAACCACATTTAACATTCAAATAGAACACAATTTAAATCATAACATTCAAACATAAGGATATCCAAAACCTCCTTTCCTATGCTCCTAATGAGTCCCCTTTGAGCTAGGTTCTCCAACCTTGGCCTTCCTTTATCTTGCTTCAATTTCTTAGCTACACACATGATCCAATTTCTAGGATTGGAACACAATATTATTACCAATCAATTCAAAAGAAAGGAGATGAAGAAGAAGGAGAATCCATTAAATTAACTACTTACCTTGCTAATTGTTCATCGTACATTTCCTAATACCATGCAATCTATTGAATTCTCACACACACCAACTATAAATATCAAGATTACTCAATGAAATGAAGAAATAGGAAAGTAAGAAGAAGCTCAGCCAAAAAGAAGAAGAGAATGCAGCAAAAACTGCACTTTCTCTCTCCAAATTCCCTTATATTGCATGGCTTGAGAGAGGTGGTAGCTCCACAAGACCACACGTGGAGTCCACTTCTCCAACCTCAATTCTGCCTATTTCTCCATTAATCCCTACTTAACCAAATTCTGAATTCAAATAAACTAATTAATTCCTCTTAGTGTTAATCATACACAATTACCAATAAGCCACTTAACTTCTTTTAGTTATTCAATTAATTCCTACTGCATAATTAAATTCCCACACAACCCTAATTAAGCCAATTACTACCAGGCTATATTTTGGGCCATTACAAAATCAATGACATTTTACTAAATTTGGTTGAATGTATGTGTTGTTCTTATATTAGGATTCATGGAAATGAGAAGTTTATATATTAGAAATGAGTATTCATGGAAATGAGATGTTTATATATTAGAAAGCTTGAGAAGTTATTGCAAAAATTTCGTTACTTTAAGTAAATGTTCTATTTATTAGAGACCTTGTTAGGGAAAAGAAAATTTCCTCAGCAAGTGCCAATGTTTATTTTACCAATTTTATATAAGGCCATGAATAAATGAAAAAACTATTAATTATGAATATTAGAACTATTTTTCATTTTAAATATTACTTGTTTAAAGATATATATATGATCTTATAAAAGACAAATGAGCAATCGAAAATAGATCAAATATGCATAAAATGAATCAATATTATATGCAAGCTAGAAAAAGGAAACTAAATTTCATAAATCTCTCTATAATGCAAAACACTCAATTTAAATGAAGTAATCAAGTTCGGTGAATAATAATGCATTTAAGGATGGATAAAAGAATTATACTTTCAATAGATAGCCTTCAATGGGCAAAAGTTTCATTTTTTTAGAATATATGGATTATTTTAAATTGATTATGATTTTAAATATTATTCAATTTAAACTATATTAGTTGTGAGGCAATGGTGTGGTTGGTAATGGTGTTGAGTAAAAAGTAAAATTTAGTAATACCTGATAGTTTAATCCTTTAGAAACTTTGTGACTTGTATGAAATTGGAATTAAACCAATTTCATTAGGAGGATTTATACATTTTTTTTCTTAATATCTAAAATTTGTGATTATGTGAAAAAATTGGTAATTATAAATAATGGTGATTAAGAACAATAGCAATGAATAAATGGTTATATGAAGTTCTACTTAATGCAAGCAAGCATTTATCAGTCGCATGCATTTTGTTTTCTTTACTATCCTTAGTTACAGATGATTTTTTTGTATTGGTCGCTGGTAGATGGGTTTGAGGCAGTTGAGAGAGTAGGAATTTCAGCAAGTCACAGAGGACTACTTTGCGATGAGACTTTATTTTTACATATCAAGAAATGGTTGGGAGTTGAGTAAAAACAAAAGAAGCATTCTAAGACATCCATAGTAATGCATGCTTCTTATATATGTTGTAGCATAAACAATACATATATATATAGTAAAAGGAAAATTTTGTATTCAAGGATTGTGTATTGTTGTAAATTAATATTGTATCCATTATTTCATTGTCATACCTATACTGATGAACACTAGTAAATTGTGTTGTTAATGCTAACATTTTGGATTAATATAGCAACGGTAATTAAATTTTGGATGTAATAATAATAATAAAAAAATAAATTGGAAATCATAATATCTTTAGCGACGGAATAGCGACAGAGTTTTGGTCGCTAATAAAATTTTAATATTTTCTGCGATTAATTTTAGGGGTTATTTAGCGACAGAATTTGAGCTATTAGCGACGGAATTTATCCGTCGCTATTTTTAGTGATTGTTGTATGTTTTGGTCGCAAAATTCCTTGTGACGGAGTTATTTGCCACGGTTAGCCATGGCGTCGCTAAAATTAATTAACGATGGAATTTGCCCTATTAGGGACGGAAATTGTCGTCGCTAATTCCCCTTTTTTATAGTGTAAGTCCTATATGTACATATGCCTAAAAGATGTCTTGAGCTAATTTTGGCTGTAAGGTGTCTGGAATTGAGTTTTAATCCAAGGTATTGAATCTGTCCCCTTAAAGGGAGCAGGTTGGCTTGTTTAGGCCATATCTGGAGTTTTAATGATCCAATTGATGTGAAATTAGTGTCATTAGAAAGCCAAGACATTAAGGATCAATTACTATGAGAATTTTTTTCTTAAAAATGACAATTAGGGACTCAAAATGGCTAGACAAGTTAGGTGTTGGAAGCTGCCCTGTTATGCCTTGTTTTAGTAGGCAATATAATAGGGTCACACGGTGGTGAGGAATTCCTGATCATTGTGTAAACACTTCTAGACTGTCTTCTTCTCTTGTAAAATTTGAGTCATATGGATGCCAAGAAATCCTACCCATCGTGTGACCACCCTGACCACCATGTGGATATTCCTACCCACCGTGTTATTTGGTTCTAAAAATCATATTTTTGGAATCTTTCAAGATTCTCGGGTCATACTGTGGTCAAGAAAGTCTGACCACTATGTAACATGCCTGACCACCATGTGAGAATTTTTGACCACCGTGTGAAATGGTTCTGGATTGGCTGATTTACCTACATTTTGGGTCACACAGTGGTTTAGGAAATCCTAACCACCGTGTAACCTATTTTTCCACCCTAATGAAGTTTGCTTTTCACTTCATTTTAAAATGGTTTTTGACATGGATCTTTAGTAACTTGTTGAACACATACATAATGACTCGGGAATAGCAATGGTGCATGGAAATTATTAAAATAAGAAATGTATAACATGAAATGTATGGTATATGTATAAATTATGTTATAAGCTAGTATGGTATTAATGTTATATAAATATATTTTGACAACACATAAATTGTAATTATCTATTCCAAAAGGATGATTTTATGATTGGTAAACATCGTTTGTACATCAATATGAGTAAATGGTTTTAAATTTTAATTATTAGCCTATTATAACCGAGTCGTGGATAGATAGGCATGCCTATAGGGACCTTTGATGCTGCAGCCTTCTGTTTTGTTTTGCCGGCCCTGCTTGGGTCATGGATTAGACCTTGTTTGGGTACTAGATCCTGTTTGGGTCACCATTTGTTTGACAAGATAAAAATACGATATGTGAATGTATTCTCGGGTACCCCTTTGTTCTGTTATGTACTCTCGTTATCCATCTCTTTGGGAATGTAGGTAATACTTTTGAAATGAATTATGATAATGAATAACAAAGGATGTGATAATATATGTGAATACCTATTTGCATGTGTGTATAAACTTTAAATGGATAGTATTGTGAATGCTTACTTTGCATTGTGTAACTGTATATGCAAATTATTATATATGTTTATATTAATGTAAGCATGCCTCATATGTGTGTGAATATGCATTGATGATCACTGGAGTGGTCGTCCATTTCATGATTGTTCCCCACTAAGCCTTTGTGCTTAGCATGAGTGCTCCATCCATGCAGGTGCTGAAGATAAGTTGATCGATAAGGACAACCCGCATCTCCAAAGGCCAATGTAACACCCTTATCACTTTGGTATGATACATTGCATTGCTTATACTACTGCCTTAATTGTTTAATCGAAACTTATAGCAATTGCGGTAAATTTTTTTCCGACTTATTCCATTATACTGACATCTCACTAGCATACCACAATAAATGCAGTTCAATCATTACAATTAACATATCATGACATTCATTAATACCCAGTGCAAAATCATTCTGAACTGTTACATATACATGCCACTGATGTTAACAACATACTCTTCTTTTCTTCAGTCCGAAGGTCCACCCTGAGCTCAAAGCTAGTAGTACGCCTGCTCCTCAGACGTCCAACTCAGTACCTAAATGCAGTCAAATAAATTACGTGTTGAGAATTAAAAATGCCCAGTGGTGATTATGAATCTAATAATTTTCAATTCTAACTCAGGCACATACATACATGCTTACACTTTGGTCCTCATATTCAAGCAGAACAATGTCATATTACTATCTCGTCCTTCGTCTTTCTTTAGTTTCCCAACGTACTATTCATATGACTTCGATTACAATTTTACACTATTTTCTACCTTGCACACTTAACTTGTTACCTTACTTGTAAACTGTCCACTTTAGCCCTTTTTACTTACTCTTTGACTTATTACTGCTTTAACGCTTAACTTTAATATTGTTCACTAATCCTTTCATCCTGTTTCTCTACTTTTCATTGACGATCTATCCTCATTTCTTATAACTAATCAATCCTGTCATTCCATTTACTTTAATTAATACATTTTACACTACAATACATTTTATTTCTATATTATATTTACTGTCATACACTTACTTCATTCACTTCATTTCACTTTATTTCACTCCGTATATTTCTATAATGCATTTACCTTAACTAATTCCTCAATTCCAATTAAATCACTCAATAACCTTAATCAGTGTCATTGGTACTAGACAGTCCATTTTAAGTCATTTCTTTGAAATTAGATCACTTGATTACTTATTTGGTTATTTTCACTCATTAAACCTATTAATTAACTTAATTACTCCTTTTAACATCTTATTTTCAATTTTGCCCTCCATAAGTCACTTATTTACTATTATGACATTAATTCATTTATTTGCTGCAATTACCCATTATTTTCACTTCACTTTTCATTTTATTCTATTAGGTACCATTAATATGGAACATTTCTGCTTTAGTCCCTTATCTTTCAATTAATTAAAATTTTCCATTTTACAACATAATTTTGATTTTGCCACTAGTTCATTTCTCTTTTCATTTTAAATTATTATTTGACTTACCAATTACATTTTAGTCCTTATATTAGCATTTCATGTCAAATTACAGTTTAGTCCTTAAACTCTACATTCTTTATGTAGAAGTCATTTCAATTTTATTTTTCACTTTTATGTCACTTTTAACTCACTTTTACACTCAAGTTCTGTTTTACCCCTGAACTTTTATCAAATCACAACATGGTTGTGACGCGTGCCGGATCCCCGCGGCTGCCCATGGGACCGCCCGCTCGAGGGCGATCGGGGCATTTGTGGGTCTGTTGACAGCTTGCAATAAATCGCAAGTGCGTCTATGTTGGGCAACAAGGAGGTTTCATGGAGTCGCCACCCAATAGAACATTGAGAAAGTTACTCTCGCCTCGGAGAGCCTAAGACTGCGCTTAGTATCCATTTTGGGCTAGCCAGAGGGATCTTGGAAGGTAAACCTCTCGCCCTAAGGAGCCTAGGATTAGCGCTAAAGTCTCGTGGGACAAAAAGGTGTCTTGGAGGGTAGACCTCTAGCCTCTTTGAGCCCAAAGACCAGAGCTGGGTCTGGGATTTCTCATCTATTTCTACCTCGGTTATTTTATGATCAAATTTTAATTGTCATTAATTCGCTCTCTCTCCACACGATGCAATTAATCGAAGGCGCATCCATTCACATTTGGAAAGCCATAAATGGGCAAGTAAATATCAAAAGCAATAGATTACAATAATACAAGGAGCGGAATACAACTCCTTTTTGTAAATGTGCGATACATACACGAATCGGGGCATTGCTTATTTTGAGGACTTTGGTCCTCGCATGCATCATTATTAAAATTGGATGTTTTTATTTGTTATGATTTTTATTGGATAAAAATAGGGCATTGGCCCCTTTGCATTTATACAAACCTCGTTTTTATTTGAGTATAAAACATTGATCCATTTTTACACTTAGCGAGATATGAAAAGAGTATATCCATGTACATAAAATAGTCAATGAATAACAAATGAAAGAAATAATCAAGAAGGTTAGGAAACTAAACCGGACGAAATCCTCCGAATATGGTAGATAACCCCTCAAGCTCAGGATGGTCCCGAGAAATCAATACATTGCTCACAGAAAGTTAAAAGATGTCAATATAAAAAGAATCAACATAAATAAAGTCAAAGGGACTTGAAAGAGATAAAAAAAGATTTGAAGGTGTGGAGACAGAACCCAGCGACGGCCTTTCTTAGGTGACCGACGGGCGTCTGTCAAATTGATTGACATGTCCGTCGCTCACTCAAGTGGAAGAGCGTCTGTGAGTGGGGTGACCGACGGGCGTCGGTACAGAAGATGACCCGTCGGTCACCACTGTCTCTGAAAAAACAGTAAAAAGGACTCTTTTTGAAAGTAAAAAAAAGGGTTTTTAACACAAGATGAGATAAAGAGAGTCAAAGTAAAGAAAAATAATGACAAAATTGAAAGAATCAATAAAATAAGGAGTAAATATGAAATGATATGGAGAAGGAATCCGGAATATTTACCCTCAGATAATTGCTTTGGGTGAGATTCTTGTGTTGATTAGAGCCCCGCGCGTTCCACGAGAAGCAAAGATGAAGGATCAAAGAAAGGAAAAATGGACTATTTCCTCTTTAACCCCTCAAAAGATTGACTTTGGAATCAAAATCTAAAGAAAACTAATTAGTTTTTAGTTCCTTTTGATTGATTTGACCCTCCTTTAAAGAGATTTCTTTATGAAATGTGTTTGCTGGAAGAGAGAGAAAATATGCTTGAATTTTGGTAGAGTTTCCCCTCTTGAAAATTTTTGAAACCCTTTTCTAGTGAAAATCCAGAGTTTTTATAAGCCAGGCACGACCGACGGGCGTCGGTGTATGGAGGCGGGCGTCGGAAGAATCTTTCTGACACAAGGATTTGTCTGACGGCCCTGCCATATCCATCGACGGGCGTCGGAAAGGTTGCGTGCTCCGGGAAACCAGGCGGCGCTCTGACAGGGGCGGTGATTTTCTGACGGGCGTCGAAAAATACCAGAGGCCGTCTGTGACCCCAAGCGACGGGCTGGCCGTCTGTGGAGGAAAAAAATGCCTTTTGACTCGAAAATCCCCTGTTTTCTCCCCCTCTGCCTACGAAAGGTAAAAAGACTCACTCCTCGTGGAACGCGGGACTAAAACCCCCAAATCCAAACCATTTATACAGGCTCGGATACTGATTTCATCATAGGGTAACCTCTGATCCGGACTGCTCCGGGACACGGTGCTTACAGTTGCCCCCAGTTTTGGGGAAACTAGTGAACAAGCGCCTAGATGAGCCAAAACTCAGAGAAAGGACAGAAAGAAAGAAGGCGTACCTGCGACGGTTCTTACCTTTCGTGCCTTTTGCCGGGTAGACCTCGTCTCGGTCCATTCGGCGATGCGAAGATACCCCTACCGGTCTCGTCTCGACTTGTAGGTGCTGGTGAGACGTAGCATCCTCTGGCTACGAACTCGATATGAAGAGCGGTGTTTCTCTAACAACAGCTTTGATCTGAAGTTCCCTTTCTAACCCCCATTCGATCTGCAAGGTGCGTAGCACTCTCTAGCTGCCGCGCGAACTGTGAGATGTAGCACTCTCTGGCTACGATCTCGATCTGGTGAAGAGCAGTGTTTCTCTAACTGCAGCTTCGATCTGAAGTTCCCTTGCTAACCCCCATTCGATCTGCAAGGTGAGTAGCACTCTCTGGCTACCGCGCGAACTGTGATATGTAGCGCTCTCTGGCTACAATCTCGATTTGGTGAAGAGCAGTGTTTCTCTAACTGCAGCTTCAATCTAAAGTTCCCTTGCTAACCCCCATTTGATCTGCAAGGTGCGTAGCACTCTCTGGCTGCCGCGCGAATTGTGAGATGTAGCGCTCTCTGGCTACAATCTCGATTTGGTGAAGAGCAGTGTTTCTCTAACTGCAGCTTCTGCTTCTGCTGGCCTCGTCTCGGCTTGCGCAGGGTTGAGGAGATGTAGCACTCTCTGACTACAAACTCGGTGTGAAGAGGAGCAGATCTCGCCGGGTTCCTCGTCCCAAAAAAGGATCTTAGGCGCCCTTGTTCGGACTTTTTAATCGATGCCTGTGTTCAGATCAATGTTTCTCTGTACCTGTGTGATAAAGGGTTTTGTTAGTTTATGTTTGAGTGGCCATCTTTTAACCTGTTTATTAATGGCGTGATTTTGCTTCATCTGCTATGCCATGTTTCATTTATATTCTTCTTTATTGAGTTGTTATTTATCATTTTTGTTTTCCTTGTTTTGGAATATGAGTGAATATGAAGGCATATATTCATCTGCTATATGAACGAATCATAAATAACCGAATAAATGCATAAATCCTGAAAACAAAAGTTTTTCACTAGAAAAATCTATTTTGTACAATGTATATACAAAGCATAAATGTACAAAAATATGACTCCCTGAATGTCATAGGGGTGTGTAGTCAGAGGGCTCATCGGGGTCCTCATCATCCGATATGTGCATTGTCCCTGGCGGAGGTAGAGGCGGAGCTGGCCGTATCGGCGGTGGAGGCTGAGTTGTGGAGGGTCCTACCTCAGTATCATGGGTCTGCCTGAATCGAATCTGAGCGTGGCCATCCAAGAAAGGCTGGGTGCAAGTCCTCATGAACTCCAATGTCTCTGATACTGTGCCTCCCAACTACTTGAACGCCTGGCTCAACTGAGTGGTTTGCTCACTGGCGGCCCTCCTCATGTGCTCTAGGCGCTGCTCTGCCTGCTCCCTGAACTCCCTCATGGTCTGAGACAAGGGTGGGAGTATCCCCTCTATCGCCTGGACGTGGGATCTCAGAGAGTCGAGTGACTCGTCAATCATCTGTAGGGTCATGTCAACCCTCTGAGATGCCTGGTCCTGTGACGTCCTCAAATCATGGGCGAGCTGCTGCCTAAGCTCCCTCTGACCCTTGGCAACCTGCTCGATCAGCCTCGCCTGCTCACCTCTGAAGGCCTCTATGACCTGAGCCTGCTCATCCCTGAAAGCATCCATGATCCGAGCTTGCTCCCGTGTCGTATGCTCGATGTAGCCGGCTTGCTCCTGAGCTAAACGCTCCACCGACTGGGACTGCTCCTGAATAGCAGCCTGCTGGCGGTCCAACCTCTCGTGAATAGCTCTGTCCCTCTCATCCTGTCGTCGCTCTAAGGCTGTGAACATGGAAGTGAGGAGCTGAGAGAAGTCAGGCTGTGCTGGCTGCTGCTGTGATGGCTCTGGAGGCGGTGTTGCGGAGGTAGATGCCCCTGAGTCGCCTCGAGAATACGGATGATACCTCTTGGGGGGGCCCGTGGGTAGTCCTCTACACTCTGACGCTCGGCAACGGGACAGGAGTCAGTGCTCGGGATGCTGGTGAGGCCGCAAAGAGCTCATCCATAGTGAACTCCATGTCGAAGTCCGATAGAGTCCTGGGCTGCTCCTGCTGCGGTGGTGGTGGCATAGTCTGAGGCTGAGGAGGCTGGGGCATTGGCTCTGAGTGTGGAGGCTGGTGCTCTGGCTGAGGCTCGGGCTGAGGCTGGGGCTCTGGCTGTGGAGGCTGATCCTCTGGGTGCTCCGGGTGGTCTGGATCTGGACCCAAGGGTGGAAGTGAGAACATCCGCCGGGTCTCGTGAATGGTCAGCACCCTATAGGCCTCTGCCTGGCCTGATATCGGGGAGATCATCCCCATCTATACTACCACTGCGGCATCCACATGGATCCCCTCCTCCAAGGGTGCTCTCAACTTGTCAGGGGCAACTCCCAACCTCAAAAGCAACCGGGTGATAACTCCTCCCACAATCACCACCGGTGTCAATCCTCTGCCGACTCTGGTTAAGTTGGCCAAGATCTCATGGCTAATGTTGAGATGCTGGCCTGCCACCATAGCCCAGAGGCTCCAGATCTCGGCCGCATTAAGCGACCCTGGATTACCAGCTCGACCGAGGTACGAACTGGATAGCACTCTGTGCAAATACCGGAGTGCCTGAGACACCAGTACGGTGCTCTTCGCTGTATCATGATCATACAGCACTCCCGGTAGGGCAATGGCTGCCCAATTGGCGCGTCTCACAGCTCGCCGTGGGATCTCGACCCCCTCCTCTGTAGGGAGCCCCATGGCCTGCGCGAATCTCTGCCTGGTAATACTTTAATGGTCGCCGTCAAACCAAAACTGGACCACCCCTGGCTCGGTATCCGAACTCTGAAAACCGGCATAGCGGAGAGTGGCTAGGACCTGGCGAGTAGCCTCTGGAAAAGTCTGGAAGGAAGGGTCAAGGAACTCTGTCCACCCAGCACCCTCGACAAGCAAATCAAACTCTGGGGCCATCCCTAGGGCCTCTAGGAAGGGCCGGGACACGAAACGGCTGGCCCGAAGCTCTACCTGAGCCAATGCTCTATACCTCTGAGCTGACTCAGCATCCATCCAACCCAAAAATACGACCTTGGGCTGGGCCTGCGGTGCTCTGCGTCTGGGAGGCATCCTGCAAAGGAGAAAAAATTAGATAGCGAAAATTTGACAAAACAAGTATTATTAGACTTATTTTCAAGGTGAAGGCCCATTTAGGCCTCACCAGGGCAATGGCGGCCCGAAAACGAGATAGAAAACTGATAACAAATGAAAAGGGCGGACGTCCTGTCAAAGGAAGTTGCCCAACATGCCTCGCACATATTAAAGCAAAAGCAACATGCAATTAGCATGGAAATAATTTGAAGCGAATAAAAATGGGCTTTCTAGGCCCCAAGGCATGCATTATACACAAAAAATATTCAATTTTAGAATAAAATAATAAAAATTTGGGCAGCACCCCGGTAAGGGTATGCCAAACCTCCTGCATAAAAAGGCATCAAAATAGGCCTCAAGCCTCAACAACAATATATGCATGTAAATGGGACGCACCCCGGCAAGAGTGTGTCCCCAACAACACAATACAATGGCCTCAGGCCTCAAAATCAATATATACACAGAATAGTGCGCTAGAAAGATTATTTCTAAAGCACCAAAGTTATAGAAAAATTCTATTTCTATGTGATCATGCAAAGGTTCAGATTTAATTGCATTAAAAAAAATAAAGAAAAATGGGCAGCATTCTCCCTAAATTTCTAAGCCATCTAAAGCATTCTAATCATTTTTAAGGTTAAAGGAAGAAGAAATGAAGAAATAAATTGAATAAAATTAAAAAAAAAGGTAGTTATTTACTTACTTGTAGTCGCGAGAAGTGTAGAAACTGAAGAAATATAAATATCCAAGCACCCGGTGAGTAGATAATGCGAAAATATGAAGAAATCGCGAAAAAAGAAGAAGAAATGCTTGAAAAAACACTAAAAAATGCTAAAAAACCGTTTGAGAGAGGAAATGAAAGGGACAGCAGGCGTTTGCACCGTCTGTCACTCGCCCTTATATAGAATTTCATGACCGACGGGCTGGGCGTCTGTAGGAGCAACCGATGGGCTGGCCGTCTGTCACTTAATAAATGCGAGTTAATGCGCGTGATGAATGCAATGCATGACGTATGCGTCTGCCAGGTGGATTTCTACCGACGGGCAAGCCGTCTCTAAGGAGAGGCGGGTAGGCCGTCGGTGACACTTCCCTATAAATTCTTACAAAATTTTTGCTCCTCTTATGTCTATTCATTTTCCAACATCTTGAGCCTTTCATCTTTCTTAGCATGTCTTCTTCTCTAGCCCAAAGGATGCACCGTATCTTAGATGACAAACACACTTGGGAAGAAGGCGCCCTTTCGGGCTGAAATATCTGTGCCGGGTCAAAGTCGATCAGAACCTCCTTCTGGCGGCGACCCACTACTGGAACCCCCGGTTCCACGTCTTCCGGTTCACCTACCAGGAACTGTGACCTTTGCCTGAAGAGTTAGTTACTATTCTTGGAGCTTGGTTCCCTCCTAGCGCTCTGCCTTGCGTCCCCCGCTGCGGCCTATTCCAGACCCGGGACATAGCTATGGCTCTTGGCATACCTTCTTTTGAGGCCGTCCGGCTGATTCCTCCGGGCTCTTCCTTTGCTCTAGGGCCACTGATCGAGGCTCTGGATCAGTTCACTGACATCCCCACCTATCGGGTAAGCATCATATTCTTGTTTTGCATGGTGAACTTCCTCACTGTTGTTCCAGGGGGTTTGACAGGTGACTCCCGCCTGTTCGGAGTCCTGAGCGACTTTTATCTGGGATTATCACCCTTACCACTCATTCTGGCTGAAACCATTCTGGGCTTGGACGCTGTGAGCTCTGGATCCACTACAACCTTTATAGGCAGCCCCTTATTGCTCCAGGTACGTCATTATTTTAAAGGTAGTGCGTCCCTTATGGATTTTCACACTAGCTTTTCTTAGCGGGAGGTGCGTCCTTTCGGATTTTCACACAACCCTGCTCCTTATTTTTGCCTGAAGTAAACCCTACTTACTCCAACGGCTTTTTTTTTCTCTTCTTTTTTTTCTCATTATTTTTTTTCAGATCTGGCTGCAAGAGAAACTGAGGATGCTGTCTGAGCCACCTCCTTGAGTTACCCCACAGTACTCGCCGAATCATTTCCTTCCGCGTCGACGACTACATGGGTGTGCCACTACTGGTGAAGGCATTACCAGATTTGGCGAGCTGTCAGATGATGACATCAGTTTCACGTCTGCCTGGCTCCCACTATCTCATGTGGTCATTGATGAGCCATCGGGGTGTGTTCCCCTCTGTGGGCTCCGTCGAGCCACCTTCTGCATCACTTTTTGATGTACGCGTCAGCTCGGGATGACCCAGGATGTAGTGAGGGTTCCCTTACCTTTCCGGGGAGGAGCTCTCTCGGTTGCGTTTGCTTCTCGGTATCATGAGCTGTGGGGCAAACTACCAGTGAGGATTGTTATCCCAAGGTTTGGCAATCATTCTGTGTCTTCGACTAACGAGTACAAGAAGTGGATCCTTAGTCCAGCATCTGATAACAGGACTCGAGGGCTCAAGCATCTGGTCGGCGAAAGCAGCAGCAGGACTTAGCTTAGCTTACATATGTATTTCTTTTGGTGCTACATTTCTTTTTAATGCAGAACTAGGAAATGACAAAAATGAAAAGAATAATATTCATTCCATTTCACGAATTTGTGTACCATTTCATATAATTTCAGCATACATGATCAGTTTTGGCATTTACTCAGCTGCTTACGCGCTGTTAATACATGATACCAAATTTTAACAGCATCAACTCCTGTTACCAATCGGCCCTCTCGGGTTTTCACGATCGGATATTTTCTCTCATGCCTCTAATTTTTGTACAGGATGCCTTTTTTCGGTTTTCACCCTGTCGAGGTGCCCAATTTTAGCACAGTCGCCTTTTTTCGGTTTTCGACCTGCAGGGCATTTTATTCTCTTCTTTTTATTTTGGTCTTTAGCCATGGAACCTTTTGAGTCGGTCGATGTTGATCGGCTCTTTGAATTCGTTCCCATCACTATCCGACAAGATTACGGCTCCTTTGGACAACAGCTTTTTAAGGATATACGACCCCTCCCAGGTTGGTTTGAATTTCCCTCTAATATCTGGTATGCCTGGCCTCATCTGCTTGAAGACCAAGTCCCCTTCTTTAAGCGGATGCTTTCTCACCTTCTTTTCGAAAGTCCTTGCCAATCTCTTCTGGTAGATCTGGTTATGATAATAAGCTTTCAGCCTACTCTCGTCCAGTAAGTTCAAGTGTTGTAGCCTCTGCCGCGCCCATTCGGCCTCCGGAATTTGGGCTTCCATTACCACCCTCAGAGCTCTATCTCAACTGGCAATACTGCTTCTGTTCCGTATACCAGGAAAAATGGTGTAGCGCCTGTAGACGTCCTTACCGTTGTTCTATATCCCCACAGAGCGAAGGGTAACTTTTCGGCCCAGTCTTTGTAGGTTTGGACCATCTTGGACAGGATCTTCTTCACATTTTTATTAGCGGCCTCTACTGCTCCATTCGCTTGTGGTTGGTAGGGAGAGGATTTATGATGCTCGACACCATACTTCTCGAGGAGCTTCCTGGTTTCCCCCATGAACTACACCCCATTGTCAGACACTATGTGATGAGGGAGGCCATATCTGCAGATCAGATTCCTCTCTATGAACTTGGCCATATCCCTTGCGTCAATCTTTTTGAAGGATTCCGCCTCTACCCATTTGGTAAAATAGTCAATTGCGACTATGATGTACCTATGCCCATTGGACGCCGTAGGGCGAATCTCTCCAATGATATCTATCCCCCAAGCAGCGAAAGGCCAAGGTGATGTCAGGTTATGTAGCTCTGATACTGGCAGGTGTCTCAAGTCTGCGTATTGTTGGCACAACTGGCATTGCTTAACATATTTCTAGCAGTCATTGTCTATCGTAAGCCAATAGAAGCCTTGTCTCATAATCTTCTTGGCTAAGGTCAAACCGTTCATGTGGGCCCCACAGACACCTGCATGGGTTTCCTCCATCACTTTGCGGGCTTCTTTTTGATTCAAGCACCTGAGCTGAATCCCGTCTGACTGTCTTTTGTACAACACCCCTTCCAAGGATATGAACTGAGTAGATAGCTTCCGGATCATCCTCTGGTCTTTCTCAGTAGCTTCTTCTAGAAATTTATTGTTTTCCAAGTAATTCATGATGTCGAAGTACCATGGTTTCCCATCTGCCACTTCTACTTCCATTACAGGCTTGATCTCAAAGCTGGGCTTCTCAGAACTCGAAATTAGTATTGGCTTCATAGCCACTCCTTCAGTGTTATCCCACATTGACACTAAGGTTGCCAACGCATCAGCTAGACGATTCTCATCTCTCGGCACGAAGTGGAAAGTGCAAGTCTCAAACTGCCCAAGTGGAAAGTGCATGTCTCAAACTGCCCAAGTGGAAAGTGCATGTCTCAAACTGCCCACATACCTCTTTCAAATATTCAACATAGGGTACCAGCCGTTCTTCTTTTACAACCCACTCACCTCGAATCTGGTTAATCACCAAGGATGAGTCACCAAAGACTTCTATATTCTTTGCCCCCAATGCCGCTAAAGCTTCTAACCCGAAAGTGCATGCTTCATATTCGGCTTCATTGTTGGTTGCTTTGTACCTCAGCTTCTTTGCTAGGGGAAGTTTCTCATTATCTGGGGTTGTCAAGATGATTCCAACTCCGGCCCCCCTGTTATTCACTGCCCCGTCGAAGTGTAACTGCCATCCCTGGACAGAAATCGCGACTATGCTTTCATCAGGAAAGGTAAACTCGGGAGTGTCTCCTTGAATAGGATGCTCAGCAAGAAATTCGGCTACGGCTCGCCCCTTAATAGTTTTGCGAGTGATGTATTGCACATCAAACTCCTCTAATAAGAGCAGCCACCTCCCCATCTTACCAAGCAAAGACGGTGCTTCCTGCAAATATCTTAACGGATTCTGCTTGGCCACTGCTTGAACTTTGTATGAGTGGAAGTAATGCCTCAATTTCTTTGATGCCCAAATCACAGATCTTCTCTACTTCAGCATATTTAATTTCATAAGCTAGGAACTTCTTGCTGAGGTAATAAATTGCGAATTCCACCCCAAATTCATCCTATTGAGCCATCATGGCGCCCACTGAACTGCCCTCTACTGCCAGATACAGGATAAGTGGCTTGATCGGCTGCGGCGGCCTTAGCACTGGCGGATTCAACAGGTATTCCCTGATGCTGTCAAAGGCTTTCTGGCAGTCTTCGTTCCAGACCACAAGTTAATTCTTTCTAAGCAGCTTAAAAACAAGCTCGCATATTGAAGTGAGCTTGGCAATAAATCGGCTGACATACTGCAGCTTCCCCAGGAAACTCCTTACATCCTTCTCTTTTTACGGCACAGGCATCTCTCTGATGGCCTTCACCTTGTCTGGGTCAATTCTATTCCCCTCTGGCTGACGACATATCCCAATAGTTTTCCTAAAGTTACTCCGAAAATGCACTTCTTGGGATTAAGTCGCAGATTATACTTGTCAATCCTGGTGAAGAACTTTTCTAGAGCTTCAAAGTGCCCCTCTCGGGTGGCTGACTTGACCATCATGTCATCGACATACACTTCTACTTCTTTGTGGATCAGGTCGCTTAAGATCTTGGTTGCCATCCTCTGGTATGTGGCCCCTGCATTCTTTAGGCCGAAAGGCATGACTCGGTAGGCATAAGTCCCCCATTCTGTGATGAAAGCGGTCTTAACTCGGTCAGCTATTTTGTTCAGGATCTGGTTGTAGCCCACATAACCATCTCCAAAGCTGTACATCGTGCAATTGGCGATACTGTCTATTAACACATCGATGTGGGGTAGTGGAAAATCATCTTTAGTGCAGGCCTTTTTCAGATCTCGATAATCCACACACACCCTGACCTTTCCGTTCTTCTTCGCTACAGGGACCACATTTGCCAACCATGTAGGATACTGCACTTCAACAAGGAACTTGGCTTCAATCTGCTGTCGAATTTCCTCCTTGACCTTGTCTGCCCATTCTGGCCTGAGCCTTCTCAACTTCTCTTTCACAGGCTTGTAATCTGGGTAAGTCAGGATAGCATGTTCTGCCACGTCTCGGTCAATTCCTGGCATGTCCTCATAGGTCCAGGCAAAGACTTTTTCATGTTTTCTTATTATTCTCTCAAAATGTTTTCTCTCCTCAGGAGTTATATTTGATGCTATTAGAATTTCTCTCGGATTTTTCGAGGTTCCAAGATTAAAAGGCGTTGTATCAGTGGAATCGATGTCAAAAATTGATGGAATATGATCATGTTCATGCATGTTGAAATCATTAGAAACATCGCACAAGTAAGAGAAATTGTTTGCCTTATTAATAATATTATAATTGTCATTTACATCATAAAAGAGTTTTGGAATAAAAAGACAGTCTAAGCTAGAGTTTTCTTCTGCCACTCCAGAGGTTGATGCTGTTGCAGCTTGTTCATTGGCTTCCTGATTCAGCAGAGGCCCCTCAGGCATGTCGAAGGAAATCTTCAAATCCCCCATTTTCAGCTCTAATTCTGCTATCTTCTCTTTCCCTTTCAGTCTGGCAGCTATCATCTTCTCGGTAATGACCTCTTCAGGCTCGCATCTGTCCCAAGTGATACCCTGAGTCATGACCTCCTCATCCCAGAAGTCCTCAGTAGTCTTGATAAACCCGACACGCCAGTCAAATACATCGTTAAAGATCTCAAACCCAGGGACAATCCTCCCCTTCACCCATTGCGGCTCGTCTTTGCCAGTATAAGCACAAACTGAGGATGCTGGTACGAAGCTTTCTGAAATGTGAGGGATCTTATCCGCCGCCTTCTTCTTGCCGAAGCCGCCTCTGTACCCCAGACCTTTCCGGTTCTTCTGACCTCGAGTGGTGATTTCAGTTTGCAATCCTTGTGAGTTTCTGCCCAAACCAGCCCCAGGGAGATAGTGCATCTTCTTCATCATATTAACCACAGCTGGGTTATCCACTGACCCATGCTCTTCTCTTATCATGGACACGTGGAAGCCACTAAATGGCTGATTAGCTATTTCAAGCGCTGAGACCTGGTTTTCCCTGGCTGCCTTGATAGTCACCACCTCCCCTTCATGTGGGAACTTTATCATTTGATGCAGCGTGGATGGCACTCCTCCTAACTTGTGAAACCAGGGTCTCCCGAGCAGAGCTGAGAAGTTAGCAGGGATGGGCAGAACTACAAATTCTACCTCCACTTCAATGGGTCCTGTCTTGACCAAGGTCTTAAAGGTTCCCGAGGCCTGCCTCCTTGAATTATCATAGGCTGTGATAGTCAGATCTGATCCACTGAGCATATCCTCGTTTAGACCAAAAGCCTGCAGAGCTATCAGGGGGCACACATTGATCGAAGACCCATCGTCTACCATAACGCAAGCAGTGTGCTTATCGTTAATCTGTGCTTTGATGTACAGGGGTCGGTTATGATTGTGGCCTTCGACCGGTAAGTCGGCATCAGAAAAGACCAATCTCTCCTCGGATCCTCCCTTAACTAAGCCCAAAAGCTCTGATGGGGAAATCGTGGTGGCGACCGTGGCCTCAACCAAAGCCTCAACTACCTTCTGCCTATGAGAGGGGGACTGTCTCAAAAGATCCCAGATGGATATTTGAGTCACAGTTTTCTTAATTGCTTGACAATCTAATTCTCCTCTGGCTCTTTTTCTGCTGGCGTCTGCGCTGGCTCAGGCAGCCTCGTAATCTCGGGGACCACTCTCCCACTTCTCGTTACAGCCCCTATCTCTTCTTTGTCTTCATCAGACCCCCACAAATCAAGGTTCATCTCTCCCTCCTCCTCGGCTTCTCCACCGCTCTCACTGCTAGACCAGCAATCAAGGGTCGCCACGACTGCTTTCTCCTCTCTATCCTCGGAACAATCAGCAGCAAAATTCTCGCTCCTATATAGATCTTGTAGCACGTACCACTCTGGCAAGCTAGATCCGATCATAAACACGGGCGGTGGTACGGCATTATAACCGGGCTTCTTCTTAGTTTCCCTCTTCTTAGGGTCAGAAATTTGCTTGCTATCAATCAAGTCTTGGATAGAGTGCCGCAGCGCTTTGCATTTATCTGTGATATGGTCTGAGTGCTGGTAAAATGCACATAATTCATTGTCTTTGTGCCCAGGCTTCCCCTGCGTCATAGCAGGTCTAGGAGCTAAGGGCTGCAATTTCCCTTCCTTCATTAACCTTCTCAAGACCCAAGATAATGGTCTCCCCAAGTTCGAGAACTTCCTCTGGGTGGTTACCTCAGTAGCAGACACCTCACCTGTTCTTTTGGTGCTACTACTGGGACCTGTTGGCCTACTGGTTCCTTGACCGGGGTTAGCCCTTTTGGCAAAATTATCATTGTTAGCTTTCCTAGCCAAGAACTCTCCCTCTGCCTCGATGGCTATATCCTTGAGAGACTCCCAGTCCTTCAACCCCTTCATCTTCAACCCATCTTTCAAGTACGGGCTTGCGTTTTTGATAAATAAACGAATCTAGTCCTGGGTGTCCGACTTTCTCCGCATCTCCATTACTCGGTTCCGCCATCGGGTGAGATAATCATGGAAAGATTCCCTGGCCTTCTGCTGGAGCAGTTCAAGATCCTTTAAAGTTACCTCCATTCTGGTGTTGCAGTCATACTGGCTCAAAAACTCCTCAGTGAGCAGGTCCCAATCTTCTTTAGTGCGATGGTCGAGACCATGATACCAGTCGATGGCATGAGCGCTCAGACTCAGACAAAAGTATTCTACTTTCTGCTTCTTAGACAACGTGGTCCCTTTCATGACCAGAGAATATTGTTTCACATGAGTGGTCGGGTCAGAAGTACCATCAAATTTCGGCACGTCTGGCATCTTAAAGTTGTAAGGAATCGGGTCCTCTCCCTCCAATTCCTTATCCTCTGGGTTTATCCCCTGACCCCGGCTCAGCATACGGGCCATAGCTTCGAACCTCTCTTCCATCTTCTTTAAAATGAAGTCATCAGTCTGAGGTGCCTTCCCCCTCTCAGATACAATGCTCATCCTATCATCTTCGATATCTCTATCATCATCAATTCTCAGCACAGGCCTTCTTCTCTGCTCTCCCGAGGCTACTGACCTTAACTCTACTGGCAGTGGCCTAATAGGCTCTTCTCATCTTTCAGCCCTTTATTCCTCTGGCTCATTCTGTCTCATGGGAGGAGGAGGAGGAGGAGGATTCTGTGGAGCATTCTGCTGTGCCAGGGCGGTCAACATATTCATCATTCTGCCCTCGAATTCCTCAAATCGCCGGCCCACTTCTTCCGCGATCGTGGCCCTGGTGGCGTCATCCCCTCTAAGCGAATTTGCCATCTCAGATACAGTGCAACTGATTCCTGGTAAAATTTTCGGTAGGCCTTCTCTATCTGACGGCTCGGAAGCAGGAACTCGGATCAGTCGTCCGGTTGGTGATCTAGTCCACCTGGGCAGATCTATGATGGCAGTAGGGACAAGGCATTAGTCATAATGCATGAAATGCAGGTGTAATGCATGGTCGTGATATGCGACATTCACAGAGCACAAGCAAGCAAGTAGGTCCTTCCACCCTTATTTCTCCCACACACGTGGTCGTGCAGTCTCTCTCCTAGGTGGGATTAGCCCAAGGGTCAATGAGGGACCCAATGGACATGCATGGTGCATGACGAAAAATCGGCAGCATGACACTCCTATGCTAATGTACAAGCGGATGGATAATGATCGTCACGTATTTGGATGTTCCATAAATTTCGATATGGCCCCACCGGGGCATGATAGCCTTTGGCTAGGTTACCAAGCGAGACATCTGGACTCACCCAATACATGAGGATCCATACAGCAAGCATGGAATTAGGGTTCATTTCACCTGTGGAAAGTAACTACGGCCATTACATGAGCTTTGGACAAGGGAGATGTTTCTTTAAGGCTACCCAAGCATGATCCCTGCCGACAGGTCTAGCTCATCACGAGCATAGCGACCGATCGGGTCATCATTTTGATATACCATTGAGGTACGTGGCTTGGGCTTGGGCTGGTGATTATCCTTAACACTTCCCCAAATTGAGTGAAAATGGGGTCGTGCTTCAGGAATGCACCGGGGCTAAAAGAGGGACCAAACAAGCATATTCTAAGGCTCTAATGATATGCGAATGCAATTTTGAGAGAAAGCGAATTTATGGATTAAATTTTAATCATAAATGTTAAGCGAGGTATTTTCAAATTGAAATCTCGAACCATAAACGTCCCCAGCGGAGTCGCCACTGTGACGCGCGCCGGATCCCCGCGGCCGCCCGCTCGAGGGCGATCGGGGCATTTGTGGGTCCGTTGACAGCTTGTAATAAATCGCAAGTGCGTCTATGTTGGGCAACAAGGAGGTTTCATGGAGTCGCCACCCAATAGAACATTGGGAAAGTTACTCTCGCCTCGGAGAGCCTAAGACTGCGCTTAGTATCCATTTTGGGCCAGTCAGAGGGGTCTTGGAAGGTAAACCTCTCGCCCTAAGGAGCCTAGGATTAGCGCTAAAGTCTCGTGGCACAAAAAGGTGTCTTGGAGGGTAGACCTCTAGCCTCTTTGAGCCCAAAGACCAGAGCTGGGTCCGGGATTTCTCATCTATTCCTACCTCGGTTATTTTATGATCAAATTTTAATTGTCATTAATTCGCTCTCTTTCCACACGATGCAATTAATCGAAGGCGCATCCATTCACATTTGGAAAGCCATAAATGGGCAAGTAAATATCAAAAGCAATAGATTACAATAATACAAGGAGCGGAACACAACTCCTTTTTGTAAATGTGCGATACATACACGAATCGGGGCATTGCTTATTTTGAGGACTTTGGTCCTCGCATGCATCATTATTAAAATTGGATGTTTTTATTTGTGATGATTTTTATTGGATAAAAATAGGGCATTGGCCCCTTTGCATTTATACAAACCTCGTTTTTATTTGAGTATAAAACATTGATCCATTTTTACACTTAGCGAGATATGAAAAGAGTATATCCATGTACATAAAATAGTCAATGAATAACAAATGAAAGAAATAGTCAAGAAGGTTAGGAAACTAAACCGGACGAAATCTTCCGAATATGGTAGATAACCCCTCAAGCTCAGGATGGTCCCGGGAAATCAATACATTGCTCACAGAAAGTTAAAAGATGTCAATATAAAAAGAATCAACATAAATAAAGTCAAAGGGACTTGAAAGAGATAAAAAAAGATTTGAAGGTGTCGAGACAGAACCCAGCGACGGCCTTTCTTAGGTGACCGACGGGCGTCTGTCAAATTGATTGACATGTCCGTCGCTCACTCAAGTGGAAGAGCGTCTGTGAGTGGGGTGACCGACGGGCGTCGGTACAGAAGATGACCCGTCGGTCACCACTGTCTCCGAAAAGATAGTAAAAAGGACTCTTTTTGAAAGTCAAAAAAAGGGTTTTTAACACAAGATGAGATAAAGAGAGTCAAAGTAAAGAAAAATAATGACAAAATTGAAAGAATCAATAAAATAAGGAGTAAATATGAAATGATATGGAGAAGGAATCTGGAATATTTACCCTCAGATAATTGCTTTGGGTGAGATTCCTGTTTTGATTAGAGCCCCGCGCGTTCCACGAGAAGCAAAGATGAAGGATCAAAGAAAGGAAAAATGGACTATTTCCTCTTTAACCCCTCAAAAGATTGACTTTGGAATCAAAATCTAAAGAAAACTAATTAGTTTTTAGTTCCTTTTGATTGATTTGACCCTCCTTTAAAGAGATTTCTTTATGAAATGTGTTTGCTGGAAGAGAGAGAAAATATGCTTGAATTTTGGCAGAGTTTCCCCTCTTGAAAATTTTTGGAACCCTTTTCTAGTGAAAATCCAGAGCTTTTATAAGCCAGGCACGACTGACGGGCGTCGGTGTATGGAGGCGGGCGTCGGAAGAATCCTTCTGACACAAGGATTCGTCCGACGGCCCTGCCACATCCACCGACGGGCGTCGGAAAGTTTGCATGCTCCGGGAAACCAGGCGGCGCTCTGACAGGGGCGGTGATTTTTCGACGGGCGTCGGAAAATACCACAGGCTGTCTGTGACCCCAAGCGACGGGCTGGCCGTCTGTGGAGGAAAAAAATGCCTTTTGACTCGAAAATCCCCTGTTTTCTCCCCCTCTGCCTACGAAAGGTAAAAAGACTCACTCCTCGTGGAACGCGGGACTAAAACCCCCAAATCCAAACCATTTATATAGGCTCGGATACTGATTTCATCATAGGGTAACCTCTGATCTGGACCGCTCCGGGACACGGTGCTTACAATGGTCCTCTATTTAACTTTTACTTACAATTTTTGCATTTATTACTATATTTATAGATTTATGCACTTTTTAACTTGTAATTTACCAATTTGTCTTACGACTAATTATTTTTATGGTAAATTACGCTTTAGTCCTTGAACTTTTTATCTTCTTTCTTATGAGTCCTTCTTCATTCAATTTGTCATTTTCACTTCAATCTTTACATTTTGAAGTCATTTTACTAGTACTACCAACTTAACTTATTATTTGGGTAAATTACCTTTTTACCCTAAACTTTTTATTTCTTTTCAATTAAGTCCTTTTTAATTTAAACACTCATTTTTATTTTCCTTTTACTTTTTCATATCACTTTTACAATTATGCTCCTAATATCACTCTGGTATAAATCTGTGAACCGGATAAACAGGGTGTGGATCCCGTGGTCTATAACAGTATAGAGTGACCCCGAAGGACCACTCAACGGAATCACTGAACACTTTATCGTTTTATCACTTTTCACATTGGTAGTCAGTCATTAGCCTACCTAGACGACTCCACAACAGTACAATATCCCTATGGCTAGCCACTATATCCCAAACTAGATCAACTACCAGACACTACTAAGGGCAGGTACTTTCTCAACAGACTTCAAATCCACTTTTCATATTTAATTGCTTTCACTTACATTTACAGTTCATTTCCATTTCATTTCATTATTTACACAACATTTTCATAGATGTTGCGCATGTCACATTATATACTTATTTTACATAATAAGTATACTTGATCAGTAAGTGGCCATAAATTCATTTCAAGCCACTATCATTCTTTTCTTATTACTTCCATTTCAATTGTTCAATTATTCAAAGATTTCATCAATTATGCATGTAATTTCAATCACTTCGATATTTGGAATTATTTTCCCACCATGGACATAATGGGAAACTAGTCTCAAAATATTCAATTAAATTCTTATAATGTCAATTAAATGCATATACTTTCAAACTATATACATATTCATTTTATGGCTTAAATATCATTAAATATACTAATTACATCTTTGGTTCATTAAATCAAATATTCAATTTTTGTGCAATTCTTTTCATTAAACTTTCTTTTTTCACTTCTAAATTACTCATTTGTCTAACTTATCACTCACATATTATATATACCACGAATTTCTCACATTTTCCCTACTAATCTATTCGGCTATCACTAGTATTTTACCCTAACATTTTATTTTTCATTCATTTAACACTTATTTCGCTAAATTAAAACTCAATTAACATATATACACCTTTCAATCACACTTAGTCACTAGGTATACTAAGAATATACCTACACATACCATTATGTCTCATTATCACCAAAACCCACAATTAGTTTTCTTTCAAATTAATCATTCTAATTAGCTTATCTAACTTCCTTAACCTCAATTATCACTTGAATTTCAAATATACATGCATTTTTCACACAATCACTATTTGAACATAATACAAAACCCTAAATTTCACATGGAAATACTTAAATAAAATAATCACAAACCTTAATTTATCATCTAGAACCAATAATTCAAATTTAAACAACTTATTTCACTTACCCCTATTTGAAGACATAAGCTTGAATCCTTGTTTTTCCTTGCTTTTAATCCACCAAATGGACACTAGAGGTTGCTATGATCTGAAAGAGGGGCTGAAATAACTTTGGAATGCTTGAATCTAAAGAGAAATCAAGTAAATATTGAAGAAAATGGAGAGAAAAGAAAGAGGGAGTAACTTCGGCCAAGGGAGAGGAAGAAAAGACCCGAGGAGATAAGAGTTGTTCACCCCCCAAATCTTCCATTTAATGGCTTTTATAGTGGACCAAAATTGGTTCAACCAATGGTCCAACCTATAAAACCCAAATAGCCAATCTAAGCCCATTTGATAATTTCCTATGGTTATTCTAACTTTCCAATTCCAATTCATTCCAAATTTGATTCCATAATTCATATCATGTAAAAACTAGGCTGTACACAAAATTTTACCTCAATCAGAGTCCGTTTTCGGTCCGGTTCAACCAAATCAGTCAAGTTTGCAGATTTTCAGTTTCCTCGAAAAATTCCTTTTTCACTACCAAAAATTCTTAAATATCATCTAGAGTCAATCTGGAAATTTTCGTCAATTTTGGAAATCATTTACTATTTTTAACGCCTTGGTCAAACCTCTGGTCAACTCGAGTACTATTTAAATCGAAATCATGTCTTTTCCTTACTTTTTAAGGCTAATTGCTTATAAAAATGACTCCATAACACTTAAAATATATTCATTAGACTCCAAAAATATTTTTGGACCAATCGAAAACCATTTCTCGATCTGATAATAATTTATCAGTCCGATACTTCAATTTTCTAGTGTCACCAAAATTAAATTTTTCAATGCCATATGATTCTACTTATCAATACAAGTATATTCATATTTTCAAATCATTTTTTTGAGGTCTGTATCTCAAGATATGGTTCGATCAATTTCGGGTCAAAATTGGTCAAACCGAACTAAAAAAATCTTTAGATGCCCGTCGAAAGCTACAAATGACCCGGCCGTCCCTCCTAATCGACAGCATGGCTATCTGTTGCCCCATAGACGGTCGGCCTGCCTGTCACCACAGATGGCTGTTAGTAGTGACAGACGCCTCGAAACTCTCATTTTCCACTGTTCCGTACTTTTCGGACCCATTTGACCTTCGTTTGACCTCAAATTTTCTCCTATGGACTCCCGCTGACATGCTCTATCCAATGGTATAATAAAATATTTTTTGACTCTGAAAAGTACTATTCACCCGGTGTCACTATTTACTATCGAAAAAATACTATTCATGGCTAACCTGGTATTAGGGCCGTTACAGCCAACACACTAGAAGTGGTCATTTTGTGTAGGTTTTGTATTTTGTCATAATAATGTAATTAAGTTTGTAACGATGTAAATGTAATCTTTTGTTATAAGTATATATATGTAACTAAATTATATTATATGAACAATATGTATGTATATAAGGTAACTTTATTATGTAATGATAACCATGTGACTCATAATGTGTAATGTGGAATATGATATTTAACACCCTTAACTCTCTATACTATATGTACGCAAATCAGTTATCTTAGACTTCACATCGGTACTAGAGTTATGAGATTATGTTACTATAAACCGTTCGGTAAAATTTTTTCGCTTTCAAACATGGATGATACTCATAAGTAAACAATAGTAATATAACAGTTCATACATTATTTATAGTTAAAAACCACATGTAGCATACACATTAAACATAATCTCGTGTTATCATTCATGATCATATACATGCCATGCCTATGTCTTTATCCTTGCCTTCCGTCACTTTTTCAATTGATAGCCAACTCTTGGCCACTCTAAGATTTCTACCTTCATAACCTGCGTGCAGTAAACAACACTATGCGCTGAGCATTAAATTGCTCAGTGGTGGATACATATCCTAAATTTTCCATAACTAATTTCATACACACACGCAAGCATAATTTTAAAATTCCATAGGTTATTTTCATACTTTTACACTAATACTCATCATTGTCCATACCTATACTTACATATCTTAACATTTAATAGTCATATAATCAATTTATGTATTCTCTCTAATTAAACTGTCACTACTCCTTAATTAATATTTCAGCAAATAGTAGTCCTTTTGATTTACATATTTTCACTATTAATATCATTATAACTTATATTTTTCTATTATTAACATCAATATTATTCTTAATATTATCTTTGCCATTATCATTGTAAAGCCCATTCCTGTCCGCTCACACAGCTTTGCTGTGGCAGTCGAGAACGGTCGTTACGACTCACATCACATGCATAACACATACAATTGCTCAATTTACAAAATCCTGAACTAATAATTTTCATTAGCATGCAATGGAAGACTTTCAGTATGCATACATATACACATACTTTCATATTATATTACATCCCATGTAACACCCTATACTCGTAAGTAGTACGAATATTGGATGTCATAATACTGCACTGAAATGCACCATAATGCACTCAAAAGATTTAGTAGAATTTTTTTCTGCAATAACAATCACAACATACATATACAAACTTAACTGTATACTAACATACAATTCAAATGCTTATACCATACGTCATTGCTTCCAGCAACTGCAGTCGCATAAATGCCATGCCAGTCCTTCTATCCTTGTTGTTGAACACTTCTTTCGGTCGTCACAATATCTCTTACCACTTCAAATCTACCATAACCTGCAGGCAGTAACACTCTATGGGCTGAGCATAAAAATGCCCAGTGGTGGTTACATATCCTAAATTTTCCATAACCATATTTATATGCATGCACAGATAAGTGTATTTCCTTAATCACACCTTTTGAACATTAATTATTCACTTTGGTCATTTAGCATTCTTATATCCTTTATTATCTTTTCTGTCACTATTTTTTTTAACATTTTAAATTTTATTATCAGTGTCACTATTAATTATACTAATACTCTTAACATTTGTAACACTATGATCGGATTATCAATTAACAATCAATTACATTAACAATTCTTGATATTACTTCATCTGTATGTATAATCTTTAATCTCTTTTTTTTTGCTCATAACTTATTTACAATCTATATTTGGGTACATCATTAGTCTCTTAATCACTCATTAGAATAGTCATTAATGTTACTTTTTGCAGTACCAATTTAACATTTTAATTTTCTTTATGCACTTAACTCTTCCTTTACTTTTTCTTTTAATTACACTAACTCTTTTGCATTATATAGTTGCATTTATATTTTTCACTTCATTTGAATCTTACATAGTTTACTTAATTTCATTTAACTGTACTTTGAATTATACCCATGAATTATAATTTAATTCACAAAAGCCCTTTCACATTTCCCATAATTACAAATTTACACTTCTATTTCACTTAATTATCATTATCATTATCATTATTATTATTATTATTGTTATTATTATTATTATTATTTCTTAAATTACAAACATATAACCAATTCAATGTTCTCATAATTTCACTCAATAGTCCATTTCCTTATCAATTTTCATAATTTCACTCAATAGTCCATTTCCTTATCAATTTACATTTAAGTTCTAACACTAACTTTATTATGGTCAATTACATTTAAGTCCCTACTTTCATTTATTTACAATAATGCCACTAATTTACCCTTTTGCCCTTCATTTTCACTTATTTACAATTACATCATTATCTTAAACTTAGTTAAGTTACACACACATACATATTCATCATATATATAAATCAATTAAAACTATTATACATCTAATAATTATTTATACAACAATATTTTATAATCCTTGATTATTTATTCACTAATTATCAATTATGTGATTAATACCTATATTATTAATTAATTACACATTATTCCCTTAATTAGCCTTACTATTGAAAATTTACAATTAGGTCCTTAAACTTTTACAATTTACGATTTTACCCTTCACTATCTCATAATTACAATTATACCCTTATCTACCTTTATTCTCTCATTTAATTAATTTTTCACATGCTTTACATTTACACTTATTCAATAATTACAATTAAACACTAAATTCATCATAAAAAAATCACTTATTCATTCATACAGTCAAATTACTAACCATTTACACTTTAGTCCTTTAATTAACATTAAAATTTAAAAATTACGATTAGGTCCTCATCTTTTTCAATAATTATGATTATGTCCTTGATTTTCTCTTAATTACCAAAGTACCCTTATTTATACTTATTTTCTATATTAATCATTACATAACCTACCAAATTACATTTTGGTCCCTAATTTACCATTTTCATGCCAAATTAACATAATGCCACCAAACTTTAATCAAATTATAATATTACCCTTCTTCTTACTTTTATTTACAATTATGCCATTAATTAACTAAATTTCCACATCTAATCACTTCTTAACTTATAACTTATCAATTAATTCACTAACCAATCATTTTACGGTAAATTACATTTTAGTCCTTAAACTTTTATGTTCTTTCAATTTTAATCATTTCTTTATACTTTTTTTGCCATATATTAAAATAAATCCCTTTTTAATCAATTTCTTTAAATTTTCCCCTAGTATCATCCAGTAGTTATCACTAGACTGGATATGCGAGACTAGTCTCTATAGCCCTAACCTACCGAAGTGGCCACTAGGGGGCCAAATTACACTTCGGTAGTGTTGGAGTGATCACTAGGGGGCCAAATTACACTTCGACGACACTATATTTACACTTTACACTACACTGACACTTATAAATAGACCGTCATTGGTCTACAATTACAAGTCGCCATGACTTGGTACCGTGGCATACACTGATGTCCCTATGGCTAGCCATCTATATCTTGAACTAGATTTACTACCAGATTACTAAGGGCAATACATAATCATCATTCAATACATTTTCCACTTACAATACAATATGGAATAAATCCATAATATCAACCAATACAATACAGTTTCACTTTTAATTCATTCTTTTTCCATCAGTTCCATTCTAATTCACTCATTATTCATTATAAACTTCATTCATACCATAAGCTCAATTAAATGTTCACATATTTTATAATTTTTATAGTAAATATAATACAATATAACACTTTAATATATACAATTATACTCCATTAATTTCAAATAAACTCACATACACTTATTTATCATTTTTTATTCATTTTATGCCATTAATTCTTAATAAATAATCAAATTACACATCATTTAAAACATGATCACCATTCGGCTAAGTTAACTTTTATTCACTACAATTTATTCTTTTCACATTAATCACTCATTTAGCTATGTTACACGATAAATTACTTAGATATACTTCATTTTAGCATTTTATCACAAAACATACACGATTACCATGTTAAATACCGTTCGGCCTAATCATTACTTCCACATTAACTTCACTTTTTCTTGCTTTAACCATTCCTTTAATTAGATACCATGTTAAACATTATCCAAACATCATTTATAAGCCATAACAATCTAGTATACATAAAGTAAACCTAGGTATACCATTCAGCCCAAGTGTGAACACTCCACCAAAGTTTTATCCTTTAAATCTAAGCATTCAAAACATCATTATTAACCTTCCTAAACATGGCTATAAGGTTAGATTAAATTATACATGCATATTTCACATACTTTATGTTTAAATATAACCTAAAATCATATTTTTTCAATGGAAAAAGGAGGATATTGTATCTACTAACCTTATTTCCTTGATCTCCACTCCTTAAAATTCCTTTCCATAACCTTTAATGTCACATCCCATTTGCCCCCTAGAAGTTTGAGCCATGTTTGTGCATGTGCATTAAGTGTGTTTTGTCTTGTGATGAGGGTATTTTGGGCAAAATGCATATTTTGAGGGTTTTATTATTGTGTGAGTGCATATATGATATTAGGGTGTGCATGTGTTGAGTTGCATTAGTGTGTGTTTGCTCACATCATTGTAGGGTGTGTTTTAGTGAGGAAGGTTTAGTGTGTGTGTAATGCATCATTGTAGGGTGTGAGTGGCTAATTCCCACCAATGAGGTAGTGACACATGGTTAGGGTTTAGGAAAAGAGTGATTAGAAGGAGAAAGAGAAAGGGAAAGCAGAATTTCCATCTCTTTCCCGTTTTTCTCTTCCCTCTATATCTCTTCTTCCTCTTCTCTTCCCAAGTTGTGCCCTAAGCTTGGATTCAAGTGTTTGTGGTGGGAATTGATCACTCCTCAACCCTCAATTGGTAAGGTTTCTGCATTTTCATCATCTCCTTTACTTCTTTTTCATCTTGTTCTTCATCTTTTTCACGTTTCTAGTTTGGGTTTTTGACCTAGAGTTGCTGTTTGTGTGATTTATGGGTTTGGTTGTTAGTTGAGCCTCCTCGTGATCCTAAAGGCAAGGAAACGGTGGGAGGAAGTGACACTAAGTGAATTGGAGCATAGGAGTTTCAGGTTTGGGAGTTATTGTGGTTAATGCATTTTGTGGTTTTTCATGTTTGGTTGAATTTCTAGAAAATCTGATGTTTCTTGATGTTTATAATGGTTTATATATTATGGGTTTTGATTTAGATGATTTATGAAGCCTTGAATGTGAGTTATTGAACCCAATTGTGCAATTAATTGAGTTGATGAGTGAATAGTATTGAGATTTTAATTGTGTAAATTGATGTTGTTATTGGCATGATTTAATTGGAATTCTTGGCATAAATGTGCATTTTATGTTGTTAATGATGTTTGGGTTGCTGGATTTGAGGTAAGTTGATGTTTGGGTTGGGTTGTAGTTAAGATTGAAGGTTTGGGTGTTGTAGAAGTGAGTTTTCTGCAAATTTCCCGTGCAAGAGCTAGAAATCACGACTCTATCACGAGCGAGACATTCTCGTGAGCTCACGATAGAGTCCTATGAAAGCAGCTCTCACACGCATCCGAGCTCTCTGCCGAACAGAGCAGCAGAGCCTCTGTCGCGAGCGTGACAGAGCGTTTGGCTTCTAATCTGATTTGGACGATCCTCTGTCGCGAGCACGCTCTTGAGCACGAGCATGACGGATTGGGCTGGCAGCTCAGTGTCGCTTAGTACGGGTATTTTTCCCGTGTAGGTTTATAGGTTCAGTAAGGAGGTGGGCATCTGCAGGTCATGGCCACTACGAGTATAGTCGAAGTCTTTTTATATAAGTGATAAAGTACTTTTGTATAGTTTAGTATATGTATATGTAAAGCCTTTTTTTATATGATATGTAAATGTTAAAGTAGAGAGAATGTTTTTGTAATGTATAAAGAACAGCAATATTATGTTATGTAAATGACTATGAGATTCTATTTTGAGGCATGTTTACTCCGCTGCATATGTAACATGCATGATTACTATTCCTACTTTTGCATGACTGTTTGTATGTGTTTACGTGTGTGGCAACCTGATATCTTCCCAAGGGGTATTGGGGCGTTATAGTGCCTCTTTCTATTTTAGAGTTTTTGTTAACATAAAAGCTGCACAGCTCCAGGGAGACCTGGATTCTATGATCAGACCCTTTTGTTTTAAATCTTTAATCTCTTTTTTACAGTGTTATTCGAGTTCATGATTCATTTGGATAGGTCTGGTTTTTGTTAGAATTTGTCTTTCTGAAAATTCATTTTCATACGGTAAATCCACCATATGTTGTTTTCTATCCCAGAAAGCATTTGGTAAATCTGAATAAATCTCATTTTCAATAATTTTTTGAAAATAAGAAATTCTTTATTTTACCCAATCGTTTTCTAATCCCTTTTGGATTTTGAAAAAGGAGACATCCTATTTGAGAAAATGCAAATTTTTTTTTTCCTTGAATTATGCAATTCAATTCATTTTTGTAAACAGAATAGGCTTTTAAAAGGTTTAAATTCCTTGTTCTGGGTTTTTCAATGAAAGGGAAAACAATTTTTCTTTATTTATTTTAAAAGAAATGCTGTCATACGTGACAGAATAGGGAGTGATCATATTGATAAATGGTGTCCCTAAAATGACAGTATGGTTGATGTTTTCCAACAAAATAAAAGGAGTTTTGATGAGAATATTTCCATTTTTGATGGAAGCTTCTGTTTTAAATTTAATATTCATGTTGGAGTTATTGGCTGTGATAAGTTTTTCATAAATTTTTTCAGAAAACCTTTTTGAACGATACAGCTTTTTAAACAATTTAAATCTGCTCCTGTATCAAAAAGCACTACTCTATCCATTCTGAAATCGTTTGAAAAAATAAGAGAAACCTTTACCAAATATTTTCTTGAAGTTATTTCTCGTAAGACAAACAAGAAATCATTTAGAGCATGTTCTAAACTTTGAATTTCATTTTCTAAGTCTAGATCAACAGTTTCATTTTCTTCTTTTTCTTCATTATTATTATCACTAGAACTGGAGTCTTGTGACAGTAAAGTATGAAGAAGTTTTGAATCATCTTCCTGTTTTTGTTTAAGAGTTTTAAGCTCTTGTTTGATAATTTTAATTTCTTCTTGGAGCTTTTGAATTGTCACAGGAGATTTTTCTTTTGTTCTAGTACTCAGAATCTTGGTGAGATCATAAGTACTGTTTGGAATGAGTTTAGAAGTCGAAGTGTAAGGCTTTGGAGATTTTGGTTCAAAAGACTTCAAGAGTCTTTCAATGATTTCTTTTTGAAGTTTTGAATCTTCCACTTATTTAATGATATCAAGAATTAATTCTTGATCTTTTATCAAGACATTTATTAATTTTGAACTAGTACCCGACTCACTACTAGAGGAATCAAGGTGGCTACTTCATCATTTTGAAAAGAATCTTCAGTTTCTGATGATTCTGTTTGAAATTCACTTCCGAAAGTTTCAAGGAGGATTGCCTCAATTTTTTTGATTGTTTCTTCCTCTACTTATTACTTATGGAGTTTCTTATTAAGTCTACAATATTTGTAAGTATGGCTAGGTTTGCCACACTTAAAGCAAGTGAGTTGTATGAAAATTTGGGGCTTGAAGGGTTTTTTGAAAGATCTTTGCTTTTTGTAAGGCTTTTGGGGCTTAGATCTTTTATAAAACTCTTCCTTATTAGGTTTTGAAGAAAATTGTTTGTGAGGCTTTTTGTAGGATTTGGAACAGGAACCTCCTCAGGTTTTTGTTTTGTTTTCTGTGGAAACTTCAAACTGTTTACAAAATGATCCGAGTTCTTGCCCAGTCTTCTTCATTTCCTATTTTAAATGTTTTTGAAGTTTTAATCCTTGGCAGATTTTCAAACCTTCTTTTTGAGTGAAACTAACTAATTCCCCATAGGTGAAATGGTTATAAGGAATTTGGTTAATCCCAAAAGCTTCTTTGATTTTATTATGGACTCTTTCTCCTAGAAGGGTAGGAAGGCCTGCAAGGAATTTTTCTTTCCAAAATGGCTGGTTGGAATCTTCCCTAAGCATTACCCTAGTTAAGAAAGTGTTTTTGTAATTTGGGAATTCATAAAGCTTTTTACACCTAAGGTTTGAAAGCAGTTCTACGTTTTTGTCCTTTAAATGAGAAGGGTCACCTATGAAGTGTAGACTAATCATATGGATTAGGGTTGCTACAGCATCAGGTATGGGGTTACTTAACTCATCAAGAATGGGTGCTCTTTCCTCTGTGGTCTGAATGGCACTTAATATTTCTAATTGTTGTTTGGCAGTGAGATGATAATCCCACCATCCTTTCAGTTGTCTTGAAAATCCTACTATAAGGAGTTCAGCAATAGCTCTATCAGGTGTATTCATTTGGGTTTTGTAAGCATTTGAGGCCATAGTCATCTGTTGTAGAAGACTAAGGATATTATACTCAGACATACCATCTATGTTCCATTCATAGATAGTTGAGGCATTAAACTTAGACCGAGACAAAATGTTCGGTCTATTTTTTATACCTAAGTCTGGAGCCGTGGTCATGGCCAAAGGTTGGCCTTTTTGCGAATGGAGTCTGTACAACTCCTCTTTTTGGTTTGGCTGTTGTTCTTCAGTGTTAGACACCTGATCTAAAGTGCTAACAGTCTTGTTACGGTCAGGGGTGTCTTATACAACTACTATTTTAGAGGTAGAGGTATGCTCTATCCTACTGAGTTGGGTTTTAAGAGCTTTAGTAAATTCTGATTTACCTTCCCTGAACATTTTTTGA
The DNA here is from genome assembly GCA_947683425.1 of Excoecaria cochinchinensis. Lineage (NCBI taxonomy): Eukaryota > Viridiplantae > Streptophyta > Magnoliopsida > Malpighiales > Euphorbiaceae > Excoecaria > Excoecaria cochinchinensis. The sequence goes on along the minus strand of CANTUQ010000044.1, from coordinate 3,109,282 downwards.
CTTGTTTTTGAAACCTAAAAAGGTTTAAACACAGGACTCTTTAGTTTTGACTCTGTTGATTCAACTTGGGAAACAACTAGTGGTTTTCTGGGTTTCCTCTATCCTAGTTAACTGCTTAGCAATCATACTAAGATGAGTATTTGTAAAGTTGTTCTATTGAAGAATATTTTTAATATCCTTGTTTGACTCATTACTTGGGGTTTTGTAAGGTGCCACATCTATAGTGGTTTCTAGATGTGCAATTTTGATATGTCTTAAAGGTAGATGTTCAGATTGGGTTTTCGTCCCATCTACCATCTCTCATTTTGTAACCTTTTTATTTCTAATAGTGAAAGGGTTAACAGATTTGGTGTTTGATTTGAATTGATATGAAATTTCATTTTGAGATGCATAAATTTCAAACTAATCAAAGAATAAAATATGAGCTTTATTTTATATAACAAAGTCATAAAACTCATTTTGAATTTCTTTTCTTTTATCCAGAAAATTTTTGAAAAACCAATTTCTTTTTTCTGAATTTTTTGAAGAATAGAAATCCTGATGCAAGAAATTTTTGTCAACTTCAAATTCTTTTTCTAAAACATTTAGTTCATTGATAACATTTTCAGTTACCGCAAAAAAAGATGGTGAAGTTGGCAGTGAATTATTGTGTTGTTTTTCATCACCTACTTGTGGTCTAGTATAGACCTGGCGAGGTACATTTGAAGAATAATCCACATTTTGAAAAGAAGCACTTGGAATGCTTGAATAAGAAAATATTGGGTTTTGAAAACTCTCTGTCCTATCAGGCATATGAATAACTGAGGGCAACTTTGAGATTTTTCCCAAGTCTAAAGTACTGGTGGAAGAACCAGCATTTGAATATCGATGACTGGAAGATCTACTGAAGCTTATTTTTACCTTTCCGTCATTGTATTGGGTAATTTCCCTCAAATGTGTATTTGATTTTGCCTGCTCAGGAGAGTTTGGTCTTGAAATTCCTTCCAAGATCCATTCTTTGGGAAGACTGATATCTTTCCAAAGGATAGATTTCGGAATTACAGTGTTAGATCTAGATAGATCTGTTTGTAAAAAGAGGGTTTCACCCTTTTTAAAATCAATATTTTTAGTAGCAGTAAAAGCAAAAACCATTGCTTTATAATGCACTTTAAACATGATTGCTACTGGAATTGAACCTTTCAGCATTTTGTAATTGTGAGTTTTGATTTGTAAAATCAAAGATTTTAAAATGTTTTTATCTTTTAAAGATAATGAGATATCAAGATATCATTCAAAAGAGATTGGTCCTTGACAAAGGCTAGACTCTACTGACGCTATCATTGAATCCTAGAAATTTAACCATCTAGCATCCTTCAAGACACAAAGTATTGAAGTGTTCAAGCCATCTTTGGTTAAAGGTTTAATTCCCTCCTGGATAAGACCTAAGTGAATATAGTTGTTTTTCCTGTCTCAGTGTTTTTGTAAAGTTCTTTGAGAAAGAAGTTGGATGGTTTCAAAAGGTTTTAAGATATGAACATCCCTTTCTTCCATTTTGATGACATAGTCAATTTTCAAAAGGTTTTGAAATAGACCAGTTTCATAAACTTGATCTTTTTTCTTTTCTTTTTTTTTTTTGGAATTTCTCAGTTATTTAAAGATCTTTGAAAATACTCAATAGTGATTTCTTCACTATTGGTTGGATGTTTTAAACTTGATTCCATGGAATCTAAAGCAAGAGAACTTGAAAGAGAAGTGGATCTACAAAATAAATTATTCATAATTTTGAAAATTTAATTAATTTTGAAAAATGTATTTTCTTACTTGGATAACTATGCCCTGGAGCCTTACTGCCCTAAACACCTATTAATGGCTCAAACGGGACTTACTGCCTCGCATTTAACCTTACCCAGATAATATTTTAATCTTCTAAAACAAATTAAATTTATCAAATTATAAATAATCAACCATATATAAACACTACCCCCTAGGCTCTGATACCAAGGACGCCGCACAAATATATATATATATAAATATATATATATATATATATATATATATATATGAACTCATTCATGTAAATTCATACTTAAACAATGTAAAGTCCGAACAAATATCATTTAACGTTGCCAAATAATCATCATAATTAATTTGGTTCAATTCAGAGTTCATTTAATGGCAAAAATCTATAAATAAATTCTAGAAATACCTACCCACCGTGTTAAATGCCAGAATTTAATTATTGATCATACAAAAGTGTTTCACACGTTGGTTAGGGAAATCCAACCCATTATGAGGGTCACCACACGGTGGGTAGAAAAGTCTAACCACTGTGTGGATCAACGGATAGTCAAAATTTTCAAGTCTGGGTGCGTTCACACTGTGGTTAAGATTTCCTAACCACCGTGTGGCAATGCCTAGATTTCATCTTTCCCAAATCATTTACAACCCAAACACCCAATTCATAACATGAATCTTCCAACCCAATACGTCTTTATTATCCAACTCTATCAGAGCTCCAATTACATTTACTTAATCAATTATGCAACCAAAATCAATCTTAATCCTCATTCAAAACACTACAAAAACATCCAAGTTCATTTCAAATTATTCAAACATAACAAATCAATCAACATGCAAACCTCTCATCAAAATCACTCAAAACCAGTTCTAATCTTCATATTATCATTTACATAACCTCAATTAAAGCATGAATTATACTTTCACATAGTACACACACGTGAGGAACAGAGAGTTCCAAAACCTGTATGATTTTTCCTTCTTTTCTTTTGATCTCCTTTAATGCTTTATTTCTTCTCAATTTATCCCTCACAATAGAATTATCCACTCAAAATCATTAGAAATTCTCATCACCACAATTCTTCAGTTCTTAATTCTCTCTATTATTTACGTTAAAGAAAAAGATGAGGAAAATTAAACTTACCAATTACAAGTAAATAACACTCAAGTGTCACCTTTCCTTTAAATCTCCTTAAGCTACTAAGTGGAAAATGAAAGAGAGAGGAAGAATGGAAGAAAAAAGAGGAAGAGAGAGAGCTATAGTTTTCTAGAATTCCCTTTTCAAACTGACCTCCTCCCTTTTATAGCCCCTCAATTCTGCTGTTAAGTGTTAACTTGTGATTGGTCCATTAAAATAATTACCAAGTGATCCTTCCTTTTCTTTCTTTTCTTACATTGACCTCTAAATTAATTTGAACTTAAGCATTGGCCCACAAAATTAATGATTTTAATGCCAATCAAGTCACAATTAACAAATTTGAACTTGCCACACCTATCAAAACTTTTGCAATAATGTCAATCACATCCTTTTTTGACAAAACCGTGACTAAACCAAGCATCTTCAGCTACAGGTAATCCCAATTATACCTTAATCTGACTAGGGTAGATTTTGGGCCATTACAAAATCAATCTCAACTATAGACACCATTGGTGCCAAACTATAGCAGTTGCATTGTAACCCTACTAGGCATGCCTATCTATCCACAAGCAAGTAAATAAGCAGGCAATGGCATCCACATTTCCTTTATTATCATCTTATTCAATCTTGAAAATCTTTGGTATATCAAATACATACATAAACATCAACTTATATGCAATATATGCACATATATACCAAATATATACAATTGTATACTTTTCATGAACTTTGTTCATATCAATATCTTCATATACTATAGAAAGATACATACACATTTATTCATCACATACTTTTAAACATATGATATACATACATTAGATATTAAAGATTATGCAGAGAAGCAGAATTAGTTTAGTGTTCCACAATATATCGGCTTTTATAATTCGAATTAATCTTTATTTTTGACCTTAAAAATGCATCCTTTAGAGCAAGATGTCTTCTACTAATTGTTCCTCCATGTCTTCACTTGAAAATCAAAATATAAAGTGATTTACACCTTTAAAATAGGAATTATGGCCAAATTACTACAGACTATTCCTAGATATCTGTTTAGAGATAGAATTATTACTTTGTCTTTAAGTTAATTTTTGAGTGAGTTAGGGATAACATTTGATTGTAAGCTCTCATAAAAGTAATTCCATTTTGAGTCTAGTTTCTACATAAATTAGATTTACCTCAATCAGAGTTCTAAAGAAAAATTTATACCTAAAACACTGCTTACTGCTCTTAAATCATTCACACTAACATCATCCTCTTTTATCAGGTTTGGCCCCAAGAGTGCCTCCAAGCTCCAATTACACTAATTTTTTTTTTTTATGTCATGTACATGCATATTCAAACATTTTAAGTTGTCCTAATGAGTCACTTTGGCCATATAGTCCATAGAACCCCTTATGTACCATATACACACAAATTGTCAAAATGAGCACAATTTGAGCTTTAAGTGGAAATTCACCACCAAGATAATCCAACTGTAGACATCGGGTCCCAAGTAGCCTTGATCAGGATTACCCGATGATGAAATTTAGCTACGCCGGCTTATAGGCAAAAAGATTGGAGCTCGGAAGTGATTTTCCTTGTCTTTTTGATGAGTAAAAAAATATATTTTAAATATTTTAAAAATATTTTTAAAATTATTTTGGAGAAGAAAAAGTGTGTTTTAGGTTGAGGGTATTTTATATAAAAATTTAAAATTTAAAAAAAAAAAAATCTGCCCGAAAAGCACGGCTGTGCTTTGCGCTGCACTGCGCGTGCGAAAGCACAGCTGTGCTTCTTTGAAAGCACGGCTGTGCTTTGCGTACAACGCGCGCAGTCGCCCCATTTCTGCCCCATTTCGCCCATTTTCGACCCCCACTTGTTTTTTAACGATTTTTGGACGGTTTTGGGTGGTTTTTGGGTAGTTTTTGAGTGCTAAAAGTGGAGAAAAAATTCAGAAACAGGGGGGAGACGAATTAGAAAGATTTGAGAGAGAAAAAACTGAATTTTTGAGCTTTTGAGTGGAGAGAAAAAATCAATCTTACACACTTGCTTCCAAGGGTGATTTTTCAAGTTTCCAAGTTATTTTTCAAGCATTTTTCACAAGGAAAAGACAAGGAATTCAACACTTCTACCTTCAATTCTTCAAGATTAAATTTGAGGGTAATTATTCATGGCTTAACTCCTTAATTTTCTTGTTGATTTTAATTTCTTTTGATTCCAATTAACTTTTAAAAATGTAAATTCTTTTAGTCCTCATAATTTTCTAATTATTATTTTATCTTCAATTGTTCATATAACAAGTAAACTCTTTTAAATCCTATTATATTTTCATGTCAAATTGCTTTTTACACATATCAATATTTTAATTTTTACTCATAGTTGTTATTATAATTATTTATTTGATATGTTGAGCATGGTTAATTTTTTATTCTTATGCATGTTAAGTTGCATCATAATTATTTTATGCATGTTGTAGAATCTTATGCATGTTATATTTTCATTATACATATTATCTTTTATGTCATATTATTTCTTTGGGTTAATTTCTAACATCAATTTATTTGTTTTTATTTTTGGTTGCAAATTGTTATTTTATTCTTGTTTGAGCATCCATGCACGTGAAGGAAGAGATGCGGGGTTCGGTATCTTCTTTATACATTTTAATTCTCATTTTGTTTATATTTTTAATTTCTTTGTATATATTCATTAAGTAAAATGGTTTTTTATGCACGCCCAAATAAAAATCACAAAAATATTTCTACTAAATTAAACTTGGATTTTTCATAATAAATGGGACCAATGTCCTAGTTTTCATCCCAAATAAGTCACCGCATCCAAGATGTTTTCTTTAAATACACATACGGGGACCAAAGTCCTCATAGTTAATAAATTCTCCGATTTTATGTATGTTTGCACTTTATTTAAATGGGAGTTGTATTCCGCTCCTAGTATTATTGTAACTTACTTGCTCATTTACGGCTTTCCAAATGTGAATAAATGCGCCTTTTAATCAATTGCATCGTGTGGAGAGAGAGCGAATTAATGATAATTAAAATTTGATCATAGAATAATCGAGGTAGAAATAGATGAGAAGTCCCGAACCCAGCTCTGGTCTTTGGGCTCAAAGAGGCGAGAGGTTTACCCTCTAAGACACCTCTTGTGTCACGAGACTTTGGCGTTAATACTAGGCTCCTTAGGGCGAGAGGTTCACCCTCCAAGACCCCTTTGGTTGGCCCAAAATGGATACTGAGCGCAGTCTTAGGCTCTCCGAGGCGAGAGAAACTTTCCCAATGTTCTATTGGGTGACGACTTCATGAAACCTCCTTGTTGCCCAAAATAGATGCACTTGTAAATATCTTTACAGGTTGCTAACGGATCCCCAGTTTTTATGATTGGATCAAGCCTACCAGAATGGTATGTGATGCAAGATTTATATGGAAATGAATATGTCGCTATCACTCGCCCTGAAGCAAGTGAAAAAGGGATTCCCGTGGCTGCGATAGACTGTTGGTCCACTAGTGAGAGTGGAGAAGATGAAGGTGAAGAGAAAGATGGATAGTTCACGGATCCATGGGATTCAGAAGAAGAGGAGAGAGTTGAGGCAGTAACGAGAAGTGGGAGAGTAGTTTCCGAAGTTGAGAAGCAACATGACCTAGTGCAAACACCCGTAGAGAAGGAGCCGGAAGACAATTCAATAGTGAAGCAGCTGAAAAAGACCACGGCTCAGATATCTATTTGGGACCTCTTGAGACAGTCTCCCTCTCACAGACAAAAGTTAGTTGAAGCATTGAGTGTATCCACCGTAGCAACTACAATCTCTCCATCTGAGCTGTTAGACCTTGTTAAGGGGGGATCTTGGGAGAAGATGGTATTTTTTGATGCAGATTTACTGACAGAGGGTTGCAACCATAACCGGCCTCTGTATATCAAAGCACAGATCAATGGCAAGCACACCGCTTGCGTCATGGTTGATGACGGGTCATCAATAAATGTCTGGCCATTAGTAACGCTTCAGGATTTTAGGCTAGATGAGAGTATGCTAAGCAGGTCCGATTTGACCATCACAGCCTACGACAACTCCAAGAGGCAAGCATCGGGAACTTTCAAAGCTGTAGTAAAGACGGGGCCTATTGAGACAGAAATAGATTTTATGGTCTTGCCGATTCCAGCAAACTTCGCAGCTCTACTTGGTAGACCGTGGTTCCACAGGTTAGGGGGAGTACCATCCACCTTACACCAGATAATTAAGATACCTCATGAAGGGGAGGTAGTGACCATCAAAGCAGCAAGAGAGAACCAAGTATCTACTTTGGATATCTCTAATCAGCCATTCAGTGGCTTTCATGTATCGATGATCGGAGAAGAGCAAAGCTTAGAAGGTAGCCCTCAGGTGGTGAACATGCTAAAGAAGATGCACTTCCTCCCAGGGGCTGGGTTGGGCAAAGAGTCACAAGGGCTGCAGGATGCTATTACTACACATGGTTAGAAAGATCGAAAAGGGTTGGGATACAAAGAAGAGTATGGTAAGAAGAAAGTATCAGAGAAGATCCCCCATATTTCGGAGAGCTTTGTGCCATCATCCTCGGTATGTGCTTACATCGGAGAAGAAGAGCCGCAGTGGGTAGATGGGAAGATCACCCCGGGTTTTGAAATTTTCAATGATGTTTTCGACTGGGAGTTTGGAGTGGTTAAAGCTGTAGAGAACTTTTGGGACGAAGAGATTATGACCCAATGCAGCATCTGGGACAGGGATGAGCCCGAAGAGATTGTAACTGATAAGCTGTTAGCCACCAAACTCAAAGGGAAGGAGAAGATGATAGAACCAGAGCTGAAGATTGAAGATCTCAAGATTTCTCCAAGTCAAGAAGCCAAAGCACAGTCGGCTGCAGCATCAGCGTCGACTGAAGTTGATAGTCATTTAGATTCTCTTTTTATACCAGAACTCTTTGAGAACAATGTTAATGTTTCTGATTATGTTAATGAGATGAACAACTTTGCTTACTTGTGTGATGTTTCTGATGATTTCATTTCGCATGATCATAAGCATGATGCATTCATTTTTGATATTAATTCAACTAGCACAACCACATTTAATCTCGAAACTTTGGAAAATCCACAGGAAATTTTGATAGCATCAGACATAACTCCTGAAGAGAGGTTAAAATTCGAGAGAATATTAAAAAAATATGAAAAAGTCTTTGCCTGGACCTATGAGGATATGCCGGGAATAGATCGAGATGTTGCCGAACATGCCATCCCAACTTACCCAGAGTTTAAACCAGTCAAGCAAAAGCTTCGGAGACTTAGGCCAGAATGGGCGCAGAAGGTAAAGGAGGAGATCCATAAGCAAATTGAGGCCAAATTCTTAATAGAGGTTCAATACCCGTCCTGGCTCGCTAACGTGGTTCCTGTAGCTAAGAAAGATGGTAAGGGTCGAGTATGCGTTGACTATCGAGACCTGAACAAAGCTTGCCCTAAGGATGATTTCCCGCTGCCTCATATTGATGTGCTAGTGGATAGTGCTGCTGCTTGTATGATGTACAGCTTTGTGGATGGATACGCAGGATACAATAAGAGTGCGCGCACAAAAGCACAGCTGTGCTTCTTTGAAAGCACGGCTGCGCTTTGTGTGCAGTGCGCAGTCGGCCCATTTTCGCCCCATTTCGCCCATTTTCGACCCCCACTTGTTTTTTAACGATTTTTGGACAGTTTTGGGTGGTTTTTGGGTAGTTTGAGTGCTAAAAGTGAAGAAAAAATTTCAGAAACAGGGGGGAGACGAATTAGAAAGATTTGAGAGAGAAAAAACTGAATTTTTGAGCTTTTGAGTGGAGAGAAAAAATCAATCTTACACACTTGCTTCCAAGGGTGATTTTTCAAGTTTCCAAGTTAATTTTCAAGCATTTTTCACAAGGAAAAGACAAGGAATTCAACACTTCTACCTTCAATTCTTCAAGATTAAATTTGAGGGTAATTATTCATGGCTTAACTCCTTAATTTTCTTGTTGATTTTAATTTCTTTTGATTCCAATTAACTTTTAAAAATGTAAATCCTTTTAGTCCTCATAATTTTCTACTTATTGTTTTAGCTTCAATTGTTCATATAACAAGTAAACTCTTTTAAATCCTATTATATTTTCATGTCAAATTGTTTTTTACACATATCAATATTTTAATTTTTACTCATAGTTGTTATTATAATTATTTATTTGATATGTTGAGCATGGTTAATTTTTTATTCTTATGCATGTTAAGTTGCATCATAATTATTTTATGCATGTTGTAAAATCTTATGCATGTTATATTTTCATTATACATATTATCTTTTATGTCATATTATTTCTTTGGGTTAATTTCTAACATCAATTTATTTGTTTTTATTTTTGGTTGCAAATTGTTATTTTATTCTTGTTTGAGCATCCATGCACGTGAAGGAAGAGATGCGGGGTTCGGTATCTTCTTTATACATTTTAATTCTCATTTTGTTTATATTTTTAATTTCTTTGTATATATTCATTAAGTAAAATGATTTTTTATGCACGCCCAAATAAAAATCACAAAAATATTTCTACTAAATTAAACTTGGATTTTTCATAATAAATGGGACCAATGTCCTAGTTTTCATCCCAAATAAGTCACCACATCCAAAATGTTTTCTTTAAATACACATGCGGGGACCAAAGTCCTCATAGTTAATAAATTCTCCGATTTTATGTATGTTTGCACTTTGTTTAAATGGGAGTTGTATTCCGCTCCTAGTATTATTGTAACTTACTTGCTCATTTACGGCTTTCCAAATATGAATAAATGCGCCTTTTAATCAATTGCATCATGTGGAGAGAGTGTGAATTAATGATAATTAAAATTTGATCATAGAATAATCGAGGTAGAAATAGATGAGAAGTCTCGAACCCAGCTCTGGTCTTTGGGCTCAAAGAGGTGAGAGGTTTACCCTCCAAGACACCTCTTGTGTCACGAGACTTTGGCGTTAATCCTAGGCTCCTTAGGGTGAGAGGTTCACCCTCCAAGACCCCTTTGGTTGGCCCAAAATGGATACTGAGCGCAGTCTTAGGCTCTCCGAGGCGAGAGAAACTTTCTCAATGTTCTATTGGGTGGCGACTCCATGAAACCTCCTTGTTGCCCAAAATAGATGCACTTGTAAATATCTTTACAAGTTGCTAACGGATCCCCAATTGCCCAATCGCCCTCAAGCGGGCGGTCAGAGGGGCGGCCCTGGGATTCCGGTGCGCGTCACACCAACACTGATAGCTCAACCTAATTCTAGCAACAATACATCAATAAAAACTCATACAATAAGCTACTTCATGCAAAATCCATGCACATACATATAAATTTAAAATTTCCTATACTTGGCCTATATGGCCAAATCTTGCTTCTTCTAAATCCCTTCTTTATCCTTGACCTTATCGTTACTTCTTTCCTCCACTAAAACTCATTATGAACTCATATCAGTCCCTTCCTCAATTTATAGTATAATCCCTTTAATTCAAGAGCATAAGAGAGATGAAGAAAAAGCTAGATAAACATATAAACTTACCTTATTTTGCCTTGATTCCACTAATTCTTGCTTTTCCCTTTCTTAATCTCTTTTACATGTATGTAATGGCCTAAATGCCGGGTTAATAGTGAACAATATTTTTTGAGATTGATCAGTGGACCGGGGATGAAAAATACATCCGTGAGCGAAAAATATTTTATTTGATTATCAGAAAATATTGGTCATGACGAGTCAGAGGGTGAAATTTAGGGTCAAACGGAGGACAAATAGGCCTTAAAAATGCAAAAAGAAGTGAAAAAGTCAGTTTTGGAGCGTCTATCCTGAGGGACGGGTGTTTGTCAATGACAGACAGGCATCCCTGGTGATAGATGAGCATCCCTGGTGAGGGATGACCGTCCGTCACCTCAGATTAGCAGATTCAGCCCGATTTGACCATATTTGACCAGACCATAAATGATGCTACGGACCTTAAAAAAAATAATCCAAAAATATTGATGTGCTCAAATTAATGAGTAGAATCATATGATAATGAAAAGTTAATTTTATAGCAACACTGAAAATTTAGTTATCGGACAAGTAAATAAATACCGGACCGGGAAACAGTCCCCGATTGAGCTAAAAATTTATGTGTAGGATATTTGAAATATTTTATGAATTATTGAAATAATTTTGAGGGAAATTGAGTTTTGGGAAGTGAGAGATATAATTTTGGATTGGATAATGGGCTTAATAACCTAAATGGGCTTTGAATTAGTTAGGCCAACTTGGTTGGACCAAGCCCAACCTATTGAGCCACCTATAAAATGCCTAAAATATCATAATTTCCTAGAATCCTCTCAATTTCTCTCCATCTCTCCCTCCCTCTTCTTTGGCCAAATTGCTCTCTCTTTTCCTTCACCAAATTTCTTCAATTTTCTCTCATATCTCTCCTTAAATTTAAGGTACCTAATCAAATTTTAGCTCCTTTACAACCTAGTAGTGGTCTTTAGATTTTATTTGAAGGGTTAGATGTGGCAAAAATCAAGGATTGGAAGTTAGAGCACATATTTGAGGTAAGAGAAATTGATGCTTTTTAATTGATTTAAGGGTTCTAGTAGATAATTTAAGCTGTGTAGATTAAATTTATGATGTTATATTAAATAAAATAAGTAAAATAATCATGGTTTATTTGAGTGGTATATTCGGCCACCATTAGGAAATCAAGGTAAGGAAGGTACATCAAAGGAAAAAAGCAAGGAGAAGGAAGTGTAGGAGGCTTAGAGCAAGGATTTGAGGTTTGTGGTTACGAAATCCTTCTATTTTCATTGATAAAGTATGAATTTAGGTTATATTTATGTGTGATGTGAGTGATAAATGCATGTTAAATTGAAATAAACCTTATAAACATGTTTAGGGGTGTTGAAAATGATGATTTGCATGCTTAAAACAAAAGAAATAAATTGTATGTTATGAACCTAATGGAGGCAAAATTGTATATATGGGTATACATGGGTATATTTTAAGATTTAAGGCAAAATAATGATATACAAATGTTTATTAAGATGAAATGTAACTAAATGAATGATAAATGAGCGAAAAATAAAATTGAATAAGAAAATGTATTCTTGGCTGAATGGTATACATAAATATATTATGGTGTAATTTGGTAATTTGCTAAGTATAATGACATGAAATGGGTATAGAATGAAAATTGAATGTGCGTTAATTTATTTAGAGTTATTAGAGCGTGTTTGAATATATTTGGAATGTAATATTGCATTATGTTTATATTGAGAAATGTGAAAAATGAAGTATTAAAATGAATTTATGATATAAGGGGAATTAGAATTAATTAATTAGTGGAATGAAATTGAATTAGTAAGGAAAGAATGAATTATAAGTGAAAATGCTATGTAGGTCGCATGGTATGCCTTTATAATTTAATTGTGTAAGATAAATATTGATTTAAGAAATAATTGGAAATTAATGAAACTGAACTATGTGCATTGACCTTAGTAGTCTGGTAGTTAAATCTACTTCAGGATATAGTTGGCTAGCCATAAGGACTTTATAATGCAGTCCGAGTTATGGCGACTTACTTGGGTAGGCTAATGACAGTCTACCGTTCTGATATTATTACTGTCACTGTCACTGCTACTGTATTTACTATTCACTATTTACTGTAGTGGATTTGTGGGGTTCACATCTCGTTTATCTGGTTCAAAAATTTCTACTAGATTGATACTAGGCGAAAAATTATAAAAGTGAACTAAAAATAAATAAACTGGATATTAATAATAATAAAGTGAAAAAAGGACTTAATTAGAAGGATTAAAGTGTAAATTGGCATAAAGTAATACTTTAGGGACTAAGAGGTAATTTGCATGTTACATAATGAAATAAATGTAAAAGTAAGAATTAACTAGTGGTAATATTGTAAATAAATGAAAAAGAAAGTAATATAGCAAATTACTGAAAGTTTAGGGACTAAATTGTAAATAGATGATAGTAAAGCTAAATAAAGGACCAAAATGAAATTGACTAATAAAATGAACTTAAATTGTATAATTGATTAGTAAAATGAACATAAATTGTATAATTGAATAATAATGAAGTAATTAATGATTAAATAAAAAAAGTTACAGTTAATGCAATTAACATGAATTTTAAGTAGTGGGAATCTTTGGATTAGTAACCACCACTGAGCATATTTCATGCTCAGCACGTAGTTTTATTGACTGCGTGTAGGTACTAATTAGAGAGGTGGAATGAGCAAGCATACCTCACTTTTAAGAGCTGATTGGTTAAAGAATAGTTAAGAATTATTTTGTATGCAACTCTTGGGACATGTATATGTATTTATCTAGACTTTTGGACTTGTATTATGACATGTATATGGACAATTTATATATCTTTTGGATAATTGAGATATTATTATGGATGATATATTGTGAACTGTGATTGTGGATGATTGATGATATATATGTTGTTATGTCCTGCGTGGCCTGAGTATTGCTTGAATTTATAGGTTACGTAGGTTAAAATTATAGTTGTCATGGAATTTAGTTAGTGAATAGTAATTTATACAGTTATAGATTATCCGTAAATGATAAAAAGGAATTATAAAACGAAGTGAATAAGGTAAATAAAGATTGGATAAGTGATATATATTGGGATTACATATCGAAAAAAAATTTACCCATTTTTAAAAGATAATAACTCAATTACAGCGTACTTCAAACAATCATGGCAATCGTCGTTGCAACTTACTGTACGTACTATATAGTGTGATAAGGGTGTTACATTTTGTGCTATCAGAGCGTGGTTTAGGCGATTCTAAGATTGGAGTGGGGTTAAAAGATTTGATTAAATGAATATAAATGCCAATTGATGAATAAAAAGTGTTATGAGATTAATGTATGATTGCTCCTTTCTGTTTTATAGTGAGAGATGGCCCCTAAAGAAGGACATCGTGAGGTTGAAGCTGAAAGTGTAGCCTCTATTAGTGGTGGCCAAGCTGACACACCATAGCCACATGTTAGTCCACCTATTGTACCACCTCCTTCAGCTCAGCCGAACTTCTTAAATCTAATGGCCAATTATATTCAGCATCGATTGCAGGCATAGCTACCATAGCCTCAGGCTCCAGAACAGCTTTCAGCTCTGCCAAAAAGAAAGCCGATACTGGAGCAATTAAACAGACTAGGGGCTGAAGATTTTTTGGGTAAGATCCCCTGGCTCTAGTCCAGGCTGAGGAGTGGCTATTTAAAACTAAGAGAGTATATGAAAGTACCCAAAGTCCACCAGAAGAGATGTTACAAGGGACGGTGGCATTGTTGTAGGGTCCTACTTTCATATGGTGTGGTGTAGTTCGTAAGCATACTCCCACTGAACAGTTAACATAGGAGTTTTTACTAGCTCAATTTGAGAAGAAATATATAGGGTGTGAATATAAACCTGCTATGTAAGATGCCTTCTAGAGACTCAGGTAGGGAAATAAGATAGTGGCAGAGTATGAGCGAGAGTTTGAGCGCCTAAGTGTGTAACAACCCGGATTATACCCTAGTAGGATTTGTGGTGTTTTGGTAAGTTTATGGATGAGAATTAGTAAGAGAAGACACTTTGGAATGAATGCAAGGGTGAGTGAGGATATTGTGTGGATAATTGATTGAGTTAAGGAATTATAGACCTCTGGTGAAGGTTCTGTCACGAGTGCGATAGAGCACTCTTACAGAAGTCCACTTTAAGGGGATTTTGCTTGGATTTTGAGTTGGGTTTGGACAAGTGGCAGCCATGCAAGGAGTTTGGTTTGGGACACATGTCTTAAGATAGACATGTGGCTTGAGGAGAAAGTGCCAAGTGGACTTTTGCATGCAATATAAGTGATTTTAGTGGGAAAATCTATCCTCTAGTGGATTGCATGCATTTTAGCTCTTTTCCCTCTCTTTCTCGGTTTTTCTTTCCTTTCTCCTTTGATTTTTGTTTTCCTTTGGTTAAATTTCTGCATTGGATGGTTAGAGGAGGTTATTAAAGGATTGAGAAGGTAAGTGTGATTTAGTTTTGTGATGGGTCTTCTTCTACCTCATTTCTATTATTGGTTTGAGTTGTTTGTGTAATGGACTAAGAGATTTTGTGTTAGTGTTCTTGGCTGTTTATGAAGTTTCGGATAGAAGGATTGAAAAGGACAAGGACAAGATTTGAGATTGGGTGGTTCGGCTGCACTTCAAGAGGTTGGGATCGTGTGCTCTTGAACTTGTGCATGTGTTGTGATTTTTGAGTTGTTTGATGCATGTTGTGATATGATATGATATTACAAAAATTCATGTGTTAATAGGTTGTTTATGATTTATCTTAGAACCGCTATAAATGCATGTTGTTGTATGTATGCTTGAATGGATTTGGATAACGTTGTGTTCATGATTTTAGGATATACATGTTCATGGTGTTAATTTGATTTATGAATATGTTAAGTTGTGTTTTAGAGTCTTGAAATGTAAATGGTATATTGCATGTTTAAGGTTATGAGCATGTGTGTATGATTGAGTTAAAGGTAAGTTGGCGTGTGTAAGTTTGCGTGTTGTGAAGTTAGCATTCTTATTTATGTACTATCGCGAGCGCGACATGTGTTGCGAGCGCAATAAAAGCGACTTTGCCATTCTGTTGTGAGAGTAACGAGGTCGCGGGCGCGACAGTTATGGGATGTGCGTTCTATCGCGAGCGCGACACGATCGCGAGCGCGACAGTGTGCAGCTTTGTTTGTCTAGTTCTTTGAAGTATCTTTTGTGATGGTTATCACTTTGGTATTGGTTTGTACATGTTCAAGGAAGATTATTGACATGATATTATTATAGACCATAAATCTATTGAGTTATTTTTCATTGAACATGGATTGGTATGATATGAATATGAGTTGATTATTTGAAAGGTTGTATACATATATCTTTATATGTCAAGCCCGATCGGTCAAGTTAGTGGATAGATAAGCATGCTTATAAAGGGTTTAGTGCAGCTACTCAGTAGACTCGTATGGGTCTTTTACTTAGAGATTTCAGTCTCTTTTGTTACCTTCGGGTATTTGTATATTTCGAGACTTATGTCTTTTGTGTGTTCAGATATTATGTCCAACCAGTATCTTCAGTACCCGTATTCACGATGTATGAAAGTTCAGGCTCTTTTCTTTCGTTTGGTTTTATGATTTGTTAAGCTATTGCTTTAGTGAAAAATTGATTGTTTGAGCATTCATGTTAAGCTTGTGATAAGACCATGCTTTAGCAAGTGTACATGATAATGTTATGATTAAAGCATTTGTTATGTAAGGTGAGAATGTACATGAGTGATATGAGCATGAAAGGTGAAGGTAAAAGTATTAGTTGTGCTATTGATATTGTTGCTCATATTGTGTTTATTACCTTTGATTGTGGCAAGTGACTTTGATTATATAATCCATATGTTTTGCTTGCGACTTCATTGGAAGTTCTTTGCTTCTGTTCATCCCCACTAAGCGTTATCGCTTAGCACGGATGTTTTGTTCCGTGTAGGTTTGTAGGTTCCGTTCTGAGGTTGATTCCCCATCTGTTGGCCACTAGGAGTTTTGATTTTGGAAGGGTTTCTTTTTGTTTGAATATATAGTATTCTTTTTGTATAGGACTCTTTTATAGTGTTTTTCATAAGTAAGGAGAAAGGCATATAATTCTGATATTTGATAATTTAATGATTTTGTATATGTATGCTTTATAAGTTCTAAAATGCAAGTTTATATGTTATTCCTGAATACTTCCGCTTATGTTCTATTTTATAAGCTTCCACTTTATTTATTTGCATGAATGTATGTGTTTGCGTATGTGACAACCCGATATTCCTCCCAAGGGGTATTGGGGTGTTACAAAGTGCCTATCCGGATAATGGCCAGATGACAGAAGAGAAGCTAAGATTCGAGCGAGGATTGCATAATAGGATCAGTCAGATTGTGTGAGCCCCAAAGCATCCGGATATGCGCTCCCTGGTAGAAGCAGCTATGAAAATGGAAACGATTCAGGCTGATGAAGTGGAGAGATGGACATAGTTCCAGTAGAAAAAGAAGTTGGGTCAAGCCAGCCATGTACGGGGATAGAGTAAGAAATCCAGAGGGTCCCTCCTTCACAGAGTCGAGCTTCATTAGCACCAGGACGTAGTCAGAGGAATCCAGCCAATAGTAATGCTCTAGTCATGTCTGTTGGAAGTACACCTAGAGGCAGAGGAAGGGGCACTGCTTAGACATGTGACCACTATGGTAGATCACATTCCGGTAAATGCAGATTTTTTTATTGGAGCTTACTTTAGGTGTATGTTAAGAGATCATTGAGTGAAGGAATGTCCTGAAGCACCGTCATCCACAACTACTTCACCTGCACCAGGTCCAGGACCTACTGCTACTAGAGGAAGAGGTAGGGAGCGGCCTCTAATCCAGCTACATCCAAACCTCCTGCCTAGCCTTTTTAGGGTCAGAGGCGAGCTATAGGTCGTACCAATGCTGTAAGAGTTAAAGAATATGAGGATGCTCCAGATGTGATTGTGGGTAAATTTGCATTATTATCTGATTCAATTTTTGCACTTGTTGATCCTGGTTCTACACACTCCTACATAAATACTGATATTGCACGGGGAAAAGGGTTAAGTGATTCACTTTTAGACTAGGACATTTTAGTGAGTAATCCACTGGGTCATAGTGTTGTGGCTAACAAAGTGTATAGAGATTGTCTAATTAGTGCTCAGGGTTATGTTTTTCTGGCTAATTTAATTGAACTCCCCTTTCAAGAGTTTGACGTTATGTTGGGGATGGATTGGTTATCTGCCCACCAAGCAACGGTTGACTGTAAATGGAAAAGAATGACCCTTAAAGTTCCAGGTAATCAGGAGATCATAGTTATGGGTGAAAGACCGAAGTTCCTTTCTGATGTGATATCTGCCATGGCTGCCAAACGGCTTATAAGGAAGGGATGTGTTCCTTATCTGTGTTATGCTCTGGAAGCTAAAAGGGAGGGTCCTAAAGTGATAAAAGTGCCTACAGTGTGTGAATTCCTTAATGTTTTCCCTGAAGAGTTACTAGGTTTACCACCTGACAGGGAGGTCGAGTTTTCTATTGATGTGGTTCTAGGCACGGCACCCATCTTAATTGCTCGCTATCTAATGGCATCCATAGAATTAAAAGAATTGAAGATTCAATTATAGGAATTGCTTGAAAAGGGCTTCATCCGGCGTAGTGTGTCACCGTGGGGAGCACCTATACTCATTGTAAAGAAGAAATATGGGTCGCTTAAATTGTGCATTGACTATAGACAATTGAATAAGGTGACGATCAAGAACAAGTATCCTCTTCCACAATTTAAGGATTTATTTGATCAGCTAAAACGTGCAGGCATGTTTTCAAAAATTGATTTAAGGTCAGGCTACCATCAGCTGAAACTTAAGGAAGCAGATATGCCTAAAACTGCTTTTTGTACTAGATATGGCCATTATGAATTTTTGGTCTTACCTTTCGGCCTCACAAATACAGCATTGGCTTTCATGGATTTAATGAATAGGATTTTTCATCTATACTTGGATCAGTTCATGGTGGTCTTTATAGATGAGATTCTGGTATACTCAAAGACTCCGAATGAGCATGATAAACATTTGCGTATCATCCTGCAAACTTTAAGAGTAAAGCAGTTGTATGCAAAGTTCAGTAAGTGTGATTTCTGGTTGAATAAGGTACCTTTTATAGGTCATGTAGTGTCGACTGAAGGTATTAAAGTGGATCCTAAAAAGATTGAAGCAATCGTACAGTGGAGGACATCTAAGAATGTTACGAAGGTCTGGAGTTTCCTGGGTTTGGAGGGATATTACAGAAAATTTGTGAAGGGTTTTTGTAACACCCCCTATTACCCCTTGCGAGGAAAATGGAGGTGCTACACACACAAACAACGGACATATAAGATATCACAAGCAATAGTGGAAAGATGCTCATACACACAAATATGTAGAAGCAAACATAACTAAACAAAGCATACTTGTATTAATAAACTCTTAAAAATATACATAATACAAAAATGCTAACATTCTTATACAAGATCAAAAGCCTAACATCATTTATTACAAAAGCATTCTCTTTACTTATACATTATACTTATCATTACAAAAAGCATCATAAACAAAAACAAAACTCCACTAAACTCCTAGTGGCCTGCTGTAGACACTGGGTCCTGAGGCAGCCTAGATCAAGGTTACCCAATGATGAAAATGAGGCTTGTTCACAGGCAAAAAAGTTAGAAGTGATGATTTCCTTGTCGAAACCCTTCTTTTTAAATAAAAAAATATTATTATTTTGTTTTTGGGGTTATCGGTGGCCTGTTGCAGCGCGGCGTGCATGAAGCACGGCTCCTACTGGCAGTGCATGCGAGGTGCAGCACCTATTGGCAGCACGCGCGAGGCCTCCTGCACGAAGCCACTCTTCACGCAGCGTGCAGCCTCCCGTGCGAGGCAGCACCTCGCGCATGAGGCATGCGGCATCCTGCGTGAGGCGGCACCTCACGCATTAGGCATGCGGCGTCCTGCACGAGGCCGCTCCTCCCACATGCTAGGCGTGGCCTCCTACTCGAGGCACGGCCTCCCAGCATGAGGCTGCACCTCGTGCCTGCGAGGCACGGCCTCCAGCATGAGGGCTGCACCTCACGTGTCTCCTACCTCGCCAGGACTTCATCTTTTTTTTGGATTTCTCTGGTTTGAGTTAGAATTAAACTCAAACTCTTTTTTCTGAGTTTTAAAAGGATAAAACTTGATTTTTAAACTATAATTAAGGATTTTGAAGGGGATTAAAACTCTTAAAACCTAATTTTTCGAGGATCATATAAAAAGGAAAAGTTAAAAACCCCAGGGCAAGATAAGGATTACAACGGCGACACAAAAATTCTGAAAAATAAGATTTTTGAGAGCTAAGGTTTCTTCTGAAAATTCTAATTGTTCTTGACCCAAAGAAATTAATTCTTTGTGTTTAAGATTCAATTCTCATCACTCGATTTCTTCAAAAATAAGAACTTTTAGCTTCAATTTTGAATGACAGAGAGCTTTATTTCAAGCTTTCTTTACTTTTTTTTTAAGCAATCAGATGAGGAAATCAATCCTTTCTTCTTTTGCAGCCAGAATCAAACCTCTGAGGGTAAATTCACAGGTTAGAGCCAATCCTCTCTCTTCCCTTGCTTTATGTCGTTCATTTATTTTCTCCATTGTAATTACTATAGATTAATACTAGTTTATTTGCGTTGTTGTTTGTTGTAATTAACATGAACTTAGATTAATTTAATCAAATTATTGGTATGATGCATGGAATGTAAGTTGAATCTGTAGGATATCTAGTATTGATTTGTGTTTTTCATTTGATTCTACTTTCGGTCATTAATCCACT
Organism: Excoecaria cochinchinensis; assembly: GCA_947683425.1. NCBI lineage: Eukaryota > Viridiplantae > Streptophyta > Magnoliopsida > Malpighiales > Euphorbiaceae > Excoecaria > Excoecaria cochinchinensis. The sequence continues at coordinate 3,088,975 of CANTUQ010000044.1, read as the reverse complement.
TTGCTAATTTACAGTGCGTTTCATCAAACATTATTCTTCCGTAGTGATTATAAATATTTTCCTCAATTAGAATTATTTGTTATATTTGCTTCATTTAATTGCTTATCTCTATTATATCATATTCTATTTAATTTGCTAACATTGTTTTTTTGTTCTTGCTTTTGTCGTTTGCCAAACTTATTTATTTCACTTTAAGTAATGTTCCTGGGCAAGCTGGAGAATCAAGAGATTAGGAGCCTTCAAAGTTTATTTTGCATTTTAATTCCTGTATTTTCCTTGTTTTGTATGTTTTATGCAAAATGGTATTTAGATGCGTTATTTTAAAGAAACTCATGTTTTTTAAAATAATAAAAATTGGGATTTTTATTACTAAAATAGGACCAATGTCCTGATTTTAGCCAATAAACTTTCATTTTCAAAAGAGAGTTAATTCTCATAAAATGGTATCCAATTATCCCAATTTTTATTGCCCAAAAATAACTCTCGGATTTTTTAAGTTAACACAAGTGAACCAATGTTCCTAAAGTCTAATAAATTTCCCGATTTATATATTATGTATTTTACTTCATTCTTCTTTGTGTATTTATTTATTTTGGGCCCTTGTAATTAATTTTATGATAATTTTATTCATTTATTTTTTATGCTTTTTTCTTATTTTGGGGGATTATTCTGTCCCATTTTTCACTTGCAATTTATTTATCATTTTCCTTATTGCTTTTCTTTACTGCTTTCCAAAAATGCTTGAAATGTATTTTAATTTTATTGTATGATCGTGTGAGACGAGAGAAAGAATTTCAATTGCTAAAAAATTCATTTATAACTTAACTTAAGGCATTAATAAGAGTGAAGTTCCGAACACCTTCTCTAGTTTAAGACCCCCGAGGTTATATGACTGTGATGCGCACCGAACCCCGTAGGACGGCCCGAAGGCCCGCTTTTAGGCTTTCGAGAAAGGTTCATGAAAACTTATAAGGTATTTACAAGTGCGTCTATTTTGGGCAACAATGAGGTTTTTTGGAGTCGCCACCCAATAGAACTTTGGGACAGGTCGTTTAGCCTCGGTGAGCCTAAGGCGTCGCATAATATCCATTTTGGGCAAGCCAAATGGACCTTGGAGATATCATCCCAATAGAACACTGGAATGACCCTCTAACCCCGTGGAGCCTAGGATTGTAAATTTAAGTCTTTTGGTGGGACACAAGAGGTGTCTTGGAGATCCCGTTCCAATAAAACATCGGAATGGTCCTCTTGCCTCGTTGAGCCCAAAGACCAGAGATGGTTCGGGACTTCTCATTTATTCATACCTTGGTTATTTTATAATTAAGTTTTGAATTTGAGTTTTCATCCCTTTTTCTCATACATTTTGATGCAATAATTAGAGTGCAAGTTTGATCATTCAAGGAAAGCGATAAATAAAAGGGTAAATAAAATAAAGTGCATGAAAATAAAATACAACAAAACTAGGGACGGAATACAAGCCCCATTGTAAATAAGATACAATGTCATGCATAAAATTGGGTATTTATTGAGAATGAAGACATTGGTCCTCTCATGCATAATTAAATAAAACAATTTTGATGGTGACAATGTATTTGGATGAAAAAACTAGGACATTGGTCCCATTTTATTAGAAAAAATCAATTTATTTTATAGAAATACTTTTGTGTGATTTTTTAATTAAGCGTGCATAAAAACTATTTCATTCAACAATTATATAACAAATAAATGAAAAATAAACAAAGGAAAATTAACATGTACAATAAAATGATCAAACCCTGAATCTCCTCCTTCGCTTGCATGGATGCTCAAACAAGAAAAAAACGGATTTGAAACCAAAAAAAACAAAGACAAATTAAATTTATGTTAGTGATTAAACCAAAGAAATTAATTAAATGCATAAAACAATAAATCATAGATTAGAATGAATAAAACATGCATTATATACGACAAGTCAATTAAATAACACATTAAGATAAATTGATTAACATATTAAATAAAACAAATAATAATAATAATAATAATAATAATAATAATAATAATAATAATAATAATAATAATAATAATAATAATAATAATAATAATAATAATAATAATAATAATGATGATAACAATAATAATAATAAAATGAGATAAGACAAAAATAATATTTAGAAATATTAGATCTATGTACAAAAACACATGAAATAAATAAAAACAAAATAAATGTAAAGATCTACATGGTTAACAATTAAATATAAGCAAAATAAATAAAAGAAAAATAAAAGTTAAGGGATCAAGTCTAGAATATTTACCCTCAGATTTGGATTCGATTGATGATGAAAATGATTGATTTTCCTTGTTGCAATTCACAAAATAGAGACAAAAATGAAAATAATAAAAATTGGAAATTTATTTCAAGAGAAAATTGATAAAAAAATTGGAAGGAAAGAAATTAATTCTTGAAGACAAAGAATTGATTTCTTTGTTTCAAGAACAATTATTTTTGATAAAAAAGGATGAAAAATATGAAAACAAAATTAATCTTCAAGAACAAAAAATTATTTTAAAAAAAAAAATTTTGATAAAAAAATCCAAGATTCAAGAACAAAAGAAAGATTTTTCTTGTCTCAATAAAAATTCTAGATCAAAAATTGAATTTCTTAATCTTAGAATTTTATTTGGAGAAAAGGAGTGTCAAAAAAGATGGAGAGAATTCTTTTTTAGAAGAAAAGAGAAAAAAGAAGATGAAAAATGATCTCCCTCCCCAAAATCCTCCAATTTTCCCACTTAAAATGAGAAAAAAGGAAAAAGATTGATTTATGGAAGAAAATCAGATTTTTAATTAATTCCCTTGATTTTGGGTGTAAAAATGGAAGAAGAAATTCAAAATCCCAAAATTTGGGTGAAAACCGACACTCACCGAAATATTTTTTTTTAAAATTTTAAATATGACTAAAAAACACCAAAATTTTCAAATATCATTTTTAAAACTAATTTTTAAAATATTTTTAATATTTTTTTTATTCTTCATTCTAAATTGCAAATTTTGCAAGGAAACCATCAATTTCAACGTTTTTCGCCTATGAAGGCAATTATCATCATTGGGTAACTTCGATCTAGGCTGACTCAGGACCGGGTGCCTACAGTTGCCTCCAGTTTAGGGGAATCTAGTACATTAGTGTCTAGGTGAGCCTAAACTCAAAGAAGAAAAGGAAAGAGACACGTACCTGAGGCAGCTGTCTTTCCGATGTGGGGAATTTGTGGTGGTGGTTGTTGCCATGTTGTCGGCGTGTTATTGTTTATTGAAGCGGTAGCACCGTGATCGTGCTAACCCTCCGTGGAGTGGTAGTGCCGTCATCGTGCTAACCCTTCTGAGATGCTGCCCCCTGAGAGGTCTTCGGGTTTCGCCTCCTCAAAGGTCTTCGGGATTTGCCTCCTCAAAGGTCTTCGAAATTTGCCCCCTCAAAGGTCTTTGGGATTTGCCTCCTCAAAGGTCTTCGGGATTTGCCTCCTCCAAGGTCTTTGGAATTTTCCTCCTCAAAGGTCTTCGAAATTTACCTCCTCAAAGGTCTTTTGAATTTTCCTCCTCAAAGGTATTCAAAATTTACCTCCTCAAAGGTCTTCTAAATTTACCACCTCAAAGGTCTTCGGAATTTGCCTTCCTCAAAGGTCTTCGGAATTTACTTCCTCAAAGGTCTTAGAAATTTGCCTCCTCAAAGGTCTTCGGGATTTGCCTCCTCAAAGGTCTTTGGGATTTGCCTCCTCAAAGGTCTTCGAAATTTACCTCCTCAAAGTCTTTTGAATTTGCCTCCTCAAAGGTATTCGAAATTCGCCTCCTCAATGGTCTTCGGAATTTACCTCCTCAAAGGTCTTCTGAATTTACCTCCTCAATGGACTTCTGAATTTACCTCCTCAAAGGTCTTCGGAATTTGCCTCCTCAAAAGTCTTCGGTTGGTTGTTTGGATTGATGTCGTCACTCGGCTTCTGTCAGTGCCCGCATCAAATTTCTCTTTCTGCAAAATAGGGAAACTAAAATATATAGGAAAAATAGTGAGCATGCAATTGAAATGCACGAGTCATGCAGGAATGCAGGGTAAGAATTCATCTATGTGGACTTGGAGATAACAGCCGGGCTAGCTGCAATTTGCAATAGGGGTGATGCCTTTTAAGCTGCTTTTGAATTTCATGCCCTTTGGGATTGCAATAGGGGAGATGCGTCCTTTGCGGATTTTCACATAACCCTATGCCTTATTTTTGCCTGGAATGGACCCAACCCAATCCAGCGGCTTTTTTTTTTTGAAGGACAGACTGCCTATTTTCAGGTTTTCACCCAATCCTTTTGCCTAATTTTTGCTTAGAGCACCAGTTACGATTTTCACTCTAATGGCTTTTTTTCTTTTAAGGATAGACTGCCTGTTTTCAGGTTTTCACCCTATCCTTTTGCCTAATTTTTTCTTAGAGCTCTAGTTACGGTTTTCACTCTAACGGCTTCCTTTTTTTTTTTTTTTACTGATGAGGTTGAGGATATTGCCCGAGAATCTTTCAGGAGTCTTCACACTTGATAGCAGGATTAGCCGACTGAAGCGCTTCAGTGGCGAGAGTAGCAGAGGGTAGACAGATACATGACTTTGATCACACCAAATGAACTGCTCTGATCACATTATTGCATAGATGCATGTGTTTCAATTTGATTTCATTAAACATGATCATTGTTTTGGCATTAATCTCAAAATATACAAGACCTCATTTAATCTCGGGATAAATCTTGAAAGCATAAAACTCCTGTTATCAATCAGCCCTCTCGGGTTTTCATGATTGAAGATTTTCACTTGATTTTTTTTGAGCCTTTTCCATGAACTTTCTTTAGTTCATTTACGTTATTTGAATTTGCTTCTGTCTTCGTTTTCTAACGATGATTCCTTTTAGCACCAAAGTCTTGTTCATAACCCTTGTGCAAATTGGCTAAGATGGTGAGTCTTCTTGCTTGATTCTTGGCTTTGAAAGTCTTCCTTTTGTTGGCTTTGGGTGGCTTAATTTCTGAAGTAACCTTTGATGGTTGAGATGGAGTTGTATTTTGGCTTCAAATGGCGTAGGACAACATTATGGTTTAGGATAGGACTATGGTTTTTTCATTTTTTTTTTGGGAACGAGCTGTCCTCCTAAGTCACAATGCAGGTCTTATATGATTAAAGATTGGTCTTGATTGGCTATGGGGTACATATCTCAAAAGATAGTGAGGAAAGGAATTCCAACGCTTGGCCCTAATAGGCTGATCGGAATTTTGTTTTGCTTGGTTATGCTGTGTGCATCTGGGATGTTAGGGATGAGGATTGGATTTTGAAATTCTGTTGATCGTCATGTCGGCACATTGAAGCAGCATTGCCCCCACAATATCCTCGTCAATTGTCGGCATTTCCTTCCAAGTTCAGGCAAAGGCTCTCTTTTTTTTTTCATATCTCTCAAGAATTTCCTCTCTTCAGGAGTTATATTAGATGCTATCAAGATTTTTCTTTGGAATTTCCAAAGTTTCGAGATTAAATGTAGCCATATTATTTGAATTAATGTCAAAGTAAATGTATTGTGATCATGTTAAATGAAATTATTAGAAATATCATACAAATAAGCAAAAATTATTCATTTTATTGCAAACTATAAACCATGACATAAAAGGTTCTTGAAATAAAAAGAATCAAGCATCTAAGAGCAATATCACTAGTGGACCAAAAGACACGATTATGCTCGCAGTGGAGGGACTGCATTATAGTTGGCCTTCTTCTTCTTCTCTCTCTTCTCAGGATCTGTGATCTGCTTGCTGTCGATCAAGTCCTGAATTTCATGCCTTAGCCTCGCACACCGCTCCGTCATATGCCCCGTGTGCTGGTGGAAAGCACAATACTCATCATCTCTATGACCCGGTTGTCCTTGGATTTCGGCTGGCTTAGGAGGAAGGGGCTGCAGCTTCCCTTCTTCAGTGGCGAGAGTAGCAGAGGGTAGACAGATACATGACTTTGATCACACCAAATGAACTGCTCTGATCACATCATTGCATAGATGCATGTGTTTCAATTTGATTTCATTAAACATGATCATTGTTTTGGCATTAATCTATAAATATACAAGACCTCATTTAATCTCGGGATAAATCTTGAAAGCATAAAACTCCTGTTATCAATAAGCCCTCTCGGGTTTTCATGATTGAAGATTTTCACTTGATTTTTTTTTGAGCCTTTTCCATGAACTTTCTTTAGTTCATTTGCGTTGTTTGAATTTGCTTCTGTCTTCGTTTTCTAACGATGATTCCTTTTAGCACCAATGTCACACCCCGTTTGCCCCCTAGTAGAATGAGCCTGTCTGTCTGTCTGTATGTGTAAGCATTCGCATGTGTTCAGTATGTCATAAGGGTATTTCAGTAAAATGTATGATTTTGGGGTTTATTATTAGGTGGGTGCATACATGACATTAGTGTGTGAATTAGTTAGGAATTAATTGTGTACATTAGAGCATACCATTGTAGGGTGTGTTAATTAGGAATACATTAAGTGTGAGTGTTGTGTGGGGAGTTAGGGTGTGAGTGAGTAAGTTCCACCACCAAGGAAATGACATGTGTATTAGGTTAAGGAAAATAAAGAAAGAAATGAAGGAAGAGTGAAAGGAAATCAGATTCACGTTTTTCCCTTCAACCTTCATCTTCTTCTTCCTTTTCCCTCTCCTAATTACTACTTGTTATCTGTTACATAAGTGTGGTTGTGGAAATTGGTCACTCTTACTCCTAGCTTGGTAAGTGTATGTCTTTGTCTTTGTGTTACTGTAACTTTACATCTTCATCTTCTTCTTTAGGTTGAGTTTTAATTTAGGGTTGCATGTTGATGTTCATTACTGTGTTTGTGTTCTAGCTGAGGCTCCACGCATTCCCAAAGGCAAAGAGGTTGCTGGGAGCAGTGGGACTAAGTGTTAGAAGCTTAGAATCCAGGTTTGGGAATGTTTATTTGTGAAATTGTGTGATTTTGAATTTACTGTAAAATTCTAGGGTTTATGTTCTTGTAAGTTTGAATGCATATGTTCTTGATTTGATTTGGTTAATTAGTTGATGAATTGAGTTGTATAATTGTCGCCTATGGTTTGAGATGATTTCTGGAAGGTAAGAACAGGTTTGTATGGTTTTAAATCAAATTGGGATTGAATTCTCTGTTCTGGAAATTCTGGAAATTCTGGAAAATCGTAGTACTGTTCTTTGTCGCGTGACTCGCTATGGAAGAAGGCAAGTCACGAGACGTGACCCTCGGTCATGCCGTGACCTACCTGCTGAGAAGCCAGTCGCGTGACCAGCTGAAGAACAAGCAAGTCACGCGACGTGATCCTTGGTCACGTCGTGCGACCTGCGAAGTTGTTGCGTGATCTGCGAGATCACGCAACGTGATCTGCGAGGAGAGTAGCACGTCACGAGACGTGACGTTCAGTCACGCCGTGACCTGCGAGGAGCGTTGCGTGATTTGCGAAGATCATGCAACGTGAGCGGCGAGGAACAAGCAAGTCACATCGCGTGACCCTCGGTTACGCCGTGACCTGCCTGTTGGGAAGGCCAGTCACGCCTAGTGACCAGCCAATCTCGCCCGTTTCTCCGTTCAGCCCGTTTTTCTGAAATTTCCTGGTTTTTAACTCAGAAATGAATTTGGTATTTCTTCTGAATGGACTTTACTGTTGTATGATGCATGTCTTACTGTTTGATGCTTCGATATGCGTGATACCATGATTTTCTGATGAATTATATTCTGTATCCTGAAATGTGATCTGTTTGACGCATAACCTGCTAGAGTCAAGTAAGTGGATAGTTAGGCATGCCTAATAGAGTCTTTAGCTGCAGCCCTCAGTTCAGTCTGGACCCCGATCAGGTCCCCGTTTGGTTCCTCGCGAACCCATCAGTATAGAATCTTGTTTAAGATTCCTTCAGTATATAAATAACATGCTTTGATAAATGATATAATATTTGATTTGTACCTGTGAGGTACCCTCAGTATTCGATTCGTACCCGTAAGGTACCCTCAGTACACTCGTTATCCACTGTCTAGAGTCAGCAGGTGTTATGCATTTGTTAATTAGAATTGTTCTGATCTGTTTTGATTACCATATGGAATTCCTGAATGAGTTAATGATGAAACACATGCTGGATTATTCTGTAATGAATATGATTGTGAGATATTGACTATATGGCCTTTATACATGAATACGTTTATATATAGTATGCTAACCTTTGCATAATGCCATTCTGAATGTGACATGTTTCGACGACCATTGTGAGTGGCCATCCATAATTTATGTGTGTTTCCCCACTAAGCGTTTATCGCTTAGCACGGTGTTTTTATCCGTGCAGGTGCGGAAGGCGTTTTGCTTTGAGAGAGTTGCCGTCATCAAGCCAACACAGAAGAGTTTTTAGTGTAGGGCTATTTTTGTATCAGTGATGATTCTTTTGTATAGAACTCTCATGTATCAGTTTTGTATCAGCTTCCGCTTTTGTATCTATATTTTGTATATGTAATATTATTTTGTTTCAGCTAGTTGATCAGAACATTATTGTAATAGTCTATTATAGTAATGCATGATCAGCCTTTGCTTTCTTTTTCTATAAAGTTTTTAATTATTCTGTATTTTTGAATGTATGCTATGAATGAATGTATGTTTTATTTTGTACTTGCTTGGTGGCACCTTTACTCATACGGCATCTCACTCCTTCTCGGATGGGATCGCCTACGTATGGGAAGGGGGTGTTACAACCAAAGTCTTGTTCTTAACCCTTGTGCAAATTGGCTAAGATGGTGAGTTTTCTTGCTTGATTCTTGGCTTTGAAAGTCTTCCTTTTGTTGGCTTTGGGTGGCTTAATTTCTGAAATAACCTTTGATGGTTGAGATGGAGTTGTATTTTGGCTTCAAATGGCGTAGGACAACATTATGGTTTAGGATAGGACTATGGTTTTTTCATTTTTTTTTTGGGAACGAGCTGTCCTCCTAAGTCACAAGGGTCACTGCTGGTCTTATATGATTAAAGATTGGTCTTGATTGGCTATGGGGTACATATCTCAAAAGATAGTGAGGAAAGGAATTCCAACGCTTGGCCCTAATAGGCTGATCGGAATTTTGTTTTGCTTGGTTATGCTGTGTGCATCTGGGATGTTAGGGATGAGGATTGGATTTTGAAATTCTGTTGATCGTCATGTCGGCACATTGAAGCAGCATTGCCCCCACAATATCCTCGTCAATTGTCAGCATTTCCTTCCAAGTTCAGGCAAAGGCTCTCTTTTTTTTTTCATATCTCTCAAGAATTTCCTCTCTTCAGGAGTTATATTAGATGCTATCAAGATTTTTCTTTGAAATTTCCAAAGTTTCGAGATTAAATGTAGCCATATTATTTGAATTAATGTCAAAGTAAATGTATTGTGATCATGTTAAATGAAATTATTAGAAATATCATACAAATAAGCAAAAATTATTCATTTTATTGCAAACTATAAACCATGACATAAAAGGTTCTTGAAATAAAAAGAATCAAGCATCTAAGAGCAATATAACTAGTGGACCAAAAGACATGATTATGCTCGCAGTGGAGGGACTGCATTATAGTCGGCCTTCTTCTTCTTCTCTCTCTTCTCAGGATCTGTGATCTGCTTGCTGTCGATCAAGTCATGAATTTCATGCCTTAGCCTCGCACACCGCTCCGTCATATGCCCCGTGTGCTGGTGGAAAGCACAATACTCATCATCTCTATGACCCGGTTGTCCTTGGGTTTCGGCTGGCTTAGGAGGAAGGGGCTGCAGCTTCCCTTCTTTTATCAGTCTCTTTAACACCCAGGATAAAAGGCGGCCCAAATTAGAAAAGTACCTCTGGCCTTGTTCTGCCTCGGTGGCTGAGACCTCTGCTGTCTTGCCATTTCTGCCGTTACTGCTCCGGGTACCTCCCGGTCTGTGCCCTACTGGTTCCCAAAGCCTTTCCCAGCAAAGTTATTATGGTTTGCTTTCTTTGCCAGGTAAGCTGCCTCAGCCTCTATAGAAATATCCTTAAGCGACTCCGAGTCCTTGAGCCCCTTAAAACTAAGCAAGTCCCTTAATTAAGGGCATGAGTTTTTGATAAACAGCCTGATTTGGTCTGCAGTGTCAGGCTTTCTCTTCATCTCCATGACTCTGTTCCTCCATCTGGTGAGGTACTCATGGAATGACTCATCGCAACTTTGCTGTAAGAGCTCAAGGTCTTTTAGGGTGACCTCTATCCTGGTGCCGCAGTCGTACTGCTTCATGAATTCTTCGGTCAAAAGGTCCTAGTTATCCTTAGACCTCCTATCCAACCTGTGGTACCAATCAACTGTCGGGCCCACCAGACTAAGGCAGAAGTATTCCACCTTCTGCTTTTTACTCAACCCTATACCTTTCATGACCAAGGTGTACTGCTTGACGTGGGCGGATGGGTCAGAGGTGCCATCAAATTTCAGCAGCTCGGGCATCTTGAATCTTTGGGGCAGCAGCTCTTCATCCCCTAGATCTCTGTCTTTTGGGTTGAGCCCCTTTCCAGCTAATAGCATGCGCGTGATTGGCTCAATCTGTTGCCTCATCCCCCTTAAGACTTCGTCTTCCCCCCTGGGTGCCCCGGGCCTCGCCGCATGGTGGACTATTGGCTCTTCGTCTTCCTCCTCTATCAGGAAATCATCATTGAGATTATGAATCCTTTCCCCTCTTGGCTCGATGGGTGCAACAGCTCTGTGATCATTGTTGGGTTGGCAAGCAATAACTCCAACGAAGGGAGCCTCCCCACTAGCAGGTGGTTAGGCTTGCCCCTTAGGAGGGGCTACCCGTGGCTGTAGAGCAGCAGGTGGCTGTGGGGCAGCAGGTGGATGGGCAATCCTTTTAGCTGTGGCGCCCATCATATCCATCATTCTATGCTAAAAATCTTCTAGCCTCCTAGCTGGTCCTGAGTGGTCAGTGCTCCGATTTCTTCTGCCATTGGTGGTTCTACAGAGGACTCACTGATGGATGAGGATGACTCGAAATCCCAGTCAGACACAAATTTCGGCAACTCAAAAAGCAAATTTGTCCTTACTAGCCGGCCGTCAAAACCTCTTGTCCACTTAGATGAATCTATGATGGCTGAAAAAATTAGATTATTAGAATGATGCATGAATGACATATACAATGCATGATAGTGAGTTATGCAATATTTACAACCACATGCAAGCAAGTAAATCCTTCCAACCTTATTACTCCCACACACGAGGTAATGTGGTCTCTTTCCTAGGTGGGCTTGATCCATGGGTTAGCGGGGAACCCGTGTACCAACCCAAAACAGGCCTGCTCGGAATTTGCATGCCAAGTCGAGAATTTAAGGGTATTTCAGTAATTAATGCTTGAGGAAAATTGGATAATAAGGATTTAATTACAAAGTAATTAATTAAGTATGTTAAGAAAAGAAATGTTAGAGTGTGCTTGTAATGTATGGAAGTAGGATATAAGAGGGTTAAGAGGTTTTATAGTGTGGGTTGGGAGGTATGGTGCCTTGGAAGATAAGTGGTTTATAAGGAAATGTTAGGGTGTGACTTAAGTTTGGTGCCTTGAAGATATTATTGTAAGAGGTGTTAGTGTGTGTATTGTGTATGGTGCAAGGAGGAATAAGTCAAAAGTGGGTATGTTTGGTCCAATAAGAGGCTGCCATGTGGCTGTTGGTTGGTGAGCATTAAATGCAAAGAAGAGGAAAAAGGGGAAAATAGAAGAAAGAGAAAGGGGCAGATTTTTTTTGCCTTGCCTTTCCCGTTCTCTCCTCTCTCCTTCTCTTGGTTTTCCTTTGCTCTTCTTCCTTGCTCATTTTTTGCTTCATCTCTTTCTTTTGGCTGGAGTTTGTGTTTGATAAGGGGTGGTTTTAACAGCGTTTTTGGAGCAAGATTTTAAAGAGGTATGTGTTTGGGTTTAGGGCTCCTGCGTTCTTGGGTTTTTCTTCTTCTCCTTTTTCTGGTTTTGCTGGTTTTGAGTTATGATTTGGATTAAGAGGTTTTTGGGTTTTTGTTTGTGCAAGCTTTGGGTGGCAAGAAAAAGAATAAAGGCAAAGAGAAAGTGGGCTCTTCAAGGTTGAAGAGTGAAGCTTCATTCCAGGTTTGGGAGTGTGTTTGAGTGCATGCAAGTGTTTGGGAGCTTTGATTTCTACATTTGAGTTTGAGTTGTCTTTGCCTAATTCTCCTTGGATCATGAGTTTGTGTTGTGTTTGTTTTTCAGAAATTTGAGTGCTTTGATATGAGTTTATGCATGAACTAATTTGGGTAAATGTGTTAGTAATCTATGTTATTGATTGAGATAAATGTATACGAGGGTTGTTATGGAAATGCATGAGCTTTAGCAATTCTGTTCCATTTTTATTTGACCTCCGTGTATTGTTTTTGTCATAAGTAGAGTTTTATACCTCTAAATCGTATGATTATTGATCCATTAGAACTATGACTTCTATGTCTTTAAAAGTCTCAGAAACGACCTTGGGCTAATTCTTGCTCTAAGACCCTAAAATTTGGATAAAACAGTAGTGTCTCTATTTGTGTCGGGTTGTTTGAGCAGTATAGGTTGTTTAGGTCATATATGGAGTTCTAGATGTCTTTTTGATATGAAATTTGTTTCATTTGAACATTAACATCCTAGGGAACATTTATTAAGAAGGACGTTGTGGCTAAAAATGAGGTGTAGAGGTCGGTTTAGGCAACACAAGTCAGGGGCATTAAGCAGTCTTTTTAGGTACTTGAGGTGAGCCTTTGTCGCGAGCGCGACAGGGTCGTGAACTCGCGACAGAAAATCTTGTTTAGGCCTTTTATTCTTTAATTTTGAGCCCATGGTTGACCCGGATCAATCCCCTACCCTTTCCCTCAGCTTATTATGCATGTTTAGGGTAATTAAATGACTATAAGTAGTTGTCTTTGGGAAATTTATTATTTTGTATGTAAATGTGTTTATGCATGTGTTCTTAGTGATTTCCAGAATTGGGTTGTGATATGTTCTTGATAAGGCATGTATGTTATGGGTTTATGTTTGGGTAAAGTAATTTTGCATGAGTATGGGATTATTGCAGTGATTTTAAGGATTGATGTGGTTTTTGCTGCAAATTTGTGGGTTTTGGAAATTATTGGTATGGTGAGTTTGAATTGATGTTTTGGTGTGAAATTAATTGTTGATAAATGTTATATTGCAATTATTGATGTTGATGGGTGGCTGGATTTGAGGTAAGAGACCATTTGAGTGTGAATTATGTGTTGTGGGTGTGTTTTGGAAGAGGAAAAAATCTGCAGAATTCTGCAGATTTTGCCGATCTCGACTCTGTCGCGATCGCAACACTATCGCGAGCGGAACAGAGGCCGGTGATCTTGGCCTGTGCTGTCACGAGCTCGCGATAGCAAAAGTTGATGTGCTCTCTGTCACGAGCGCGACGACGTCGCGATCTCGATAGAGCGCAATGCTGGCCTGTGCTGTCGCCAGCACGCGATTTATCGCGAGCCCGCGATGGAGAAATATCAGTCTCTGTCGTGATCGTGACATAGTCGCGAGTGCGACAGAGTCCGGCTGTTCCCTCCTCCCCGCGATCATGAAGCCCATCGCGCGCGCACTGCAAAGAGACTATGGTCTCTGTCGCGAGCGCGACAGTCTTATTACACTGAATGAGTTTTCTTTGGCCTGTGCTGTCACATCCCAAATCGGGCCTAGTCGGATTTGGCAAGTTAAGTCGAATAAGTGATGGATATTTCGGTAATTTGTGCATGTGGAATTTGGATGATAAGGACCTAACTGAAAAGATAATTAAAGTTTGTAAGGAAATAATTATGCAGGTGAGTAAAGTGCAAATTTGTCAAAGGATTAAAGAGTAATAAAGCAAGATATTTTGGTTGGAGCCAATAGGAGGCTGCCATGTGTCTTGGCAGGTGGGCAATTAGTGGGAAAAGAAGAAAAAGAAAAAGAATGAGAGAGAGGAGCAGATCACGTTCTGCTCTCTCCTCTCCTCTTCCTTGCTCTTCTTTCTTTTCCTTTCCCATTTCTTGTTCCCCCTTCCTTGACTGTGTGTGAATTGGTGTCTTGGTAGAGCTTGAAGATTTCTTGAAGAGGTAAGTTGGGTTAGGGTTTCCTGCATGTTTTTCTTCTTCCTCTTCTCCTGGTTTTGCTATTTTGAGTTAGGGTTTTTGGAAGAGTAATTTGTGGGTTTTGGTTTGTGTAAGCTTTGGATTGCAAGAGGAAGCTTAAGGGCAAGGATATGATGGAGGATTGAAGTTTGAAGTGTGGGTTTGAAGCTAAGGATTTCAGGTTTGGGATTTGTTTGATAAGATTGCTTGATTTTGAGCTTACTGTAATTTAGGGTTTATGTTCTTGAGAAGCTTGAATGCATTTATGCTTGATTTAGTTATTTTAATTTCTGAATTAAGTTGTAATTATCTTGTTTATGCTGTATGGGATGTCTTCTGGAAGGTAAGAACAGATTTGTGTGGTTTGATTCAAGTTATGGAATTGATTTTTGAGTTCTGGAATTCTGGAAAATGGAAAATCGTATTACTGTTGAATTTTTCCCATTTATCTGTGTCTGTCACATGACTAGCCAAGAGAGGCCAGTCACTAGTGGTGACTCCCAGTCACGACTCGTGACCAGCCAAGAGGAGGCCAGTCACGAGGCGTGACTCCCAGTCACGACTCGTGACCGGCCAGAGAAGGCAGTCACGGGTGGTGACTGCCAGTCACGACCCGTGACCAGCCAAAAGAGAGAAGCCAGTCACGAGGCGTGACTCCCAGTCATGACTCGTGACCAGCGAGAGGAAAGGGGCAAGTCACGACCCATGACCAGCAAAAGAAGAAGCCAGTCACGAGGCGTGACTCCCAGTCACGACTCGTGACCAACCAGTGAAGGAGGCCAGTCACGAGTTGTGATGCCAGTCACGACTCGTGACCTGCCAACCTTGTTGGTCACCCCCGTTTGGCCTATTTTCTGAAATTTCCCGGTTTTAACTCAAAAATGAATTCCGTATTTCTTCCGAATTGACTTATACTGCTGTTTGATTCATGTCATACCTTTATATGCTCTTATATGGCCTTTTCTATTTTGCCTTGTTCCCCAAGTGACTAGTTTTCTTATAAAATGACTTTCAAATGCTTTTATGGCTTTTCCCCTACTGTGTGCTATATTACCTTACTTATATGAATGGTTATCCTAATTTATTTGTGATTAACAATATGTTATCCATGGTAAGTTACATGTGGTATTTTTGGAATAAGTTTTGGATTATAGTGATCCAGTTAAATGATTGTGGGATTTCAGCTGTGTGGTTTGGATTTATATATGCTTATTGTTGTGATTTGTATTGCATGTCATATTAAAAGGTGAAATATGTTATGTATATCTTTGATCAGATCCTCCTCTAAGAATAACCTGCCATGCTTAAGAGTATATTGTATCATTCCACGATTAAGATTATGCGTTATTAATCATTGGCATAATATGATTCCACATGTGTTCCTGACATGCTTTAGTATATTGAGTAGTGCTAAAATGTGATTGATTGAATTATTGCATGCTTTAGAATATGAATTGTATGAGGTATGATTGATATTATGAATATATGTAATTATCTATTAGACTCTGGATTATGCATAATGACCTATATATGTATATATTGTGAATCGATACATGATTTGGATGATGCACGTGGTTAGTGTGAACTTAATTATATACCTATTATACTCAGTATTGTGCATGATGAACTATGTCATGTGACTTGAAACACGCTTTTGCTTATGTGTGACCTGCGAGAGTCAGTCTAGTGGATAGTTAGGCATGCCTAATAGAGTCTTTTAGCTACAGCCCTCAGTTTAGTTTGGACCCCGATCAGGTCCCCCGTTTGGTTCCTCGCGAACCCCTCAGTATTTGTATCTTGTTTAAGGTCCCCTCAGTATTGTACCTATGAGGTACCCTCAGTATTCGATTCGTACCCGTAAGGTACCCTCAGTTCACTCGTTATCCACTATTTTGAGTCAGCAGGTATTCTGTCTGTTTTGTTGGATATGAACAAGAGAATGTGATATGCGAATGAGCACGATTTTGGACATGTGAATCAGTTATGTATCCGAATGTGATTATGAATCTCTGAATGGGTTGGGTGTGACTATAACATGTGAATTGGACATATTTATCTATATTTATTTATATATATGTATATCATATTGCGAATGTGTTTGTATGCTATCAGTTATGGATATAAGTACTGGAATTAAAACGTGCATGGCTGTGACCATAATCTTTCAAATGCCATGAGTATATTTTATTATGTTATTCTTATGAGAATGTGAAGCCGACTAGTTAGGTTATAAGCATGTGAAATAATATGTGTATGAATGTGATTCTGTACTGTTAACTATTATGGTAGCATGTGAATTAGTATGCATGATAAGGCGATCTGGACTATTGAATGATCACATATGTATTATTTGGGGTGCAATGCATGCGGATCGGCTTCGGTAAGTGTAAGTGCAGTATTGCATGGTAATCTTATAACATGTGAATGGGTTTTTAGTTAATGTATGAGTAATCGCCATGATAATTGCACGTATAAATGTCATGCCACTATGAACGGTAAGGTGCTGACGCCCGATACCTTGGTAAGTATATGCATGTGAGATTACAAGTAGTTCTGCATGATGTTACCTGTATCGTGTATGGTGTTATGTCTGTTTTGGCTTATTTTCGACATAAGTATATGGATATGATTGTGAGTTTTCGAATAAATGCCTTTCTGTGCAAGCCTGATTATATATGTGTTATGAATGTCCTCTTTTGCCATTGTGAATGTGTTACGCCTTGACGACCATTGTGTATGGTCGTCCACATTGCTTGTGTGTTTTCCCCACTAGGCGTTTATCGTTTAGCACGGGTTCTCTTCCCGTGCAGGTGGCAGGTTTGGTTCTGTTCGAGTCGCGCATCTGCAAGGTCGGCCATATAGGAGTTAGAAGTTTTGTACTTTGTTCAGCTTCTGTATTTTGGATCTTGTATTTCTATAACCTTTGGTATATGTAATCATTATACAATCATCTTGATGTAATATTTCTGTTGAGCTAAGCGTTAAAATGCTTATATATTAAGTTATCCCTCAGTTCTATTATCCGCCTTATGCTTCCGCTGATTGAAAAAGTGTATGTGTGTGTGTATGTGCTTATGCTTCCATGTAGTGGTTGCGAGTGTGTGAGTTAATGCATGACCAGCTTTTTGCCCGCAAGGTAAGTTTTTAATTATTTCGCATTTATGCATGTATGTCTATGTATGAATGTATGCTTCTGCGTAGTATATGTGTGCATGTTTGTGAGTGAGCTTCGGTAGCGCTCTCCGGCGTCCTTCCAACGGGGATGTAGGGGGTGTTACATGTGCGTGTGGTTTTGGACTCCTGTTTCCTTTGGTGACCATAAGCCCTATATCTATTAACTTATGAATTATATGAATGTAATATGTTAAATTATGTGCCATGATGTGAGACATAATTTGTATTACGCATGACCTGCGAGAGTCAGTCTAGTGGATAGTTAGGCATGCCTAATAGAGTTTCTTTAGCTGCAGCCCTTTGAACGTTTGGACCCTGATCAGGTCCCTGTTTGGTTCCTCGCGAACCCTTTTGTGTGAATGGATCTTGTTTAAGATCCCCTTTCGTTAAAATGTTTTTGAATGTGGAAAATGATGTTGTTTTTCGATTCGTACCCGTAAGGTACCCTTTGGCCAGTTGGTACCCGTAAAGTACTATTTATGTACTCGTTATCCACTATTGTGAGTCAGCAGGTGCTTTGTTGTTTTGTTTTGTTTTGCTTGAATAACTATAAGAATGTGATATCCGAATGAGCACGATAATGATTTGAGGAATCAGTTTATATGTCTATGAACGTGACTATGGGCTTTGGAATGTATGTCTGTATTATGTAAGCATGATTTTATATCTAACACAATTATCCGCACTTGTCATGTGATGTGTTATAAGTTTCAGAATGCTTCAATATGATTCGAATATTATGTATTTACGTATGTGACTCAAGCATGGTTTTATTATATATAAGCATGTGAATCGGATCAGTTGTGGCTGTAAGTATGTAAGATTTAACTGTACATCCCACATGGTGATGTTATGAATGTGATGTTATGTGATTATGTCTTCGGTCTCTACTTTTGGAGTGTTTTCGGCATGATATTTTATGTATTAGAGTTGCACAGCGGAAGTGTGGTGCTTGGATGTTGTCCCTTGGATTTTGGCTAGTGTGTATGTAAGGCATGACAAAGTATGTTAGATAGCTAGTATTCTTAGCATGATAGTTGGGTACGTTATTATATGGTAATTGTGTCGCATTTGAATGGGTTTTCAGTTAATGCATGGGTACTTGGATATGACAATTGCATGTGTAAATCTCATGTGACTTCGTACGGTAAGGTACTGATATTTGATACCTCGGTAGGTATATTCATGTGATATTGTATGTAGTTATGCATGATGATACTTGTATCGTGTATTGTATTATGTATGTTTTGGCCTATTCTCAACGTAAGTATATGGTTATGGTTGTGAGTTTTCGAATTAATGCCTTTACTATGCAAGCTTGATTATATATGTATTATGAATGTTCGCATTAGCCATTTTGTGTGTGTGCATGCCTTGACGACCATTGGGAATGGTCGTCCATATTGCTTGTGTGTTCTCCCCACTAAGCGTTTATCGCTTAGCACGGATTCCTTCCCGTGCAGGTGGCAGGTTTGGTTTTGTTCGAGTCGCGCATCTGCAAGGTCGGCCACGTAGAAGTTAGAAGTTTTGTTATGAGATCAACTTCTGTATTTCGAATTCTGTAATATTTGTAGCCTTTTGCTTATGTATTTGATTATGTAAGGATCTTATTGTAACTAAGTTTTCAGTTATTCCTTCGTTTTATCTTTCACCTTATGCTTCTGCTGGGTGATTATATGTATATGTGTGAGTTAATGTAAGTTCAGCTATTGTTTTTTTTAAAGTTTTAATTTCCTCTGTATCTCCGTATGCATGTCATGTATGAATGTATGCTTCCGCTTAGTGTGTGTGTGTGTGTGTGTGAGTGAGCGTCGGGTAGCGCGCCCGCCGGCACCCTTCCAACGGGGGCGACGGTGGGGGTGTTACAACCCGAAGGACGCGCATGGTGCTTAGTGGAAAACCGGCAGCATAACATCTCTTATCTAATGCGTATACATAAGGATTTTGGCCTTTATGTATTTAAACATTTCAACTAAATTAAGATGGGTCCATCGGGGCATGAAAGCCTTTGATAAAAGCCCATTTAATTTGGTTGAATTTGTTCAATATATAATGGCCCACATAGCAAGCATTGTATTAAGGTACATGTCACCTAGGGGAAGTATCTATTGCCATTGCATGAGCTTTGGTCATGGGTGATGATATTTTGGGGTTAACTAAGCATGGTCCTTGCCGACGGGTCTAGCTCATCACGAGCGTAACGACCGATCAGGTCACCATTTGATATACCTTGATGGTACGAGGCTTGGGCTGGTGATTATCCTTAACACTTCCCTATATTGAGTGAACATAGGGTTATGCTTCGGGAGTGCACCGGGGCTAATAGAGGGACCAAACTAGCATAGATCTAAGGCTCTAATTGTCACACCCCAAAATAGCCCTGGTCGGATTGTGCATGCTAAGTCAGGATCGGAAGGGTATTTCAGTAATTTATGCTTGAGAAAGTTGGAGTGTTAAGGACCTAATTGAAAAGATAATTAAGTTTGTAAGGAAAGAAATGTGTAAGTGAGTTAAGTGTTATTTGTCTAAGGACTTAAGAGCATTAATGGATTTGGAATAGTCTTAGTGGAGTTTGGGGTCCAATTGGATGTTGCCAAGTGGCTTGTTAGGTGAGCATTGAAAGAAGAAAAAGAAGAAAGGAAAGAGGAGGAGAGAGGGAACACAGATTGCATTCCCGTTCTCCCTCTCACATTTTCCCTTCTTCTTCTTCTCCTCTTCTTTCTCTGTTTTTCCTTTCATTCTCTTTAGCTTTGGCTTGGAGTTGTGTTTGGGTTTCTTGGTGGAGTTGTGCTTTGCTTGAAGAGGTAAGTTGGGTTAAGGTTTCTACGTACTGTTCTTCTTCATCTTTTCCTGGTTTTGGTTGAGTTAGGGTTTTGAAGAGTAATTGTGGGTTTTGTTTGTGCAAGTGTTTGATGATAAGAAGAAGCAAAGTAAAGGCAAGGAAAGGATTGAGGATTGATCTTGAAGCTGATTTTGGATCGTCATTCCAGGTTTGGGAGTGTTTGAATGCATGCAACGTTTTGAACTTCTCTGTTCTTCAATCTCAGTTGATTGTCTCTGCCCTATTTCTCACTAGACTTATAATGTGTTTGCATGGTCTAATTTCTGGAATTTGGTGTGTTTTAGAATGTGTACATGCATGATTAAGTGAGTAGATGTGTTAGTAATGCATGACAAGTATTGATTTGGAAGTTCTGAGTTTGTATTTTGAACCTACTGTACCTTTTAGGGTTTATATTCTTGAATGGAATTATGCATGATTTTGATTGTTTGATTGTGGAATTAGTTGCAATTATCTTGTTTATGATGTTTGGAAGATCGACTGTAAGGTAAGATGAGTTTGGATGTGTTTTGAATCAGATTGAAAATGATTTTATCGAGTTCTTTGAATTCTGGGTAAGCTGGAAATGGAAAATCGCATTTCTGTATAATTTTCCATTCCCAGTGTGTCGTGACTTCCCTGAGAGAGAAAAGCCACGAGACGTGACTTCCAGTCACGCCACGTGACTCTGTCTCCCAGTCACAACACGTGACTTCTCGGTGGGCTAGTCGATGTCGCGAAGCGTGACTGCCTTGCGAGAGGCAAGTCACGTCTCGTGACTTAGAGTCACGACGTGACTTATGTGAAGGGCAAGGCGTGACTCCAGTCGCGAAGCGTGACTGCCTCTCTCTGTGAGAGGAAAGTCACGTCTCGTGACTTAGAGTCACGGCGTGACTCTTATGAAGGCCAGGCGTGACATAGAGTCACGTCCCGTGACTCTCTAGGAGGTCACGAGGCGTGACACTAGGTCACGTCTCGTGACCCCTTTGAGGTCAGTCACGAGTCGTGACACGACTCGTGACCGACCCCTCTTCAGCTCCTTTTTCCGATTTCGCCCAGTTTTAACCAAAATGAATTTCCTATTTCTTCTGTATGGGTCTTCACTGCTGTATAATTTGTGTCATACTGTTATATGCTCCTGTATGGCTTTTCTGTTTTGCTTTGTTCACCGTGACTAGTTTTATTATTAAATGACTTTCAAATGCTTTTATGGCTTTTTCCTCTATTGTGTGCTATCTTATTTTGCTCATCTGATTGGTTAGCCTATTTCAGTTATGATTAGCAATATGTTATGCATATCCTTGATTGGATTCTTCTCTTAGAATAATCTGCCATACTTAAGAGTATTTTCGTATCATTCCATGGGTTTTTTATTCATTGGCATAATATGATTCCACATGTGTTCCTGACATGTTTTAGTATGAAGAGTAGTGCTAGAATGTTATTGATGGAATTATCGCATGCTCCAGAATATGACTTGTATAAAGTATGATTGATATTATGCTTTAGCCTTTGAACTCTATGTGTTATATTTAAATGTAATTTGGATTATGCATGATTATACTTAGTTATCCTCCCTAACGCATGATTAGGATTTTGTATTGATAACCATTGGCATGGTAGTGCTTCTTTACCTGATTCTTGGCATGCTTTAGAACATTGTTTAAATGTTATAGTATATTGACTGTATTATGTTTTTCAATGGGAATTGTATGAGATATGACCAACTTTATGAGCATATTTATATGTCTATCATTCTCTAGTTTATGCATGATGTATATATATTTATGCGTTATGCGATTTGAAGCGTGGATTGTTTTATGCATGACCTGCGAGAGTCAGTCTAGTGGATAGTTAGGCATGCCTAATAGAGTCTGTTGCTGCAGCCCATCGTTCTGTTTGGACCCCGATCAGGTCCCCGTTTGGTTCCTCGCGAACCCTTTTCTGTATTGGATCTTGTTTAAGGTCCCTTGTGAAAATATCTGTGAAAGTTAAAGTATAATGGTTTAATCGATTCGTACCCGTAACGTACTGTTTGTAATCAGCTCGTACCCGGAAAGTACTGTCTGTACACTCGTTATCCACTACCTAGAGTCAGCAGGTGTTCGTTGAATGTTTATTTGAACTGCTCTGATCTGATTTGGCTATAAATGGATTATCTGAATGAGTATATCGATGTAATGTATATCGGATTATTTCTGAATGAATATGATTATGAAAGACTGATTGTATGGCTTTATTATATGAGCATGTTTATATGGATTATGTTTTAGCCTTTGCGTATTGTCTTTGTTATTTTGAAATAACCATCAGAATGTGATATCCGTTTGAGCATGATAAGGATTTCAGGAATCAGTTTATATGTATATGAATGTGACTTCAGAATGTATGTCTGTATTAAGTAAGCATGATTTTATATCTAACATGATTATCCGTACTTGTCATGTGATTTGTTATAAGTTTCTGAATGCTTTGAAATGATTCGATTGATGTATTTAAGTATATGACTTCAGCATAGTTTTGTTATATATATTAGCATGTGAATCGAAGCAGTTGTGATGGTAAGTATGTGATGATTACGGTACTTTCTGCATGTTGATGATATGAATGTAATGTTATGTGATTATGCTTTCAGTCTCCGTTATTAGAGTGCTTTCGCTTGATACTTTATATATTAGAGTTGCGCAGCGGTATTGTGATGCTCTAAATGTTTTCCTTTGGATATTTGACTAGTGTGTGTGTTTAGCATGTCTAAGTATGTTGGTTAACTAGCATTCTTAACATGATGGTTTGATTGTCAGTTCATGCATGGGTACTTAGTTATGTCAATTGCATGTGTAAAGCTCATGTGACTCCGCACGGTAAGATGTTGGTATTTGCTACCCATGTAGGTTTATGCATGGGATATAGTATGTAGTTCAGCATGTTGATGCTTGTAACGTGTATTGTATTATGTCTGTTTTGGTCTATCCTGGACATGAGTCTATGGTTTGATTGTGAGTATTGAAATGAATGCCTTTATTATACAAGCCTAATTATTTATATGTTATGAATATCCGCATTTGCCATTTGAATATGTTTTGCCTTGGCGACCATTGTGAATGGCCGTCCATACTCTTGTCTGTTCTCCCCACTAAGCGTTTATCGCTTAGCACGGATTTTCTTTCCGTGCAGGTGGCAGGTTTGGTTCTGTTCGAGTCGCGCTTCTGCAAGGTCGGCCACGTAGGAGTTAGAAGTTCTGTATTTTGTTCAGCTTCTGTATTTCAGCTTTTGTAATTCTGTAGTATTGTATATGTAATTAATTATGTTTTGATCTTGAGTTTTCTTTTGGAAATGTAATAGTTAGTATGCTTTTATGTTTAGTTATTCCTTTGTTTTATTATTTCGCTTATGCTTCCGTTGTAAGGATTATATGTATGCTTCTGTGTATGCTTTTGCTTAGTGCCTGCATGTGCGTGAGTTATTGCATGATCAGTCCGTGCCTTCAGGTAAGGTAAATTTTTAATTAATCCGTATTTTTGTATGCATGTTATGTAAGAAAGTATGCTTCCATATTGTGCATGTGCATATCTGTACTCGCTTATCTTCTCGTCTGTCATTGAAAATTCGGCCACTTAAAACTTCCTATCTTCGTAACCTGCGCGCAGCAACAACACTATGCGCTGAGCATTTAAAATGCCTAGTGGTGGATACATATCCTAAATTTTCCATGACTAATAATAATATGCATGAGCACACACCATTTTTCTTTATTTAGACTATATGAACATTGAAATCTTTAAATTTACTTAATTTATGTCTTACCATAATGTCTTATTCAAACCTTTATTTCAATTGATTATCGTTGTATCTTTTGTATCATTCTGCAATTATACCTTAACATTTCTATTTCAATTATTAGTATTACTTTTGACTGCACTGTTATCCTTAAAATTAATACTTTTATGCTCAGTCCACTATTTAAGATTCAGTCATATTAGGTACAGTATCAGTTACTGAATTATTTGTTATAACAGTTATCGTTCCTTGATAATGCCCCTAACTCTTTTCCATTAATACTAATCTTTTTACGCTTTATGTTTATGTTACTATTCTTCATTTGATCGTTTCTTTTATAGTACCATTATTAGAGCTATAATTAATATACATTTACATTGTTTCCTATTTAATTTCAATCTGCTACATTTACAATACTCTTAAATTACCAATACTATCTCTCAATACACTTACTTATCTATATACTTAATATTCTTATTAATAACTATTTCATAATTTATTTCAGTATTACTGTGATTAATGATACCATTATTGACAACAACATCTTAATTACCCATATTATTAATAGTATCATCATAATAGTTAACATTATTCCCTCATTAGCCTTTAGCATTTTACTGACAGTCCTAAATTTTTTCAGTTATAAGGTTTTAAGACTCATTACTACCCTAACCTTCCAATAACTTTTCAATTATCTATTAACATTTTTACTTTCATGTGTACTATATACTAAAGACTTTAAATTCCCTTTATTTTATTTCCACATAACTAGCTCATAATTATGCCACTTGTTAATTATCTTACACTATCTTTTATTTATTTCTAATAATTCACTTACCTTATATATTAACCTATTTCATCTTTTTACTAGCATTGCCATTACTCATTATTACAATTAATATTATTTTGACTAGTGCCACTATTATTATTAACATTAACAGTTACATACTTGTGTCTTTAGCTTAATCTAAATATTGACATAAACTTTAATGTCAGTATTTATACTATCATTATAATTATTCTTATTATGAATTTCTTCATTATATTCAATAATGCAGTTATCATTCATAATACTTATCAATTACATTTCAATCCTTAAATTTACATTACTATCGTCAGTTTGCAACTTAATCCCTAAAGTTTTCACTAATTTATAGTTTTACCTATCGATCCCACTTATTTACAATAATGCCATTAATTTGCTTATTATCGCCTTTATTTTATTATCAATCATGCAATTGCCACTTAATCCTTATAAAATTATTACTCTTTTACTATTTTCCACTTAGGTCCTTTAAACATTACTAAAATTATAATTTTGCCCTTGAACAATTATTTACTTATTCAATTATTTACATGTAATAATCTTTATAATTTTTATTTAAAATCATTCATGCACTTAGTATAATTAACTATCCACATTTGCATTTAGGCCCTTGAACTCTTATGTTCACACAAATGCCACTAAGTTATCTTATTTATTTAATCCACTAAATTAAATTCACATGCATGCCTAATGAATATAAATAATACATTTAATATCAATTATCCCAATATTTAATTCATTTAATTTCTATACATGCAAAAATATTCATGGTTGCACTTAAATCTTTCAATTAGTGGTAAATAGGCAAATCGCACCCATAAAAATCCATATTTACGTTTTAATCCTTTATTATGGAAAAATTACAATTATGTCCATAAACTTTACCAAAATTACCAAAATGCCACTAGTTCATTTTATTTTACCATTTTACATTATTTAACATGCAAATTACTATTTTGCCCTCCAATTACCAATTTCATGCCAAATTATATTTTAGTTCCTAAAAAGTGACCAATTTTCATATTTAATCATTTAATTACATTTTTACCCTTATTAACATATTTATGATCATAATTACCATTATACCTTCAAACTTTTTCAAAAATTCCATTTATGTCCCTTTTTCACACAAATGTTATTTTAATCACAATTTAACAATTTTAAGCTCGTTTTTACTATTTTGCCCCTGTAAAATACTAACAGGCTCTATGAATAGGATAAACGAGACGTGAACTCCAGAAGTTCATAGAAATACCAGAGGGATCCTGTAGGACCACCCCTATCTTTAAATACAGTACAGAACATTAAAAACTTTCAGATACAGTGAGGTAGCATAAAAACTTCCTTTACATAAACACACTCTAGACATCCTAAAGTACCTATTTGAACCCTTAAACTAATTTAAAAATATTAACTTTACATACCTCAATTTGACACATAAACTCTTCCACTTATTTTCTCCCACTTATTCCACTTCAAATGAACTTTTGAGACCATTATCATTGAAAAGAGAGGCTAGATTTTACTTGGGAAGGTTGGATTTGGTGGAAACTTGAGAGAGGAATGAAGAAAATTCAAGAGAGATGTGAGAAGTACCATTCGGCCATGGAGAAAGGTGGAGAGAAATGGAGAGCTTTCTAGGGTATTTTGATATTTAGGGTTTATATAGGTGGTTATGATGGGTTGGGCTTGGTCCAAACAATTGAGCCAACCTAATTCTAAGCCCATTTAAGAAATTAGGCCCAATAAGCAATCCAAAATAATTTATCTTACTTACCAAGCTCAATTTCTCCCAAAAATCAATTTCATAATTCTTAAAATATATAATTTAGGCTCCATATAAAATTTTAACTCAATCGGAGACCGTTTCCTAGTCCGATAATTTCATACCAGTCCAATAACTCAATTTTCTGTCTAACCGTAAAATTTATTTTTCATTACCATTTAATTCTCCATAATATTTCAAGCAAATCCATGCTTTCAGATAATTTTTTTGAGGTCCATAACTCCATTTAGAGTCCGATCAAAGTTTGGTCAAACTAGTCAAATCAAAGTCAACTAGTCCGACTGGTTCGGTTCACTGGTTGAACCGGTTTGGTTTGGTTCACTTTTCATCCTTGGCCTTAATTTTACTCTTAATAACTCAGTTAACCTTCGTTCCATCTCATTTAGGGTCCTTATCCGATCCAGTTTAATTGAACCAATCCAATTCATCCATTTTTCAGTGTCACCATAAAATTACTTTTTCACTACCAAACCGTTCTACACACTATCCTAAGTCTATATATGCCTTCAGATAACTATTTAAAGGTCATTGACTATCTTTAAAATCTCGGTCAAACTTCAATCAAACTAGTTACTATTTGAATCGAATCACAGGCTTTTCTTCAGTTTGACATTCGGGGACCTATTTGACCTCATTTTCACTTCAAATTATATCAATAGACTCCATTTAATAGTCACCTTCTAATAGTCTAATAAAATATTTTTCCTTACAAACTTCCCGGTAAGTCACCCATCAGGAGCTATCCTGGCCTAAGCACGTTTAACTTTTCTTCTCTGCTGTCTTTTAGGACCCAATTACGGATATTTTCACCTGAAATTCACACTATATACCCTATAGATTTCACCGATCACTACTAATCCGGTATTCAGGCCATAAAATAATGGAAATGGCAATAGAATTAAATGCAAGAAAAATAGATGAGTAATATTAGCATTAATAAAAGAATAAAATGTCTTTGGTCTATTAAAGGATTATTATTACTGATTAGGGATAACTGATGTGTAGATTTAAAACCGTTAAATGTAATTGAAGATAAGATAATGCAATTAAGATAAATAATAACATGTCAAGTAAATTTAATTGAATACTGTGAATTTCCTAATTAAGTCACAATGAATTAAGAGTGTGTAATAAAATATGTAAAAGACATTATTATAGAATTATTGTAAGTATTATAAGTTGGGCCAATTATCTAAAGTGCAAAATATGATAATTAATATTCTTATAATATTGTACATGTAGAATTAAGTAATGGGGTCACCTAAGAATGTTAGTAATGGAACTAAAGACATGAAAGAGATTAGAACTGTCATTAAATGTTAAAGGTTAATAGTGAAATGATAATTATTGAAATAAGGATAAATAATCAATATGAGTAAATCAGGTATTAGTATCATAATAGTACTGTTAGTCACGGTAATAAGGAAATTAAATGTAAAATAGTATCGATGGATATTTAATCAAATAATGATAATAGAAATTGTGTATAAAGTTAAGAGAGTAACGATGTTAAGCCTACAAATAAGTTAGTGGATTAATTAATAGCATTGACAATTCAAGTATATAATATGAAATATAACTGAGTAAAATTAAGTAGGAGAATAGGGTAAATGTATTATGCTTATAATTTCAAAATGGTACTGTAAAAGAAATATCAAGGATATAAAGAAAATGATAACGGTTAATCAGTACTATAAATAACAACGATGATAACTGTTCAATAGATATGTCAATAACTAATATTGTGCCTAAATGTCGACTATAACTGATGTATAAGTTATAAACAAATAATGAAAAACAAATGAATATGTTAATAAGATAATTACAAATATTGTTAATATAACTAGTCATTGAATTAACGGACATAATATAATAGTATTAATATTAAAGTTAACAATACAGATAATAATGATTCTGATAATAATAATAGTAATGTTAAAGTATGGTTAATGAAATAATGAAAAAGGTATAAGATAAATGATTAAAGCCAAAGTTTCTCTAGGACATTGAAAGTAAGGCATAAATTAATGTTCACATAATGGGAATAAAGATATTATGCTTGTGTGTGCATGCATGTAGTAATAGTATGGAAAATTTATGATATGTATCCACTACTGGACATTTCAATGCTCAGCGTGTAGTGTGATTACTACGTGCAGGTTATAGAAAGAAAGAAGGGGTAGTGGCCAATGTTACTGATGATCGAAGAAGCTTTCGACAGCAAAGATAAAGTTATAAGCATGGCATGCATACGATTGCAATGGATGAACATGAGATTGTACAGGATAAGAATATGAATGGTGTGTTTGTGTAATTGTAATGTTATTGTATATGCATGATTGTGATTGTAGAAAAAAAAATTCACTGAATCTGATAAGTACATTACAGTGTAGTGTGGTGACATCCGATATCCGTATCATTTGCGAGTATATGGTGTTACAAACTCAATTAAAATATACTTTTGTACATACACATAAATCAAAATCTAACCACACATATTCCTAATTTTGTCCTACAAGATCATATACATGCCATGCCTACATCCTTGTTCTTGCTTTCTAATATTCTTCTCTGTAACACCCTTATACCCGTAAATGATACGGATACCGGATGTCACAGCACTGCACTGACAGTCACTACAAAGCACTCGATAATTCTGTAGGAAATTTTTTTTTATCAATAACATTCACAACATACATACAGAAAACTATAACAATACGCTAATCTACAACTACGTACTTATATCATATACCTTTACCTCTCTTTTCTGCGATCGTATACATGCCATGCCAAAACATCAATCATTGCTGTCGATTACCTCGTCCGGCCATCACTACCTCTTCGGCCACCTCAAAAGCTACTATAATCTACGCGTAGTAACACTTTATACGCTGAACATTAAAATGCCCAGTAGTGGATACATATCCTAAAGTTTTCACACTAGTACTACATGCATGCACACACACAAAACATTTCTCTTTATTTGTATTATGGGAATATTAATTTCTAAGTCTTTTAGACAGTTTTAACCCAATTTTACTATAATCATTATCTTTGCCTTTATCATTATCACTGTAATTACATTAACCATTATTAATACTGTTATCACTATCACTATCA
This sequence comes from Excoecaria cochinchinensis, assembly GCA_947683425.1. NCBI lineage: Eukaryota > Viridiplantae > Streptophyta > Magnoliopsida > Malpighiales > Euphorbiaceae > Excoecaria > Excoecaria cochinchinensis. The sequence continues at coordinate 3,059,374 of CANTUQ010000044.1, read as the reverse complement.
CTATCACTTTTCACTATTAAGTTTTACGATATTTTACCATTACGTTCTTAATTTCAGTTAATTATCACTATTTCCTTTGTTTGTATTTCTGTAATTATGCTCTAACATTTTCAATTCGATTATCACTATCACTATTAAAATTATATTAAGACTCTTAACATTATAACACTACGATTGGACTTTCCATTAATAATCAATTTCATTAGTAATCCTTGATATTACATTGTTTTTATTTTCTATAACTATTCACTATCAATTACTTTATCTTGTTACTCTAATATCAGTATCTCCATTGTGTACACTAATAATCTCAATACTGATTATATTACATTCGGTCTGTCTATTAATAATCAATTCTATTAACAATTCTTTTAATTCTTTTATCTATATTATCACTTGTGTATTTCTTCCTTTTTCCTTAACTTATATACTTAATTACAGTCTAAATTCGGACACTTTAATGTTTACTGAATCACTTATTAGATAGTTGTGGTTTTTGATATTAGTGACACCGATTTAATGCTATTATCAATGTCACTGCCATCACTTAGTCATTGTTAATGCTACTATCCATCACTTAATCATTGTTAATGCTACTATTTCTTTACGTTCTCTACACTTTCGTTACTCTTTTACATTAATATCTTTTACTACATTAAATCTTTCACTAGGTTATCCACTTTAATCAATTTCAAGTCATATTTATTCTTAAATGGTTTACACTTTAATTTAATCACTAACTTATTTGAATTCTTACTATTATATTGTTATTTTCTTACTTCTTCTGTAATTAATACTATTTCTATTATTACTAACACAGTTATCACTCCTACCCTTTATTCTAAAAATTCCTCATCATCTATTCAATATTACAAATTTAACATAAATCTTAACAATCATCTAATCCACACTTTATATCATTATAGTTCTTGTAGTTTTATCATTAATACATAGATTTCTTTCCAATTTCGTTCACTTATATAATTAACATTATAATAGATCTATTAATTTCTTTTTATTTGACATTTCCTATTATTCACACTAACATTTATCACTATTACCTTTAGATCCTTATTTTTTATTATACTTAATTAGATACTTTTAACACTCCAATAGTAAACTACACAATTAGTTTATCAATCTTTTTTAGCTTTTCATTCAGTACTCTTACACTATAATTTAATTCACTAAACCCTCTTTTTAAAAGTCTTACTATAATAATTAACAATTTAGTTTTCTGCAATTACCACAATTTCACTTTTACTTTTATATTTCACTTTACTAATATTATCATTATTATTTACATTGTTAGTTTATTAATTTCTATGTCATTCCCTAGTTTACCAATATATATGTAAGTCAATATTTTCATCACTTCACTTATGGGTCAATTTCCCCAATTAATGTGGTAGTATTTTCAATTATTAGTCTGTCCTTTATTTAATGTAATATCTGATCCCTATATTAACACTATTCAACAATTTACCTTTATTTTACTCACTTCCACTTATTCACATTAGTGTCACTAATTTACGTTTTACCCCTGCTTATGTTTTATTTACAATTCTATCACTTTATAAATCTAATTGAATTACACACACATGTCTAATTATACTTTAGATCAATTTAAAACCATTATTTAATTAATAATTATTTATATTACAATATTCCGATTTCATTCATTATTTACTCATTAATTATCAAATATGCAATTAACATCGGTGTCAACTATTAGTTACACTGTAATATCTTAATTAGTCTTACCATTATAAATTTACGATTTGATCCCTAAATTTTATATTAATATACCATCTTACCCTTAATTATCTCATATTACAAAAATGCCACTATGTAATTCCATTATTTCATTTATTCATTATTTAACATTCACTTTGTCATTTAACTCTTACCATAATATTCTAATTTAAATTACACTTTATGTCACATCCCAAATATGGCCTAGTTGGAATTATAAGTTTAATTGGACATTAAGGGCATTCTGGTAATTTATGCTAGTGAATTAAAAGTGGAATAAGGACCTAATTGAAGAGTTAATTAATGTATTTAGAGAATAGTCAGGGTAGTGAAATAAGGGGTCCAATGAGAACTTGACATGTGTATGGCTAAGTGGAGAGTTAGTGGGATTTGAAAGAAAGAGAGAGGGAAGAAACAAGATTTGGTTTCTTTTATTTTTCTGTCCCATTCTGCCTCTTTCTTTTCTTCATTTTTGTTTTTACTGCTCTTTGGGTTTGCATGTGTTGATTCCTTAAAATTGAGCTGAGTTCTAAGAGATTAAGAACTGAGTTTCAAGAGGTAAGTGACTGGTTTTATAGTTTGGATTCTCATATTCTTCTTCTTCTCCTTCCGTTTGGATTTATAATGGGTTATACAGTTGTTTTGCATGGGTTAATTGGGTATTTGTTTTGATTGGATTATGCAAGAATCTGAAGAGAAAAGGAGGAACAAAGGGAAAGAAAAGATTAGGTCTTGAGTTTGGAAGGAGATCGGTAACCAGGTTTGGGAGTTGTTTGTTAATCCTCCTTAGATCATTGAGTGATATGTCCATATCAGATATTTGTGTGTTTAATACATGTAAATGCATGTGTTTAATAGATTTTATGTAGATGATTTGGAGATGTTAGAGTTATATGCTTTGATGTGTTTCATGATTTTTGCATGAATTTCTGGAAATCTGAGTTGTTGAATGTGATTTAACATGTATTTGAGTTGGGTTTTGAATATATGTTAAGCATGATAAATGTAACTTTGGATATGTGTTTCATAATGGTATATGCTAAAAATATGACCAATGGAATAAGAGTATATGTATAATTGTTGAGGTTGTGTAAAGTCGTATGCATGTTGAGATGAATTTTGTTGAGTTTGATTTTGCAAGCAACTAAGTTTTCTGGAAAAATCAGGTTCTGGGGTGTTTACACGGCAGTAAGACATCCCCATACCGCCGTGTAATTGCCCTGTAGAGAGGGGACTTTGCTGGTCTGTCGCGTTACACGGTGGTAAGGATAGACCATACCGCCATGTAACTGCTCTCTAGATTGTTTCTTTTCGGAGTCCTACGTGTTACACGGCGGTAAGAGCATTCCATACCGCCGTGTAAACCCTGTTTTGCCTTAAATGATATTTTTTAGTCAAATCTTTTACTTGGTTTGTTATGATAAGGTTATTACATGATTTTACTTATGCATGTGTAAAGTTATGGATTCTTTATATCAAGTTATATATACATGATTAATCATCTCATATAGGGTTTAAATGTATATGATTTATATATCTCTGAATTTTAACCCATACATATATGCATACATGTATAATGTGATTATACTTGAGTTGTCCTTCGTTACATGATAATAATACTAGAGTACATATGAGTTATTGTTTTGAGCCTGAATGGTTATAGTTGTGGATAGGTAAGCGCTTATTCCGATTTCATTGATTATTTACTCATTAATTATCAAATGTGCAATCAATATCGGTGTTAACTATTAGTTACACTGTAATATCTTAATTAGTCCGACTATTATAAATTTACGATTTGATCCCTAAATTTTATATTAACATACCATCTTACCCTTAATTATCTCATATTACAAAAATGCCACTATGTAATTCCATTATTTCATTTATTCATTATTTAACATTCACTTTGTCATTTAACTCTTACTATAATATTTTAATTTAAATTACACTTTATGTCACATCCCAAATATGGCCTAGTTGGAATTATAAGTTTTATTGGACATTAAGGGCATTCTAGAAATTTCTGCTAGTGAATTAAAAGTGGAATAAGGACCTAATTGAAGAGTTAATTAATGTATTTAGAGAATAGTCAAGGTAGTGGAATAAGGGGTCCAATGAGAACTTGACATGTGTATGGCTAGGTGGAGAGTTAGTGGGATTTGAAAGAAAGAGAGAGGGAAGAAACAGGATTTGGTTTCTTTTATTTTTCTGTCCCGTTCTCCCGCTTTCTTTTCTTCATTTTCCTTTTTGCTGCTCTCTGGGTTTGCATGTGTTGATTTCTTAAGATTGAGCTAAGTTCTAAGAGATGAAGAACTGAGTTCCAAGAGGTAAGTGACTAGTTTTGTAGTTTGGATTCTCATCTTCTTCTTTTTCTCCTTCCGTTTGGATTTATAATGGGTTATATGGTTGTTTTGTATGGGTTAATTGGGTGTTTATTTTGATTGGATTATGCAAGAATCTGAAGAGAAAAGGAGGAACAAAGGGAAAGAAAAGATTGGGTCTTGAGTTTGGAAGGAGATCAGCAACCAGGTTTGGGAGTTGTTTGTTCATCCTCCTTGGATCATTGAGTGATATGTCCATATCTGATATTTGTGTGTTTAATACATGTAATGTGTTTAATAGATTTTATGTAGATGATTTGGAGATGTTAGAGTTATATGCTTTGATGTGTTTCATGATTTTTGCGTGAATTTCTGGAAATCTGAGTTGTTGAATGTGATTTAACATGTATTTGAGTTATGTTTTGAATATATGTTAAGCATGATAAATGTAACTTTGGATATGTGTTTCATAATGGTATATGCTAAAAATATGACCAATGGAATGAGAGTATATGTATAATTGTTGAGGTTATGTGATGTCGTATGCATGTTGAGATAAATTTTGTTGAGTTTGATTTTGCAAGCAATTAAGTTTTCTGGAAAAATCAGGGTCTGGGGAGTTTACACGGCAGTAAGACATCCCCATATCGTCGTGTAATTGCCCTTTAGAGAGGGGACTTTGCTGGTCTGTTGTGTTACATGGCGGTAAGGATAGACCATACCGCCGTGTAACTACTCTCTTGATTGTTTCTTTTCGGAGTCCTACGTATTACACGGCGGTAAGAGCATTCCATACCGCCGTGTAAACCCTGTTTTGCCTTAAATGATATTTGTTAGTCAAATATTTTACTTGTTTTGTTATGATAAGGTTGTTACATGATTTTGCTTATGTATGTGTAAAGTTATGGATTCTTTATATCAAGTTATATGTACATGATTAATCATCTCATAGGGTTTAAATGTATATGATTTATATATCTCTGAATTTTGACCCATACATATATGCATACATGCATAATGTGATTATACTTGAGTTGTCCTCTGTTACATGATAATAATACTAGAGTACATATGAGTTATTGTTTTGAGCCTGAATGGTCATAGTTGTGGATAAGTAAGCGCTTATCTAGGTCAGTGTGTGTGTGTGTGCAGCTGCTATATGTTATACGTTATATGCAGTCCCTGTTTGGGTAATTTCACATGATTTGAGGCTTCGGTCTCCGGTATACTTTTGGGTATACATGATTAAAAGATGTTTTGAGGCCCATGTCTCCATATGCTTGGGATGTTGTGACCTAGCCGTATCCAAAATTGACCGTATCCACCTCTATTGTATAGTCAAGCTATTATATGTGGCTAATATGTGTTGTAAATAAATAAGATGTGCAATGTCATGTTTTTACGATAAGATGTACATGAATTCATGATTAGCATTATGACACGTACTTTACTGATCCTTGTGTTTGATATGATTGTATTCTATTAAATCATATGTAATGAGATGCTTCTGTTATGTTGTTTCTTTATATGTCTAGTAAATACAGATTGATTTTATAAGATTATGTATATGAAAGATGCCATGATTTGCTGCGATGCTTGTAGTTGAACGCGAGTGTTTAATTTGAGTAAATATTAATCACATATTCTGTTGTTATATAAGCATTGTTTACATGTTTAATTGCTTAAATAAGTTTTTAAGTGGTTAATGTAGTTATTTGTACATGCATATCTAGTTGTTTGTTCCTCCCCACTAAGCGTTATCGCTTAGCACGGGCTCTTTTCCCGTGTAGGTGGCAAATTTATTTTGGAGTCGGACATTTGCAGGTCGGCCACTAGAAGTCTTTTGTTGGAGTCTCTTTTTGTCTTCTGCTGATTTTGTATAAGGATTTTTGTTTTGGCAAATGTAATTTTGTAAAAGGACAATTATTTTGTATATGTATATGTTAAATGTTTACAAATTCCTTTTGTAAATATGATTATATGTATATGGATTTGTTATCTATTAATTAAATACATTTGTTACCTTTCTCTTGATTTGAGTTTGCATATTTATTTGTGCGCGTAGCGCAACCGGCATCCTTCCAATGGGGGTGTCGTCTGGAGCGTTACACTTTAGTCCTTACTTTACCTTAAATTCCAATTTTACCACTTCAATTCACTATAATTACAATTAGGCCACTAATTAATCTAAATTTCACTTTTAATTTATTATTCTTATTATTCTTATTATTATATTCTATTAAATCATTAATCATATTTAGCCAATAAATTTATCAATTTAATTACATAATCACTCATTAAATCATAGTATTCACTATTTACATTTTAATCCCTTAATTAAACTTATTATTTCATAATTACATTTTGGTCCTTAATCTTTTTTCCTTAATTTCCAATTATACCCTTATCTTTTCTAATAATGACATTTATGTCCCCACTTTTACCATAATTCCATCCATGTCCCTTCTTTTACAATAATTCCATTTACGTCCTCATTTTACACTTAATTACCATAATACCCTTAATTATCCCTAATTTACAATTTTAACCTCATTCTTATTTCTCACTTTTACCCCTTTTTATTACTTTTAATTACCAATTTACCCTTTTTACACTTATATTTCACTTTTAACCTTATCAATTCACCAAATTACATTTAGGTCCCTAAATTACCATTTTTTCACCAAATTACCATTTTAACCTCATATTTTGTCTAAATTACCAAATTACCCTTACAATTACACTTTTTACCTAATTTTACTACTTTTTACCTAATTAATATAAATTTACCATTTTACCCCTAAACTTTTAATTTATTCCATTTTAGCCCCATTTTCACTCATTTTTACAATTATCACTATTTTAATCAATTTTATTACATAATTACCATTATGCCCCTAGTATATACCCTGTAGAAAATTTACCGACCGGATACGCGAGATGTGGACCCCACAGATCCACTACACTATAGAATGACCCCAATGGGATCATTCATCACTGCACTGCACTACACTGAACACTGAAATCACTGAACACTGCACTGAGATAGACTGTTATTTGCCTATCAATAGCGAGTCGCCATGACTCGTACCGCGGTGTGGAATCCCTATGGCTAGCCAATTATATCCTGGACTAGATTTTACTCCCAGACTATTACTAAGGGCAAATAATGTTAGATTTTCACTTATATCACTTAATATATCAACATATACTAATTGTTCATCAAATACACTTCACTTTAAAATTTTCATATCACTTATAATTCACTTTCATTTCTCTTATTTAATCATTTTAACACTTATTATCTCATAATCTCACATAACATAACATGTTTCATCAATTTCACTTAAATTACATAATATGTGGGCAAGCATCATTCGGCTATGATATTACTTTCACTTATAAATTTACAGACACACTCAATTATCATTATTCAATCATTCTATACCATAATATATCATTAAACATCAAAATACACATTAAAATCCCTTTGTATCCAATTCGGCCAACACACAAACTTCTCATTATATTCACTTTAATTTCATTTAATCATTCAATCATACAATTTACATATTTTACTCATTATAAATACCAATTATATACCTTATTTCACAACATCTCTCATTATTTCCTTTAGTAACCCATTCGGCCAAACCTATATAAATTCATTATACTTGTTTTTTATTCCTTTAATTATTCTATCATGCACTACATAAATTATACACATAATAAACACCATTCATATGCTATAAACACTTAATTTTAATTATATTTTCCATAATGTTTTAATTTACTTTTAGAATATTTATACACTTATTTAAGCCCATTAATCATGATTATCAAGTTAGATTTAATTAAACATGCATTAATCACAATTTTACACTTAAACATAACCTAAAACACATACATAATCAATGGAAAAAGAAGGATATTGTATCCACTCACCTTAGATCCTTGCTGTCAACTCCTTAGGATTCCTTTCCATAGCCTTAATCCTTTGAAACTCTTTTCTCCATAAACTTTCCTTAAGTGGCCGAATTTGCAAGGATATAAAACCATCATTTTCTTTACTTCTAAATTCAATATAACATCATAAAAATACTCTAAACACCTTAAAATACCTATGGGAACCTTTAAATCAAATTATAGAACCCTAAATCACTTACCTTATTTTTGAGACATAACCTTTGTCTCTAGCTTTTTCCCACTTCTAGCCCACCAAATGGGCTCAAATCACCATCACCATGTTATATAGCAGTTAAAATTTTCTTAAGGGGCTAAGATTTGAGAAGAGATGAGAAGAAAATGGAAGAAAAATGGAGGAGAAACAAAGGAGAAGCATTCGGCCAAAGAGGGAGAAAGGAAGGGCGGCGGAGGCTGGAGAAATCTAGAGAAATATGGCCTCTTCACTTCCTTATATAGGCTTAAATTGAACCGAACCAATCCAATCGAAGCGGTCCAACCGATTTGAATCAAAATTTTAATTTTTCGGTAATTTTCCACTGTTTCAAGGCATCTATGTGTTCCTCAACTTATTTTCACTCCCAACCAATTCCATAATTCTTAAAATATGAAATATAGCCTCTCTACAAAATTTTAGCTCAATCGGAGTCAATTTGGAACTCGGTTCATTTAAACTGGTCCGATTCGATTCAGTTCAGTTCTGCTGTAAAACACCATTCTAAAGCTGTCAAAAAATTACTAAAAATTATTTCAAGCTTGTACACTTCCCACATTACACCCTTTAGAGCTCAAAATTATTTCGTAAAAATTCGGTCAAACCTCAGTCAAATTTCGGTTCGATTTGAACCGAACTAGAGGCCAACTTCAGAATGACTTTCGGAGACCTATTTGACTCCATTTTCACTCCAAATTTCACCACTAGACTCCTGACAGCCCATAGATCAATTTTATCAAATAATAAATTTTTTAAAAATTGACTAACGGGTCCGCTGTATAGCTACCCCAGGGTCCCCCATCCCAAGATTGCTATACCTCAAACACACTTAACTCTTAACTTCACTACTGTTAACATCACTCAATACACTACTCTACGCTGTGATCACTCTTAATACACTGTAAACATACACTAATACTTCTAAGCCACTGTTAGGGCCATTACATTCTCGATTATCAGCAATCCTCAACCGCCTTGAGTCTTTCTATCTCTATAACCTGCACGCAGTAACAAACTATGCGGCAAGCATTAAAATGCTCAGTGGTGGAAATATATCCCATTATAGTATTTTAATTCTTTATTGTTATTACTATTAACATTCATGCTTTTATCAGCATCCTTAAACTAGCATCATTGATATTAATACCTATTAACTTAACTAGCTCATTCACTACTCTTGATTTTATACTATAATGTCATGTCCTATTCTTTGATTATAATTTAATTTACAGCACACACACATATATTTTTATATATCTATAGCTTGGTTATGTCTTTATTTCTATTTAGGTCATTAACCTATAATATTTATGTTTAGTAATGCTAATATTATTATAATTACTAATGTTGACTTTATCATTTTCTTAACTAATATTTCATTACTTTCTCTTTACACCTATGATAACCAAATTGCACTACACGTCGACTCCTGTACATATTTTTATTAGCTTAGTTGCGTCACTGATGCGTGCACAGGGGGGTCAACCCATCATGGTAATCCTACACAGGCCAAATTATGGAAATTATGGAAAGTCAAGAGAGATTGGGGCCGAATGGCATCAACGCCAATCCAATGGGGCTGAATGGACATGAGAAGAAGCAAATGGGCTTGATCAACTGTTTTAAGCTAGTAGGGTAGCTTTAGGCGGCCCAAGGGGCTTATTTTATTATGTTGGACTTATTTTGTTTTAATTTGTTTAGTTGGACCCTCATATAGCTTAATAGGCTTAATTTAAGTGAGTTGGGCTTCTTTTAGCTTGGGCTCATTTAATTTAATTATTTTAGGCTTATGGGTTTTATTTTAGAGTTAATAAGTTTGGGCTTTAGTCATTTGGTGGGAGGCCCATGTTTAGGAGGCCTTTTCACATATTTAGGGTTACCTACCTTTTGGGGGCTATAAATACCTCATTATAAGTTGTAAAAGGTAGATTTTGAATGCTTTTGAGTATCATCATTTGGCTTGGCAGAATTTTCTTTAAGGGAGAGGATTTGCTTGTCTTCTTCTTTTGCATTAAGAACTAATTTCTGATCAAGGTATTTTCTTGTGGTGAAATCTATTCTTATGCTTTAAATTGACCTTATTATATGCGTTTCCTTTCATAAATTGATTGGGGGTTCATTAGGGTTGGGGATTTATACATGTTCTTGTTCTTGCCATATTGTGTGTTCTTTGGGGTTTCGGGTTCTTTAGCCTTTAGGTTCCACATCATTTGGTATCAGAGCTTGGATTAGGATAAATTCTTATTTATTTTGTGTTAATTTGCTGTTCTATTGTTTAATTTTCATTAGAACAAGATAATTCCGCGTTGTTTAATTATTTAATTTGCAATCTTATTCTTATCAATTCCGTGTTCTTCTTTATTTTTTAACCTATTCTTTTATGTTCTTCTTTGTTCCTACATCAGATCTTGTGTTTGATGTTTTAAGTTCTAAAAAAAATCGTTGGTACTGTTCATAGCACTGTTCACGTTACTGTTCATAGTACTGTTCACAGCACTGTTCATCCGAATTTTAAAAAAAAAGAAAGAAAAGTCAGCATTGAGATATAGCTAGGAAAGAAAAATCAAAAAGAAATAAAAATCTAGATCTGGTCATACTTTGAATTTGGAAATTAATTTGAAAAGTCAAAGTGGCAATTTAAGGGTAGGTGCAATTTTTTGACTTTCTTTGATTTCTTGTCTTCACATCCATTGTATCAAAATTTACTTTTCCATTAGGAAAATACCAAAATTCAGATTTGTCCAACATTTGAATTTGGAAATCAATTTGAAAAGTCAAAGTGGTAATTTGTGGGTAGGCGTCATTATTGACTTCCTTTGATTTCTTATCGTTACATCCATTATATCAAAATTGACTTTTCCATTAGGGAGATATCAATTTCTACATTTATGCCTTAGTTGGTCTTTTTCTTTCACTCTAAGTTGCTATTTTTGTTGTCTTTTGTATTTTTGCTTCCATTACACCATAATTAACAAATTGACTCTTGTTAATTAAAATTTGGAATTTTGGACAGCATACATATCTTCTTCTTGTGTGTTCTTTCGTTTTATTTCTTTTGGTATTTTTGCTTCTAGTTTTGAACCTATCTTATTTGTTAAGTATTTTCATTGTATTCCTCATTTTTTTATTTGCTGCTTGTGAATTATTTTGGTTGGAAATTAAATTCTGAAATGTAATTGAGGATAGTAAGCTTGAGTGGAAAAAGGCTAGAGTGTTAAAAGCTTAAAAGAGGGTAAAAGCCAAATAGAGTGAAACACGAGTGGAGTGCCATCTTTTGAGCGAAATATGTGAGGGAGTGATTGTGAGAATGTACTATTACAAGTCAAGACGACATTTAGATCAAGAAACATTGGATGAGTTAAAGAAGGATACTAAGGTGTTGAAAGAAGACCTTAAAAATGCAGAATTGCAGTTTAAACAACTTTTTAGATAGCTAGATAATTATGCGAAAAAGGAGAAAAGAAAGAAAGAGGAAGTTGTCGTAGAGAAGATTATTTGTGAAGCTGAAAGAGATGCTATAGATTTATGTGACAAGGAGGTTGTAAATGAGGAAGAAATAAGTGGAAGTGTAGATATTGTTCCCTTGAGTGAAAAGCAAGAAGATTGTAAAAAGGAAGAAGATTGTGTAATTGAGATGGAAGATCAGCAAGTTTTGATTGGCCATTTATTGCTTGAGGAGGTTGAATTGAACATAGAAAAAGAAGAGAATCATGATACGAATGAAATGGTTGTATTGACTAACCATGTTTTTCCTAGTGATTTGGTTAATTTGCAGGAACATTATGAGTTCTTTTCTGAAGAAGCATTCATATTATTTTCACATGTTCCCAAGATCGTCTATGAAGATCAATTTATTCCACAAGCTTTAATTCCCAACTTGAATAAGATGAAGATTCGAGGATGAATATTTTCTAAAGAGGGAGGGGATGATGAGTGCACAGGGGGGTTAACCCATCATGGCAACCCTACACAGGCATAATTGTGGCATAACCCTACACGGGCCGAATGGCATCAATGCCAATCCAATGGGGCCGAATGGACATGAGAAGAAGCAAATGGGCTTGATCAACTATTTTAAGCTAGTAGAGTAGATTTAGGTGGCCCAAAGGGCTTATTTTATTATGTTGGACGTGTTTTGTTTTATTTTTGTTTAGTTGGACCCTCATATAACTTAATAGGCTTATTATAAATTAGTTGGGCTTATTTTAGCTTAGACTCATTTAATTTAATTATTTTAAACTTGTGGGCTGTATTTTAGAGTTAATAAGTTTGGGCTTTAATTATTTGGTGGGAGGCCCATGTTTAGGAGGCCATTTTACTTATTTAGGGTTACCTACTTTTTGGGGGCTATAAATACCTCATTATAAGTTGTAAAAGGCAGATTTTAAACACTTTTGAGTATCATCATTTGGCTTGGCTGAATTTTCTTCAAGGGAGAGGATTTGCTTGTCTTCTTCTTTTGCATCAAGAACTAATTTCTTATCAAGGTATTTTCTTGTGGTGAAATCTGTTCTTATGCCTTAAATCGACCTTATTATATACGTTTCCTTTCATAAATTGATTGGGGGTTCATTAGGGTTGGGGATTTATACATGTTCTTGTTCTTGCCATATTGTGTGTTCTTGGGGGTTTTGGGTTTTTTTAGCCTTGGAGTTCCGCATCATTTGGTATCAGAGCTTGGAATAGGATATATTCTTATTTATCTTGTGTTAATTTGCTGTTCTATTGTTTAATTTTCATTAGAACAAGATAATTCCACGTTGTTTAATTGTTTAATTTGCAATCTTATTCTTATCAATTTCGTGTTCTTCTTTATTTTTGAACCTATTCTTTTGTGTTCTTCTTTGTTCCTACATCAGATCATGTGTTTATATTTTAAGTTCTAAAAAAAAATTGGTTGGTACTATTCGTAGTACTATTCATAGTACTGTTCACAGCGCTGTTCATCCAAATTTTAAAAAAAAAAGAAAGAAAAGTCAGCATTGAGATATAGCTAGTAAAGAAAAATCACAAAGAAACAAAAATCTAGATCTGGTCATACTTTGAATTTGGAAATTAATTTGAAAAGTGAAAGTGGCAAATTATGGGTAGGTGTCATTTTTTGACTTTCTTTGATTTCTTATCTTCACATCCATTGTATCAAAATTGACTTTTCCGTTAGGGAAATACCAAAATTCAGATTTGTCCAACATTTGAATTTGGAAATTAATTTGAAAAGTCAAAGTGGCAATTTGTGGGTAGGCGTCATTCTTGACTTCCTTTGATTTTTTGTCGTTACATCCATTATATCAAAATTGACTTTTCCATTATGGAGATATCAATTTCTGCATTTATGCCTTAGTTGGTCTTTTTCTTTCACTCTAAGTTGCTATTTTTGTTGTCTTCGGTATTTTTGCTTCCATTACACCATATTTAACAAATTGACTCTTGTTAATTAAAATTTGTAATTTTGGACAGCATACATATCTTTTTCTTGTGTGTTCTTTCATTTTATTTCTTTTGGTATTTTTGCTTCTAGTTTGGAACATATCTTATTTGTTAAGTATTTTCATTGTATTCCTCATTTTTTAATTTTTTTTATTTGCTGCTTGTGAATTATTTTGGTTGGAAATTAAATTCTGAAGTGCAATTGAGGACAGCAAGCTTGAGTGGAAAAAGGCTTGAGTGGTAAAAGCTTAAAAGAGGATAAAAGCCAAATAGAGTGAAACATGAGTGGAGTGCCATCTTTTGAGTGAAACACGTGAGGGAACGATTGTGAGAATGTACTATTACAAGCCAAGAGGACATTTAGATCAAGAAATATTAGATGAGTTAAAGAAGGATACTAAGGTGTTGAAAGAAGACCTTAAAAATGCAGAATTGCAGTTTAAACAACTTTTTAGATAGCTAGATAAGTGTGCGAAAAGGGAGAAAAGAAAGAAAGAGGAAGTTGTCGTAGAGAAGATTATTTGTGAAGCTAAAAGAGATGTATTAGATTTATGTGGCGATGAGGTTGTAAATGAGGAAGAAATAAGTGGAAGTGTAGATATTGTTCCCTTGAGTGAAAAGCAGGAAGATTGTAAAAAGGAAGAAGATTGTGTAATTGAGATGGAAGATCAGCAAGTTTTGATTGGCCCTGTATTGCTTGAGGAGGCTGAATTGAACATGGAAAAAGAAAAGAATCATGATACAAATGAAATGGTTGTATTGACTAACCATGTTTTTCCTAGTGATTTGGCTAATTTGCAGGAACATTATGAGTTCTTTTCTGAAGAAGGATTCATATTATTTTCACATGTTCCCAAGATCGTCTATGAAGATCAATTTATTCCACAAGCTTCAATTCCCAACTTGAATAAGGCGAAGATTCGAGGATGAATATTTTCTAAAGAGGGAGGGGATGATGAGTGCACAGGGGGGTCAACCCATCATGGCAACCCTACACGGGCTAAATTGTTGCATCAACCCATTATGGCAACCCTACATGGGCCGAATGGCATCAATGCCAATCCAATGGGGTCGAATGGACATGAGAAGAAGCAAATGGGCTTGATTAACTATTTTAAGCTAGTAGAGTAGCCTTAGGTGGCCCAAGGGGCTTATTTTTTTATGTTGGACTTGTTTTGTTTTAATTTGTTTAGTTGGACCCTCATATAACTTAATAGGCTTATTTTAAGTGAGTTGGGCTTATTTTAGCTTAGGCTCATTTAATTTAATTATTTAGACTTGTGGGGTATATTTTAGAGTTAATAAGTTTGGGCTTTAGTTATTTGGTGGGAGGCCCTTGTTTAGGAGGCCTTTTTACTTATAAATACCTCATTATAAGTTGTAAAAGGCAGATTTTGAACACTTTTGAGTATCATCATTTGGCTTGGCCGAATTTTCTTCAAGGGAGAGGATTTGTTTGTCTTCTTCTTTTGCATCAAGAACTAATTTCTTATCAAGGTATTTTCTTGTGGTGAAATATGTTCTTATGCTTGAAATTGACCTTATTATATGCGTTTTCTTTCATGAATTTATTGGGGGTTCATTACGGTTGGGGATTTATACATGTTCTTGTTCTTGCCATATTTTGTGTTTTTAGGGGTTTCGGGTATTTTTAGCCTTGGGGTTCCGCATCAATCACTTCTTACTATTTTCCATTATAACTAATACTACTATACGTATACACTAGCTTCTCTAATTCATTTAACTTCACTTATATTCTAATCTATAGTTTCTGTAACACCCCCGACCGATACCCCCGTTAAAAGGGCGCCGGCGGTTGCGCTACACGGAACAAAGCATACATTCACACATCAAGCATACAGGAATACGAGGGAATTAAAAACTTTTGAGGGCATAAGCTGAACATGAAGTCATTCAGCGGAAGCATTTGATAGGCAGAAAAGGTACAAAAACTAATCCAAAATGTCAAGACTTGAAAACACTTACATAGCCCAAATATTACATCAAGATCTTTATATCCATACATATACAAAACATTACTGAATTACAAAATACAAATTACATAAGCTGGTAACAAAATACAGAACTTCTAACTCCCACGTGGCCGACCTTACAGATGCACGACTCGAACCGAACCAAACCTGCCACCTGCACGGGAAAAGAGCCCGTGCTAAGCGATAACGCTTAGTGGGGAAAACACATAGCAATAAGGATGACCATTCACAATGGTCGTCAAGGCATAACACATTCACAAATGGCATAAGCAATTATTCATAGCATACGGAATCACATGCTTGTACAAAAATACCATGCATTCATAAGATTATAACCATAAAAACGTACACATTACTTGAGTATTCATCTCATTGACAAAGTCATGCAGTTACCACATTCCTATAATCATATTAGTAGAACTAATACAAACAGAAGGTTATACAAAATACAAGTATTAACATGCAGAAGTACTTACAATCTCACACGCATGAACTTACTGAGGTATTAAGTATCAATGTCTTACCGTGCGCAGTCACCAGAGAAATTACACGTGCAAAATATCATGCTAGGGTACCCATGCATTAACTGATAACTCATTCGCATGCAACATCATTACCATAATAATAACTATCATGCTAAGAACACTGGCTACCTAAACATACATTTGTCATGCCATAACACACACATTAACCGAACCCAAGGGAAAGACGACCAACACCCCATATCCACTGTACAACTCTGTCACATAATATAACATATCATGCCATAAACGCAGAAACGTGACTACATGCCAAAGATGCTACAATAGCTGAGACCAAAAGAACATATAGCCGAGTATTACATTCAAAGCATACACTAATACAAAATCGGGTTTTTATACACTTAAATTTGCCTCATCAACATTCATTACCGTACATACACCTACCAAGGCCGATCCGTATGCATTGTACCCCAAATAACACGTATGTGATCATTCAATCGCCCAGATCACCTTATTACGCACACTTAAGCACATGCTACCATAATAGTTAACAGTACAGAACCTCACTCATATACACATTAATTAACCATATCGATTCGAACTCAGATTACATTCGTATACATAATATTTCATATGCTTATAACCTAACTAATCATATTCACATTCTGTGATGCGCGTGAGATGGATCCCCCGCGGCCGCCCACTTGAGGGCGATTGGTGCATTTGAGGGTCCGCTGACAGCTTGCAACGAATTGCAAGTGCGTCCATTTTGGGCAATAAGGAGGTGTCATGGAGTCGCCACCTAATAGAACATTAGGAAAGTTTCTCTTGCCTTGGAGAGCCTAAGACTACGCTTAGTATCCATTTTGGGCCAACCAAAGGGGTCTTGGAGGGTAAACCTCTCGCCCTAAGGAGCCTAGGGTTAACGCCTAAGTCTCGTGACACAAGACGTGTCTTGGAGGTCCAGTTCCAATGAGAGATCGGATGGACCTCTCGCCTCGTTGAGCCCAAAGACCAGAGATGGGTTCGAGACTTCTCATTTATTCGTATCTTGATTGATTTTACAATTCGGTTTTGAGTTTATTAGTTCGCTCTCTCTCCACACGATGCAATTTGATTAAAGCGCATTTATTCATATTTGGAAAGCGGAAAATGAACGAGTAAATAATGAAAGCGATAAATTACAATAACACAAGGAGCGAATACAACTCACTTTTATAAATATGCGATACATACACAAATCAGGGCATTGCTTATTTTGTGGACTTTGGTCCTCGCATGCATCATTATTAAAATGGATATTTCTATTGTGAGGATTTTATTGGATGAAATAGGACATTGGGTCCTTGATTTTATGAAGAATTCATTTTATTAAATATAAAACGTTTGGCCGATTTTTACATTAGCGAGAAATACAACAATTTTATCATATACAGGAGAAACAATAAATAAATACATGAAATAAAAAGAGAGGGAGATAGGGAACTAAACCAGGCGAACTTTCCATATACGGGAGAACTCCCTCAGGCTCCAGCCGGTCCAAGAAACAAAAACATATTCTCACAAAACAAGCCAAAAGGATGTTAAAATACAGAAGAAAAATTTTAAATAAACATAAAGATTTGAGTGAACAAAAAAGGGAAAAGAAAAAGATTTGAAAATGTGGGACAGGACCCACCAACGGGCTATGCTGAATGACCGGCGGGCGTCGGTCAAGGTGACCAATACAGCCCATCGCTCACTCGAAGGGAGCCGTCTGTGAGGGTGACCGACGGGTGTCAGTCAAAGCAGATGACCAATCGGTCACCACTGTCCCAGAAAAATAGAAACTTTTTAAAAAGCAAAAAGACAAATTTTACACAGACCCAAGGAGAATAGAATCAAGAAATAAAAAAGGACAAGAGCAAAGATAATATCGAAAATGAAGGCAAAAAAGGGACAGAAAAGGGCCAAGAATCTTTACCCTCAAAACAACCTCTTGGTTAGATTCCTTGTTGTTGTCTGGCTTCCCGCACGCTCCACGAGAAGGTCCGAACAAAAAGATCAAATGTTGAAGATAGAGTGTGTCCTCAATAGCTCGACGAAAATTGAATTTCGGAAATCAAAAACCCGTGAAAAAATCAACTAGATCCTCTTTCTTTTGAAGATTTGATTCTTGAATTAGTTAGATCTTTTTAGAAATGTGTTTGTTGGAAGAGAGAGAAAATGCGCGTGAATTTTGGCAGAGTTCCCCTATTTTTGCAAAATTTCCAACCCCTTTATATGAGAAAAATTAAAGCTTTTATAGGCCAGGGGTGATCGACGGGCGTCGAAAGAATCCTACTGACATAAGGATTCATCCGACGGCCCTGCAACCTGACCGACGGGCCTTCCATTTTGACCAACGGGCGTCGAAAGAATCCTTCTGATATAAGGATTCATCCGACGGTCCTGCCACCTGACCGACGGGCTGGCCCCTGACAGACGGGCTGGCTGTCCGTCAAGGAAAACATACTTTTTTGGACTTTAAAAACTCCCCGTTTTCTACCCTTCTGCTTACGAAAGGTAAAAAGACCCGTTTCTTGTGGAGCATGGGACTAAGGCCTCCGAATCCAAACCGTTTGTATAGGCTCGGATGCTGATTTCATCATAGGGTAATCTCTGATCCGGACCGCTCCGGGACACGGTGCTTACAGTTGCCCCTAATTTTGGGGAAACTAGTGCACGAGCTCCTAGATGAGCCAAAATTCAGAGAAAGGACAAAAAGGAAAGCGTACCTGTGGCGGTTCTTACCTTCCATGCCTTTTACCGGGTAGACCTCGTCTCGGTCTGTTCGGCGGGTGAAGATATCCTTATCGATCTCGTCTCGATCTGTAGGTGTTGGTGAGATGTAGCATTCTCTAGCCATGACCTCGATATGAAGAGTAGTGTTTCGTTAACCACAACTTCAATTGTTTCAGCTGGCCTCGTTTCGGCTTGCGTAGTGTTGAGGAGATGTAGCACTCTCTGACTACAAACTCGATGTGAAGAGCAGTGTTTCTCTAACCGCAGCTTCTGCTTCTATTGGCCTCGTCTCGGCTCGCGCAGTGTCGAGGAGATGTATCACTCTCTGACTATAAACTCGATGTGAAGAGCAGTGTTTCTCTAACCGCTGCTTCGATTGGTGAGAAGTGGTACTCTCTGAACACAGTCTCGAGGTGAAGAGTGGTATTCTCTAACTACAACTTCAATTGTTGAGAAGCGGTACTCTCTGACCACAATCTCTGCTCGTTGGCATTCTCTTGCTAACCCCCCCCCCATCCGGTCAGTATAAAGTCTGATCTGCTAACCCCCATCTGGCTAGTACGGTTTTCTGATCTGCTAACCTCCATTCGGCTGCAAGGTGTGTAGTACTCTCTTACTACCGCGTGAACTGTGAGACAAGGTACTCTCTGACCGTAATCTTGATTTTGTGGAGGAGTAGACCTCGCTGGGTTCCCTTTCCAAGAAGACATGAATCTTAGGCGCTCATGTTCGGACTTTTGATCGATCCTTGTGTCCGGATCAATGTTTTTCTGTACCTGTGTGATAAAAGGTTTTGTTAATTCATGTTTAAGTTATTATCTTTTTAACATGTCCATGAATGATGTGGTTTTGTTTTATTTACCATGTCATGTTTCATTTATATTCTTTTTTTTATTAAGTTGTCATTTTTCAAATCTTGGTTATCTTTTGTTATTATTTTCTCTTTCGTTTGTTATGTCGTCATCATTTTGGAATATGAGTAAATGTGAAAGCATACACTTATCTGTAATATGAATGAATCATAAATCATAAATAACTGAATAAATGTGCAAAACTGAAAATAAAAGTTTTACACTAGAAGTATCCACTTTTGTACAATGTATATACAAGTGAAAATGTATAAAAATACAAAAAATGACTCCCTGAACATCAGAGGGGCGCGTAGTCGGAGGGCTCCTCGTCAGGATCCTCATTGTCTGAGATATGCACCGTCCCTGGCTGAGGTGGAGGTGGAGCCGACTATGTCGGAGGTGGAGGCTGAGCCATGGAAGATCCTGCCCCAGCATCGTGGGTCTGTCTAAACCTGATCCGAGCATAGCCACCCAAGAAGGGCTGGGTGCACGTCCTCATGATCTCCAAAGTCTTTGAGACTGTGCCTCCTAACTTCTTGAATGCCTGGCTCATCTGAATAGTCTGATCGCTGGCGGTCCTCCTCATCTGATCTAGGCACTGCTTCGTCTGCTCCCTAAACTCCCTCATGGTCTGGGACAAGGGAGGAAGGATCCCCTCTATCGCCTGGACCCGGGATCTCAGGGAGTCGAGTGACTCATCGATCATCTGTAAAGTCATATCGACTCTCTGAGATGCCTGGTCCTGGGACGTCCTAAGATCATAAGTGAGCTGCTGTCTAAGCTCCCTCTGGCCCTGGGCAATCTGCTCTACCAGCCTCACCTGCTCGTCCCTGAAGGTCTCCACGACCCGAGCCTGTTCTTGTACTATGTTCTCAATAAAACCAGCCTGCTCCTGGGTCAACCGCTCTATCATCCGGGACTGCTCTTGGATAGTAGCCTGCTGACGGTCTAACCTCTCCTGTAGAGCTCTGTCTCTCTCACCAGTCGTCGCTCGAAGGCTACGAACATAGAAGTGAGGAGCTGGTAGAAATCAGGCTGTGCTGGCTCTGGCGGTGGGGTTGTGGAGGAAGATGCCCCCGGGTCGCTCCAAAAGTATGGATGATACCTCTCGGAGGGCTAGAAGGTAGACCTCTGCACCCTGGTGCTCGGTGACGGAGCATGAGTCGGTGCCTTGGATGCCGGTGGAGTACTAAACAGCTCGTCCATGGTGAACTCCACGTCGAAATCCGACGGAGTTCGGGGCGGCTCCTGCTCGGGCTGAGTCTGTGGCTGAGGATTCGACTGCAGCTCTGGCTGCTCTGGGTCTGGATCTAAGGGTGGAAGAGAGAAGACCCGCCTGGTCTCGTGGATGGATAGCAACCTGAAAGCCTCTGCCTGCCCTGACAGCTGTAAAATCATCCCCATCTGTACTGCTGTGGAGGTATCCACATGTATCCCCTCATCCAGGGGTGCTCCCAGCCTACCCGGGGCGACTCCTAACCCCAAAAGCAAACGAGTGATGACTCCCCCTACTATCACAATGGGCGTCGCTCCTCTGCCAACCCTGGTCAGGTTAGCCAAGATCTCATGGCTAATGCTGAGGCGTTGGCCTGCCACCATGGCCTAGAGGCTCCAGATCTCGGCCGCGTTAAGCGACCCTGGATTACCAGCTCGACCGAGGTACGAGCTGGATAGCACTCTGTGTAGGTACCGGAGTGCCTGAGACACCAGTACGGTGCTCTTCGCTGTATCGTGGTCATACAGCACTCGTGGTAAGGCAACGGCCGCCCAGTGGGCTCGTCTCACCACTCGCCGTGGGATCTCGACCCCCTCCTCTCTGGGAAGCCCCATGGCCTCCGCGAACCTCTGCCTGGTGATGCTGAAATGCTGGCCGTCGAACCAGAACTGTACCACGCCCGGCTTTGTATCTGGTCTCTGAAAACTCCATAGCGCAGGGTGGCTAGCACCTGTCGGGTAGCCTCAGGAAAGGTCTGGAAAGCAGGTTCAAGGAACTCTGTCCATTCGGTGCCTTCGATAAGTGCATCAACCTTCGGGGCCATCCCTAGGGCCTCTAGGAACGGCCGAGATATAAAGCAGCTAGCCCGGATCTCCACCTGGGCCAGTGCTCTGTATCTCGGGGCTGACTCGCCATCCATCCAGCCCGAAACCTTGACCTTGGGCTGGGTCTGTGGTGCTCTGCGCCTAGGATGCATCAAAATAGGCCTCAGGCCCCAACCACAATATATATAAAAAAAATGGGCCGCACCCCGGCAAGGGTGTGCCCCCAATCCTGCACAAAAGAACGGCCTCAGGCCCCAGCAACACACATATGCGCTAGAAAGCCTATGTCTAAGCCGATAAAGGTATAGAAAAGTCCTATTTCTATGTGATCATGCAAAGGCTTAGATTAATTGCACTAAAAATTACTAAAAAAAGGGGCAAGCATTCTCCCTAGATATTTAAAGCATCCTAACCATTTTTAAGGCTAAAAGAAGAAATAAATTAAATTAAAAAGTAAAGTAGTTATTTTACTTACTTGTAGTCACGAAAAGTGTAGAAAAACTGAAGAAAAATGAGTGTCCGAGCGTCCGGTGAGTGGAGAACGCGAAAAGATAAAGAAATTGCAAGAAAGAGGAGAAGAAATACTTGAAAATGCAGAAAAAACGGGAAAAAATTGTTTTTGAGAGGGAAAGTGAAAATGACAGCAGCTGTTTGCCCGTCCGTCACTCGCCCTTATATAGAGTTTCGTGATCGACAGGCTGGGCGTCGCTAGGAGCAACCGACAGGCTGCCCGTCTGTCGTTTCCTATTCCCCAATTAATGTGAATTTAATGCTCGTGATTAATGCTATGCTGACGTATGCATCTGCCAGGTGGATTTTTACCGATGGGTAGGCCGTCTCTTGTGAGCGACGAGTAGGCCGTCGGTGGCGCTTCTCTATAAATTTCTCCAAAAATTTTGCTTTTTTGTGTCTCTTCATTTTCCCAAAATCTTGAGCCCCTCACTCTTCTCAAAATGTCTTCCCCTCTTCTCCAAAGAATGTACCGCATCCTAGATGACAAGAACACTTGGGAAAAAGGTGCCCTTTCCTCTCTGTTTGGGCTAAAATATCTGCGTCGGGTCAAAGTTGACCAGAACCTTCTTCTGGCGGCGACTCACTTCTGGAACCCCCAGTTTCACGACTTTCGGTTCACTTATCAGGAGTTATGCCCCCTGCCTGAGGAGTTAGCTACCATTCTTGGAGCCTGGTATCCCCCTAACGTTCCACCTTGCGTCCCCCATTGTGGTCTACTTCAGACTCGGGATATAGCTATAGCTCACGGCATACCCCCTTTTAAGGCCGTCCGACTGGTTTCTTCGGGCTCTTCCTTTACTTTGGAGCCACTGATCGAGGCTCTAGATCGGTTCAATGATGTCCCCACTTACCGGGTAAGCATCATATTTCTGTTTTGCATGACGAACTTTCTCACTGTGGTTCCAGGGGATTTGACAGGCGACCCTCGCCTGTTTGGGGTCCTGAGCAACTTCCATCGGGGATCATCACCCTTCCCCCTCATTTTAGCTGAAACCATCCTGGGTTTGGATTTTGTGAGCTCTGGATCCACCACTGCTTTCACCGGTAGCCCCTTATTGCTCCAGGTACGTCATTATTTTAAAGGTAGTGTGTCCCTTACGGATTTTCGCACTAGCTTTTCTTAGCGGGAGGTGCGTCCTTTCAGATTTTCACACAACCCTTTGCCTTACTTTTGCCTGAAGTAAACCCTACTTACTCCAGCGGCTTCTTTTTTTTTTCTTTTTAGATCTGGCTGCAAGAGAAACTGAGGATGCTGTCTGAGCCACCTCCTTGGGTCATTCCACAGTACTCACCGAGCCATTTTCTTCCGCGTCGACGGCTTTATGAGTGTGCCATTGCTGGTGAAGGCATTACCAGATTTGGTGAACTGTCAGACGACAATATCAGTTTCACGTCTGCCTGGCTTCCACTGTCTCATGTGGTCATTGATGGGCCATCGGGGTGTGTTCCCCTCTGTGGGCTCCGTCAAGCCACTTTCTGCATCATTTCTCGATGTGCATGTCAGCTTGAGATGACCCAGGATGTGGTGAGGGTTCCCTTATCTTTTCGGGGAGGAGCTCTTTCGGCTGCCTTCGCCTCTAGGTATCATGAGCTGTGCAGCAAACTACCAGTGAAGACTGTTATTCCAAGGTTCGGTGATCATTCTGTGGCTTCAACCAGCGAGTACAAGAAATGGGTCCTTAGTCCAGCATCTGAGAATAGGACATGAGGGCTCAAGCATCTGGTTGGCGAGAGTAGTGGCAGGACTTAACATAGCTTACATTTGTATTTCTTTTGGCGTTACATTTATTTTTAATGCAGAACTAGAAAATGACGGAAATGAAAAGAATAATATTTGTTTTATTTCACGAAATTGTGTACATTTCCATGTAATTTCAGCATACATGATCAGTTTTGACATTAACTCGACCGTGTACGCCTTATTAATACATGAAACCAAATTTTTAATAGTATCAACTCCTGTTACCAATCGGCCCTCTCGGGTTTTCACGATTGGACATTTTCTCTCGTGCCTCTTATTTTTGCACAGGATGCCTTTTTTTAGTTTTCACCCTGTCGAGGCGCCCAATTTTAGCACGGCCGCCTTTTTTTGGTTTTCAACCTGCAGGGCATTTTATTCTCTTCTTTTTATTTTGGTCTTTAGCCATGGAACCTTTTGAGTCTATCGACATTGATTGGCTCATTGAATTCATTTCCATCGCTATCCGACAAGATTGCAACTCCTTTGGACAATAGCTTTTTAAGGATATACAGCCCCTCCCAGGTTGGTCTGAATTTTTCTCTGATATCCGGTATACCTAGTCTCATCTGCTTGAACACTAAGTCCCCTTCCTTCAGTGGATGCTTTCTCACCTTCTTCCCGAATGTCCTGGCCAACCTCTTCTGGTAAATCTGATTGTGATAATAAGCCTTCAGCCTACTCTCATCCAGTAAGTTTAAGTGTTGTAGCCTCTGTCGTGCCCATTCAGCCTCCGGGATTTGGGCTTCCATAATCACCCTCAACGATCGGAGCTCTATCTCAACTGGCAATACTGCCTCCGTCCCGTATACTAGAGAATATGGCATAGCGCCCGTAGATGTCCTTACCGTTGTCTTGTATCCCCACAGTGCGAAGGGTAGCTTCTCTACCCAGTCTTTGTAAGTTTGGACCATCTTGGATAGGATCCTCTTCACATTTTTGTTGGCGGCCTCTACTACCCCGTTAGCTTGTGGTTGGTAGGGAGAGGATCTATGGTACTTGATACCATATTTCTCAAGGAGCTTCCTAGTTTCCCCCATGAACTGCACCCCGTTGTCAGACACTATGTGGTGAGGGAGGCCATATCTGCAGATCAGATTTCTCTCTATGAACTTGGCCATATCCCTTGCGTCAATCTTTTTGAAGGATTCTGCCTCTACCCATTTGTTAAAATAGTCAATTGCGACTATGATGTATCTGTGTCCCTTAGATGCTGTAGGGCGAATCTCTCCAATGATATCTATCCCCCAAGCAGCGAAAGGCCAAGGCGATGTCAGGTTGTGTAGCTCTGATACTGGCAGATGTCTCAAATCTACGTACTGTTGGCATAACTGGCATTGCTTGATATACTTTGAGCAGTCATTGTCCATCGTAAGCCAATAGAAGCCTTGCCTCATGATCTTCTTTGCCAGAGTTAAACCGTTCATATGAGCCCCACAGACGCTTGCATGGGTCTCCTCCATTACCTTGCGGGCTTCTTTTTCATTTAAGCACCTGAGCTGAATCCCGTCTGCCTGTCTTTTGTACAACACTCCTTCCAAGGATATGAACTGAGTAGATAACTTCCGGATCATTCTCTGGTCTTTCTTGGTAGCTTCCTCTAGAAACCTAGCGTTTTCCAAATAATTCATAATGTCAAAGTACCATGGTTTTCCATCCGCCACTTCTACTTCCATTACTGGCTTGATCTCAAAGCTGGGCTTCTCAGAACTCGAAATCAGCACTGGTTTCATAGCTACCCCTTCAGGATCATCCCATATCGACACTAGGGTTGCCAACGCATCAGCTAGATGGTTCTCATCTCTTGGCTCGAAGTGGAAAGTGCAGGTTTCAAACTGCCCACATATCTCTTTAAAATATTCAACATAGGGTACCAGCCGCTCTTCTTTTACAGCCCACTCACCTCGGATCTGGTTAATCACCAAGGATGAGTCACCAAAGACTTCTATGTTCTTTGCCCCCAAAGCAGCTAAAGCTTCTAACCCGAAAATGCATGCTTCATATTCGGCTTCATTATTGGTTGCTTTGTACCTCAACTTCTTGGCTAGAGGGAGTTTCTAATTATCTGGGGTTGTCAAAATAATTCCAACTCTAGCCCCCTTGTTATTCACTGCTCCATCGAAGTGTAACTGCCATCCTTGGACAAAAATCGCGACTATGCTCTCATCAGGAAAGGTGAACTCGGGGGTGTCCCCTTGAATAGGATGCTCAGCAAGAAATTCGGCTATGGCTCGCCCTTTAATAGTTTTGTGAGTGATGTATTCAACATCAAACTCCTATAGCAAAAGCAGCCACCTCCCCATCTTACCAAGCAAAGACGGCGCTTCTTGCAAATATCTCAACGGATTCTGCTTGGTCACTGCCTGAACTTTGTACGAATGGAAATAATGCCTCAGCTTCTTTGATGCCCAAATCACTGCGAGGCAGATTTTCTCTACCTTAGCATATTTTATCTCATAAGCCAGGAACTTCTTGCTGAGGTAGTAAACTGCGAATTCCACTCCAAATTCATCCTCCTGAGCTATCATAGCACCCACAGAACTGCCTTCCACTGCCAGATACAGGATAAGCGGTTTGACTGGTTGCGGCGGCCTTAACACTGGCGGATTCAACAGATATTCCCTGATACTGTCAAAGGCTTTCTAGCAGTCTTTGTTCCAGACCACAGGTTGATTCTTTCTGAGCAGCTTAAAAACGGGCTCGCATATCGAAGTGAGCTTGGCAATGAATCGGCTGACGTACTACAGCTTGCCCAGGAAGCTCCTTAAATCCTTCTCCTTTTGCGGCACGGGCATCTCTCTGATGGCCTTTACCTTGTCCAGGTCAATTTCTATTCCCCTCTGGCTGACGACATGTCCCAACAGTTTCCCTGAAGTTACTCCGAAGATACACTTCTTGGGGTTAAGTCGGAGACTGTACTTATCAATCCTGGTGAAGAACTTCTCTAGAGCTTCCAAATGGCCCTCTCGGGTGGCTGACTTGACCATCATGTCATCGATATACACCTCCACCTCCTTGTGGATCAGGTCGCTTAGGATCTTGGTCGCCATCCTCTGGTATGTGGCCCCTGCATTTTTCAGGCCAAAACGTATAACTCGGTAGGCGTAGGTCCCCCACTCTGTGATGAAAGCGGTCTTAACCCGGTCAGCTATCTTGTTTAGGATCTGGTTGTAGCCCACATAACCATCCCCAAAGCTGTACATCACGCAGTTGGTGGCACTGACTATCAACACATCAATGTGGGGTAGTGGAAAATCATCTTTAGGGCAGGTCTTGTTCAGATCTTGATAATCCACACATACCCTGACCTTCCCATTTTTCTTTGCTACAGGGACTACATTTGCCAACCATGTAGGATATTGCACATCAACAAGGAACTTGGCCTCAATCTGCTGCCGAATCTCCTCCTTGACCTTGTCTGCCCATTCTGGCCTGAGCCTTCTCAACTTCTGTTTTACAGGCTTATGGTTTGGATAAGTCGGGATAGCATGTTCTGCTACGTTCCGATCGATCCCTGGCATGTCTTCATAGGTCCAGGCAAAGACTTTTTCATATTTTCTTATTATTCTCTCAAATTTTTCTCTCTTATCAGGAGTTATATTTGATGCTATTAGAATTTCCTTCGGATTTTCCGAGGTTCCAAGATTAAAAGGCATTGTATTAGTGGAATCAATATCAAAAATTGATGGAATATGATCATGTTCATGCATGTTGAAATTATTGGAAACATCGCACAAGTAAGAGAAATCATTTGCCTTATTAATAATATTATAATTGTCATTTACATCATAAAAAAGTTATGGAATAAAAAGACAATCTAAGCTAGAGTCTTCTTCTGCCTCCCTAGAGGTTGATGCTGCTGCAGCTTGCTCATCGGCTTCTTGATTCAGCATAGGCCCTTCAGGTATGTCTAAGGAAATCTTCAAATCCCCAATCTTCAGTTCCGGCTCTACCATCTTTTCTTTCCCTTTCTGCCTAGCAATCAACATCCGTTCTGTGACTACCTCTTTGGGCTCATCTCTGTCCCAAGCAATGCATTGAGTCATGACCTCTTTATCCCAGAAGCTCTCAGCGGTCTTGATAACCCCGACATCCCAGTCAAATACATCGTTGAAGATCTCAAATCCGGGGACAATCCTCCCATTCACCCATTGCGGCTCGTCTTCACCAGTATAAGCGCATACTGAGGATGCTGGTACAAAGTTTTTTGAAATGTGAGGGATCTTATCTGTCGTCTTTTTCTTGCAAAAATTTGCTCTGTACCCTAGACCCTTGCGTTTTAGCTGGCCTAGGAGCCAAAGGTTGCAACTTCCCTTCTTTCATCAACCTTCTCAAAACCCAAGACAGTGGTCTTCCTAAGTTTAAAAACTTCCTCGAGGGCTGGATGTCAGTAGCGGACACCTCAACAGATCTTCTGGGGCTGCTACTGGGACCAATTGGCCTACTGGTTCCCTGGCCGGTGTTAGCCCTTTTTGCAAAACTATCATTGCTAGCTTTCCGGGCCAAGAATTCTCCCTCCGCCTCAATGGCTATGTCTTTTAGAGACTCCCAATCCTTCAACCCTTTCATCTTCAGACCATCCTTCAAATATGGGCTTGCATTCTTGATAAACAGGCGGATCTGGTCTTAGGTGTCTGGCTTTCTTCGCATTTCCATTACCCTATTCCGCCAGCGGGTGAGATAATCGTGAAAAGATTCCCCGACCTTCTGCTGGAGCAATTCAAGGTCCTTAAGAGTCACCTCCATCCTGGTGTTGCAATCATATTGCCTCAAAAGCTCCTCCGTGAGTAGATCCCAATCTTCCTTAGTTCGACGATCGAGGCTATGATACCAATCGATGGCAAGGCCAGTCAGACTCAAACAAAGGTACTCCACTTTCTGCCTCTTAGACAAAGTAGTCCCTTTCATGATCAGAGAGTACTGCTTCACATGGGCAGTCGGGTCAGAGGTACCGTCAAATTTTAGCACGTCAGGCATCTTGAAATTGTAAGGAATCGGGTCTTCTCCCTCCAATTCTTTATCCTCCGGGTTCATCCCCTGACCTCTATTCAGCATATGGGCCATGGCTTCAAACCTCTCTTCCATCTTCTTTAGAATGAACTCATCAGTTTGGGGTGCCTTCCCCCTCTCAGATACAATACTCATTTTGTCGTCTTCGTCATCCCTGTCATCATCTATCCTTAGCACTGGTCTTCTCCTCTGACCTCCCGAAGTTACTGACCTCAGCTCTACTGGCGGCGACCGAATAGGCTCTTCTTGTCTCTCAGCCCTTTCCTCTTCTCGCTCATTTTGTTTTATGGGAGGAGGAGGTGGTGGTGGATTCTGCGGAGCATTCTGTTGTGCCAAAGCAGTTAGCATGTTCATCATTCTGCCCTCAAACTCTTCAAACCGTCGGCCCACTTCTTCTGCAATCATGGTCCTAGTTGTATCATTTCCCCTAGGTGAGTTTGCCATCTTAGATACGGTATAGCTGACTTCCGGTAAGATCTCTAGAAGGCCTTCTCTATCTAGCAGTTCAGATGCAGGAACTCGGATCAACCGTCCGGTAGGTGCTCTAGTCCACCTAGGCAGATCTATGATGGCTGCAGGGACAAGGTGTTAGATGTGATGCATGGAATGCAGATGCAATGCATGATCGTGATATGCAACACTCACAAAACATAAGCAAGCAGATAGGTCCTTCCGCCCTTATTTCTCCCACACACGTGGTCGCGCCGTCTCTTTCCTAGGCGAGATTAGCCCAAGGATCAGCGGGGGACCCAATGGACGCGCATTATGCACGGCAAAAAATTGGCAGCATGACACTCCTATGCTAATGTACAAGCGAATGGATAATGATCATCATGTATTTAGACATTCCAAATATTTTGACATGGCCCTACCGGGCATGAAAGCCTTTGGCTAGGTTACCAAGCAAGACATCTGGACTCGCCCAATACATAAGGATCCATACAGCAAGCATGGAATTATGGTTCATATCACCTATAGAAAGTAGCTACGGCCATTACATGAGCTTTGGACAAGGGAGATGTTACTTTAGGGCTACCCAAGCATGATCCCTGCCGACGGGTCTAGCTCATCACGAGTATAACGACCGATCGGGTCATCATTTGATATACCACGATGGTATGAGGCTTGGGCTGGTGCTTATCCCTAACACTTCCCCACATTGAGTGAACGTAGGGTTGTGCTTCGAGAATGCACCGGGGTTTAGAAGGGACCAATCTAGCATATTCTAAGGCTCTAATGGGATGTAAATGCAAATTTGAAAGAAAGTGAATTTATGAATTAAACTTTAATCATAAATGTTAAGCGAGTTATTTTCAAATCGAAGTCTCGAACCATAAGTCCCCAGTGGAGTCGCCACTGTAACGCGCGCCGGGCCCCGCGTGCCGCCCGTGCGATCGCCCGCTCTAGGGCGATCGGGGCATTTGTGGGTCCGTTGGTAGCTTGCAATGAATTGCAAGTGCATCTATTT
This sequence comes from Excoecaria cochinchinensis, assembly GCA_947683425.1. Lineage (NCBI taxonomy): Eukaryota > Viridiplantae > Streptophyta > Magnoliopsida > Malpighiales > Euphorbiaceae > Excoecaria > Excoecaria cochinchinensis. Next base: position 3,028,832 of record CANTUQ010000044.1, on the reverse strand, counting down.
TGGGCAACAAGGAGGGGTCATGGAGTCGCCACCCAATAGAACATTGGGAAAGTTTCTCTCGCCTCAGAGAGCCTAAGACTGCGCTTAGTATCCATTTTGGGCCAACCAGAGGGGTCTTGGAGGGTAAATCTCTCACCCTAAGGAGCCTAGGATTAACGTCAAAGTCTCGTGACACAAGAGGTGTCTTGGAGGTCATAGTTCCAATGAGTGATCGGATAGACCTCTCACCTCTTTGAGCCCAAAGACCAGAGCTGGGTTCGGGACTTCTCATCTATTTCTACCTTGATTATTTTATGATCAAATTTTAATTTTCATTAATTCGCTCTCTCTCCACATGATGCAATCGAATCAAAGTGCATTTATTCACATTTGGAAAGCAGTAAATGAACAAGTAAATAATGAAAGCGATAAATTACAATAACACAAGGAGCGGAATACAACTCCCTTTTATAAATGTGCGATACATACACAAATCGGGGCATTGCTTATTTTGAGGACTTTGGTCCTCGCATGCATCATTATTAAAATGGATATTTCTATTGTGAGGATTTTATTGCATAAAAATAGGACATTGGGTCCTTGATTTTATGAAGAATTCAGTTTATTAAGTATAAAACGTTTGGCCGATTTTTACATTAGTGAGAAATACAACAATTTTGTCATATACAGGAGAAGCAATAAATAAATACATGAAATACCAAAAGAGGGAGATAGGGAACTAAACTAGGCGAACTTTCCATATACGGGAGGACTCCCTCAAGCTCCAACCAGTCCAAGAAACATAAATATATTCTCACAAAACAAGCCAAAAGGATGTTAAAATACAGAAGAAAGATTATAAATACACATAAAAATTTGAATGAACAAAAACGGGAAAAGAAAAAGATTTGAAAATGTGGGACAGAACCCACCGACTGGCTATGCTGAATGACCGACGGGCGTCTGTTAAGGTGACCAATACAACCCGTCGCTCACTCGAAGGGAGCCGTTTGTGTGGGTGACCGACTGGTTACGCTTAAAGGTGACCGACGGGCGTCGGTCACAGCAGATGACCCGTTGGTCACCTCTGTCCCAGAAAAAACGGAAGCTTTTCAAAAGCAAAAAGGCAAATTTTACACAAATTCAAAAAGAATAGCAACAAGAAATAAAAAAAAAGGACAAGAGCAAAGATAATATCGAAAATGAAGGTAAAAAAAAGGGACAGAAAAGGGTCCAGAATATTTACCCTCAGAACAACCTCTTGGTTGGATTCCTTGTTGTTGTCTGGCTTCCCGCATGCTCCTCGAGAAAGTTCGAACAAAAGATCAAATGTAGAAGATAGGGTGTATCCTCAATAGATCGACAAAAATTGAAATCCAAAAACCCGTGAAAAATCAACTAAATCCTCTTTCTTTTGAAGATTTGAATTAGTTAGATTTTTTAGAAATGTGTTTGTTGGAAGTGAGAGAAAACGTGCGTGAATTTTGGTAGAGTTTCCCTATTTTTGCAAATTTTTCCATTCCATTTTTATGAGAAAATTCAAAGCTTTTATAGGCCAGGGGTGACCGACGGGCTTTGGTGGTTCACCGACTGGCGTCGGAGGAATCCTACTGACACAAGAATTCATCCGACGGCTCTGTAACCTGACCGACGGGCCTACCATTTCGACCGACGGGCGTCGAAAGAATCCTTCTGACACAAGGATTCATCTGACGGGCCTACCACTTCTACCGACGGGTGTCGGAAGAATCCTTCTGATACAAGGATTCATCCGATGATCCTGCCAACCGACGGGCTGGGCCCTGACCAACGGGCTGGCCGTCCGTCGAGGAAAATAAACTTTTTTGGACTTTAAAAACTCCCCGTTTTCTCCCCTTCTGCCTACGAAAGGTAAAAAAACTCGTTTCTCGTGGAGCATGGGATTAAAGCCTCCGAATCCAAACCGTTTGTATAGGCTCAGATGTCGATTTCATTATAGGGTAATCTCTGATGCAGACCGCTCCGGGACACGGTGCTTACACATACTCTCACTTACACACAACTATCATCACTTATTCACACCCTACTTCCCTATCCTTAAGCACACACTAGCACAATTCCTCTCCTCATACATCACTAACATAAACACACACTTACATAAATTAACATGCATGCAACATCACAATGCGCACAAGTACGCACACACATATAAACATAGATAGGCACAAACAGACTCATACATGCTCAAACTACTAGGGCGGTTTTGGGGTGTTACAATACTCCCCCACTTAATAGAATTTCGTCCTCGAAATTCTCACCTGCTCCGAACAACTGAGGATACTATAATCTTATAACTTCTTCCGATTCCCACGTAGCTTCCTCCACACCGTGATACTGCCACAGGAATTTAACCAACGGTATCTGCTTATTCCGAAGCTGTCTGATTTCTCTATCCAAGATCCTTTTTGGCTCTTCATCATACGAAAGATCTGACTGAACCCGGATATCTTGTACTGATAACACATGAGAAGGGTCTGATCGATAACGACGAAGCATAGACACATGAAAGACATCATGCAATCTGGCTAACTCTATGGGTAAAGCTAACCGATACGCTACTGGACCCACTTTTCCTAAAATCTCATATGGTCCAATAAAGCGCGGGCTTAGCTTGCCTTTCTTTCCAAAACAAAGAACCTTTCGCCATGGTGACACTTTCAAGAACACCTTATCACCCACCTCATATTGGATATCTCTGCGCTTCAGATTAGCATAAGAATGCTGTCTATCTTTAGCTGCTTTCAGATTCTGCTGAACAACCCTTACTTTCTCTTCAGTATCTCTTACCAGATCCGAACCTATTAAAGCCTTTTCTGATAGCTCAGTCCAACACACTGGTGTCCTGCACTTCCGCCCATATAAAACCTCATAAGGAGCTATACCAATACTCACCTGGTAACTGTTATTATATGCAAACTCCATCAAAGGCACATATCGATCCCAGCTTCCCGCAAACTCTAAAGTACAATCCCGAAGCATATCTTCTAAAACCTGGATAACTCTTTCTGATTGACCATCGGTTTGCGGATGGAATGCAGTACTGAAGCTTAACCGAGTTCCTAAAGCTGCCTGAAGTTCCCTCCAAAACTTGGATGTAAAATGGGAATCTCGATCGGATACAATGGATACCGGAATCCCGTGTAGTCTGACTATCTCATTCACATAAAGTTCCGCCAACTTGTCCAAGGAGTAGTCCAACCGAACTGGCAAAAAGTGCGCTGACTTTGATAACCGATCCACTATAACCACACAGAATCGTGCTTACGCTGCGTCATTGGCAAACCGGACACAAAATCCATCGTGATATCATCCCACTTCCATTGTGGAATGGGTAAGGGATGAAGTAATCCTGATGGTACTTGATGCTCGGTTTTCACTTGTTGACACGTAAGACACCTTGAAACAAACTTTGTTATGTCCCTTTTCATACCTGGCCACCAATAAAACTGTTTCAGATCATGGTACATCTTGTCACCTCCCGGATGCATAGTGAAGACCGATGAATGAGCCTCTTGTAGCAGCTTTTTCCTTAACTTGCACACATCGGGTACACATAAACGGTCTCCATGCTTAAGCACTCCATCACTATCAACCTGGTACTCAGACTGCTTGCCATCTTTCACTGCTTGACATACCCGCTGTAACACATGATCACCTAACTGTGCCTTCACAATCTCTTGCCTCAAACTTGGCTTAGCGTTAAGCCGAGCAACTAAAGCACCTTTAGAGTCAAACCTCCATTTACCACGACTAAGAAGTAACGCAGACCTAGATTTCCTGCTGAGGGCATCTGCCACCACATTAGCCTTGCCCGGGTGGTAGTCAATGATGCAATTGTAATCTTTAAACAGCTCTAACCATCTTCGCTGTCTCAAGTTCAGCTCTTTTTGTGTTAACAAATACTTGAGACTCTTGTGGTCAGTAAAAATCCGGCATGTTTCCCCATACAAATAATGCTGCCACACCTTAAGCGCAAATACTACCGCCGCTAACTCCAAATCATGGGTCGGGTAGTTCCGCTCATGAGGCTTCAACTGTCTCGACGCGTAGGCCACAACTCTACCCTCTTGCATCAAGACACAACCCAAACCAATCCCGGAAGCATCACTATACATGATGTATTCCTTACCCGAAACCGGCTATGTAAGCACAAGAGCCTTAACTAACATATCTTTCAGCTGATCAAAACTGACTTGACACTTTTCAGACCACACAAACTTAACTTCCTTCCGAAGTAGCTTGGTCAAAGGAGAGGCTAACACTGAAAATCCCTTAACAAAACATCGATAGTAACCTGCCAAACCTAGAAAACTTCTTACCTCGAGCACACTCTTCGGAGGCATCCAATTAACAATTGCCTCAATCTTACTTGGATCAACTCGTATACCTTCTTCTGAAACTACGTGTCCAAGAAAAGCCACTTCTTTCAACAAAAACTCACATTTGCTAAGCTTCTCATATAGCTGATGATCTCTTAGCATTTGCAATACTAACCGAAGATGCTCCTCATGTTCCTTTCTATCTCTTGAATACACCAAAATATCATCGATGAACACCACAACAAACTTATCCAAATACGGTCGAAAAACTTTGTTCATCAAATCCATAAAGGCTGCAAGCACGTTGGTCAATCCAAAAGGCATCACTAAGAATTCATAATGGCCATAACGCGTCCGAAAAGCCGTCTTCACCACATCTACCTCTTTTACCCTCAACTGATAATAACCCGATCTCAGGTCTATCTTGGAAAACACTCCAGCTCCTTGCAACTGATCAAAGAGATCCTCAATCCTCGGTAGGGGATACTTGTTCTTTAAAGTCACCTTATTAATCTGTCTATAATCAATACACATCCGTAACGTTCTATCTTTTTTCTTAACAAACAACACTGGGGCACCCCATGGTGACACACTAGGCCGAATAAACCCTTTGTCCAACAACTCCTGTAACTGACTTTTCAACTCTTTCAATTCCATCGGAGCCATCCGGTAAGGAGCCTTAGAAACTGGAGCTGTCCCCGGCATAATCTCTACTGACAGTTCAACCTCTCTTTCGGAAGGTAATCCCGGTAGTTCTTCCGAAAAAACATCCACAAAATCTCTGACCACAGGAATGTCTTGAATTTTCACTTGTCCTCTCCGAGAATCTAATACCAATGCTAAAAACGCTTCACATCCCTTTCTAATGAACCTTCTTGCTTTTACTGCCGAAATCACATTATGCAAAGAACTACTCCCAATACCCTTCACAATCACAGGCGATTGATCCCTACCATTAAGAACCATCACTTTTCAATGACAATCCACAACAGCCCGATGCTTATCCAACCAATCCATACCCAGGATGACATCAAACTCATAGAACGGCAGGCAAATCAAATCCACAGCAAACTCTATACCCTGAATCTTTAAAGGACACGCCCGACATACCCGATCTACCATAACACTTTGTCCCAACGGACTAGATACACAAATCTCATACCCTAACTTCTCCTCATTTCCCAAACTATCCCATATCTTACCAGAGCATACATAAGAATGGGTGGAACCCGGGTCAATAAAAACATAAACTTCAGAGTCTAACAAAGAGAACTTACCGGCAATCAATTCTGGAGCATTCTGTTCCTCTCGGGCCTTCATCTCCCAGCTACCGGCATGGGACGATCCACTGTTTCTGAGGGCTCTCTATCTCAAGGCCGTCCACCACGACCCCTTCCTCTACCTCTATTACGGCTGCCTTGGGGTATGTTGGACCCAGCCCGACTAACTTCTTATTGCCCCGAAGGATTCTCATACCGACTCGGACAATTCACAAGGAAGTGGTCCGTAGAGCCACATTTGAAGCAACTTCCTGTTAACCACCGACACTCGCCCCAATGTAGCTTATTACAATGGGCACATCAGGGAATACCTTCACCTCTACCAGCGCCCGATCCCCTAGAAGAGCCCTGTCTTCTCCCTCTTGAGGCCGGAGTCGTAGCAAACTCATCAATAAGGTTTCCTTGTGACTCCCTTGGTCTCTTTCCAGAAGAAGATCCACCCCTAGAAGACTTCCTCCTCTGAGTTTTCTCTCTCATGATGTTCTCTGAACGCTCCGCCCTTAAGGTTGCTTGAACCAATTGATAGTACCTAACATTTGGGGCCGACATCAGAGAAACTAACATCACCTTCAAGGACTCATTCAAGCCTAACTCGAAGTGCTGACATTTGAACTCATCGGTAAGAACCCTAGGCGGTGCATATTTGCTAAGCTTATTGAACTCATTCTCATGCTCAGCCACTGACATCGTCCTTTGCTTAAGACTTAGAAACTGCGCCCACTTGGCATCCTTGTATGCCTTAGTCACAAACCGATTCTGGAACTCGTTCTTAAAGAACTCCCAGGTCATAAGTTCAGGGATCTGAGGTTGACTGATCACTAACCTCCACCAATCATAAGCAGAGCCTTGTGACAAGGACACTGCACATTCCACTTCTTGATCAGGTGGGCACTTAGTCTCCCTTAACACCCTTTTCATCTTTTCAATCCACATCTCCGCTTTATCGGACTCGTCCATACCCGTACTAAAGAAATCCTCCGCTCCATGCTTTCTCAGTTTCTTAATAGGTGCTACCGGTGCCGTCACTCTTTCAAACATTCTAGCCATGTCTTGTGAGACCTTAAGCATCGCCTCCAACGGAACCATAGGCACTTCAGGTTGCCCTCTAGGAGGCTGAGCCGGACCCCCAACTGATGGATCTCGCTCAGGAGGATTCACAATCCCAGCTGAACCCTCTGGCGTCTCGTGCGAGGACTCCATCACACTACAAAACATAGACATAGGGCGCATCAGGCCAACGCAACTCTAACAGACTCACTAACATGCTTAAACCCAGAAACATCTAAACCAACAGCTCTGACACCACCAAATGTCACACCCCAACCTATACCATGGGGACTTCTATCCCGAAGGAGGAAGAAGGGTCCTGATAGATAGGAGTGTCACACCGCCAAACCGATAACACAGCAACAATGCAGAGAAACACATAATAACTAGACTATATAAAGCTTCTTAGAAGAAACACATAGCGATACAGAACAGGATAAAATTTTTCTTTCCATTTATACACATAGACAAAATCTATACATATTACAAAAGATTTCAAATACAAAGGCCCGAAAGAATACTGTTCCAAATGGGCACACAAAATATTACATCTAATACAAAAGAAAGGAAAGCCTATACTACAAAACTTCGATCCCTAGTTGTGATGGCCTTCCTGATGCGGCACGCCCTGACCGTGCTTACCAAAACCTTCCACATCTGCACGGATAAAACACCCGTGCTAAGCGAAATCGCTTAGTGGGGAACACAAAATGCAAAACTGCCACTCACAGTGGTGTTAACAGGTAAAGCACATGCTGATGACACATTCGGAAGTTAGTATCACATAAAATAAATCTAAGTAATCAACATCATTCATATACCATAAGAAGTTTATCTCAACACATCATTATTCAGACTTCATACATGTAAAACACAAAATCACCTGCTCACTCAAAACTATGGATAACGAGTACACATAGATACCCGAAGGCATCAGTATCAAATCACATCACATAGACACCCGAAGGCATCAAGGCATTCTTTTCATTCTTGTTCCACAATATTTTCACATAGAATCTTAGGTAAGATTCAATAGAAAGATTACTAAGATCCATTCGGGGGACCTGATCAAGGTCCAAATCGTACACATGGCTGCAGCTACACATAACTCTATTAGGCATGCCTAACTATCCACTTATTTGGTTTGCAGGCTATGATCATCCAAATTAAATCTATCATTGAGTTCATACAAAAATCATCCATTATTTAGAAACACTATATACCTTATCAAAATGAAGCGTTAATTCAATGTCACTGTGTATGCATAATCATTAATTCCACACTTAGACCTTACATTTAACAATTAAGCATTTATTACAAAAATAGGATAGGTCACGGTGGTAACCAAATTCATTGCCACCGTGACATACCAAAGCCCCAAAACAGAATGCAAATCTGAGGTAGGTCACGGTGGTAACCACATTCATTGCCACCATGACATACCAAAATCCTAGACAGAATGCAATGTTGAGGGAGGTCACGGTGCTAACTAAGTTCATTGCCACCTTGACATACCAAAGCCCTCAAAACAGAATGCAACCTTGACAGACCTCACGGTGGTAACCAAATCGGTTGATACCGTGACCCATGCCCAATTGAGACAATTTCTAGCAAAACTACTCTAAACCACGTCCAAAACACAACCCAGCACTTCATCCATTCTTTCTCACTTACATCCTAATATACAAGTCAATTAACATGCTCAAATCAAATAATTACAGGATCAAACTTAAAATTCTCAAGAGCAATATTTCCTCTTAAAAGAATTTCATACAACAATCTTAAACTCAATACTTCACACTTGAAATAACTCACTTCAAATCAACATTATTCACATCATACACATACAAATCCACTTAATATTGTTCATCAATTTCACAATAACACCAACAACCAGCAATACCCAGCAAAATGCACAAATCATACAAATGTTCCCAAACCTGATCTCCTTCGCTCCTAGTCGTGAGCTCCGCTTCCATTAGCTTTTTCTTTCCCCTTAGATGTTCTAAGAAGCTCCTCTGAACCACAAATCAAACATAACCAGGTTTAATTCTAAGATAACACATAAATGAAAATTAAACCTAGAGAAGAGGAAAAGAAGAACCTAAGACACAACTCTCATATACTCACCCTTGAATTTAAGAGACACAAACCCAGCTATAACAATCACCCAAGGAAGGAGGGAAGAGTAGAAATATGCAAGGAAGAAGAAGGAAAAGGAAAAAGAAGATGAAAATGGCGTGAGGGAGAGGAAGGCAACGGGAAGAGGAAGAAGAAGCAAAATGGTTTACAGCTGTCCTCTCTCTCATTCACCCACTAATTCATCCTTATCTTCAAGCCATGTGTCACTCTCCCATAGGAAGTGATCCCACATGCATACCCTACTCCCATACTCTCACTTACACACAACTATCATCACTTATTCACACCCTACTTCCCTATCCCTAAGCACACACCAGCACAACTCCTCTCCTCATACATCACTAACATAAACACACACTTACATAAATTAACATGCATGCAACATCACAATGCGCACAAGTACGCACACACATATAAATATAGACAGGCACAAACAAACTCATACAGGCTCAAACTACTAGGGCGGTTTTGGGGTGTTATAGTAGGCACACCAAAATCAGGTCTCTCCACTGTTTTAGAAATTACACCCGATCGCTGTCCGGCTTGACCAATTCCACTTCTAACTCTTCCTCTTCTTTCACTCCCAGGGTTTGGTACATTATCCCTTCTTGATTGTATGGTCATATTCTCTTGAGTTTGAGGACACTTTGCTGCCAAATGGTTGGAACCACCACATTTAAAGTAAGCTCCGATGAGCTTCCGACATACACTCCAATGGGTCTTTCCACAATGCTCACATGCTGCCGGTACACTTCCTTTACTTGATGGAGCTGGAATTCCAACTTCAGTACCGGTATCTTCTTTCCCGACTTTTCTTGACCCCTATTATTATCTTTAGCCTCACGAACCCTTTTATCGGAAATAAATCCAAACCCACTATCATGTGACTTCCTCTTTTGATTCTTTCTTTAAACTATCTCTGACTTCTCCAACTTTAATGCAGCTAATACTAGCTGATAATAACTTACCGATTGCAATGAAGTCATTGCAGCTATCAATCCCTTGATTATCTCATTCAAGCCCTCTTCAAATTGCCGGCACTTAAACTCTTCGGTCATTAGAGCATCTGGTACATACTTACTAAGGCAACTGAATTCTTTCTCATAATCAACCACACTCAAGCTTCCTTGCTTGAGACTCACAAATTCTCTCCACTTCTCTTGGTATGCTTTGGTAACATATCTCTTTTCAAATTCTTGAACGAAATAATCCCATGTCAAGTTGACAGGTCGTTGTAAATTCCTTAATAACAACTTCCACCAGTCATATGCTGGGTCGTGCAATAAAGATACAGCACATGACACTCGCTGCTCTTGCGGGCAGTTCATTTCAATCCAAAACTCTGTTGTACTCATCTACAGAAGTCCCTCTAAATTCCTCAGCTCCTCTCTTCCTAATCACATTCGAGGGTGCCTGAGGGGTAGTCAATCTATCTAACATCTACATTAGTCCTTGTACCAACACTGGGTTTTTTAGAACTAAGGGTGGGTTCCTTGCTAGCAGAGGTTCAGGTACAAATGGGTTAACATGAACTGGGTTAACATTGCAGGCTATCTCACCTATCTCTTCACTAGGGTCTGACTCCATTATCACTCTACAAAATAAAGCAAACAACATCTGCATTATGGCCACACTCTAAATAGACTCATACCAATTCTATTCACAATAAATCCTATAGTCTAGAACTGCCTAAACCTATGCTTTGATACCACAACCTGTAACACCCCAATGCCCCTTGGGAGGACAAGGGAGTGCCATGCAACACAAAAGTAACTATAGACAGCCATGTAATAAAAGTAAAGCTTTAAAACATTACTTAACAAGAAAGATTATCATTAAATAAATAGAGTTTACATCTCTTAAGTACAAAATTACATATTACATATACATATAATCCGGTTATACAAAAATTAGAACATGAACTATACATTACAAAAGAATAACCTAGCTAGAAGATCTCACTGAAGACTTCTCCCAGAGGCTTGCAGATGTTCCACGCAATTCGGCTCCAAGCAATAAACCTACATGGGAGATAAACACCCGCGCTGAGCTATGGCTCAGTGGGGATATAAACATACAATAGACTAATGCAGATAAATCATGCATTAACATACAATAGCAACATATACCATAATTAAATAATAAATAAATATTCATTATTCCATACTTCATATCTTTAAGTTAATAACATACAATATTACCAGAGATGGTATTAACTCATGACGAAGTATATTATATAACACATTACTCTAATCAATCAATGTAATTATAACACCCCCTACCCATACGTAGGCGAACCCATCCGAATCGGAGTGAGATGCCGTATGAGTTAGGGTGTCACCACACGGAAATAATACAAAGCGTACAATCATACATAACAATACATACATAAATAGCAGCGAAAATTAAAACTTTTAAGAAACATCATCTTCAAGCATTAATATAACAACATTCATTCCGAGAATAGCCTGATCACAACTGGCGAACAAAATAATTACCTCTCCAAAAACTACCCTCCGATCTTACATATAAATACAAAAGCGAGAAGATACAGAATTCAAAAGATACAGGAGCTGAAAAAAAAATATAACAAAACACTTGAAACTCCTTCGTGGCCGACCCTGCATATGAGTGACTTGAGCGGAAACCAAAACATACCACCTACACGGGAAAAGAACCCGTGCTAACCGATAACGCTTAATGGGGAGGAACAAAAACAAAAGGACTGTAACACCCCCGCCGCCGCCCCCGTTGGAAGGGCGCCGGCGGGCGCGCTACAAGACGCTCACTCACTCACGACGCGATAAAGCATACAGCGGAAGCATACATGCGCTAAGCGGAAGCATTCAAAAACCATATAATAGAAATATACTTCAACATAATTAAGATATAGAGTTATAAATACAATAATCCAAAAAATAATTACAACTTTAAAACCTTTACAAAATAATCCATGTACAAAAGGAATTACATGAGGAAACAAAAAGAATAAACTCGACTCCTAAGTGGCCTGCCTGCAGATGCACGACTCGAGCACTCCCAAAGTCCTTCACACTACCTGCACGGGATAAAAGCCCGTGCTAAGCGATAACGCTTAGTGGGGAGAAACAAGCACAACAGAACACTATACAAAGAGACATGCACTAATATACATAAATCATTATGCATCAGAGTACAGAGATATAACTATATAATCTGGATTACATAACGCAATGCACTAAACCATTACACTATTCAGAGTCACACAATAATCAGAACACTTCACTGTAACAAAATCAGACAGTTCACACAATAGCCTGAAATCAATGGTTGAGGATACGGGAACACGGCACGGGAGACCGAAGCCTCAAAAACACTTTAATACCCGAAGGTAGCGCGAGAGACCGGAGTCTCAAAACATTTTATCACTACACGATTGATGACCATCTCGAAGGTCGACCGCTTCGCCCAAATGGGGCGGACAGAACAACTGAACACTAACCCTTCTTAAGCATGCTTAATTATCCTATACCTTGACACTTCAAGCTCGACAACACTATAACTCACCAGACAATATATAACAAAAACAATATTCAAATTAAGACTCCTATATAATATAAATCCATAACAAGGACACTAGCACATTTATATCATGAATCAAAGGCACACACATATTCCATGCAATAGTGAGAAACCGTGCAAAGTGAAACAAAAGAAACACATTCAAAAAACAAGGCAAGCAGGAAGGGCCTCTGTCGCGATCGCGACAGTTGTCGCGCTCGCGACAGAGCACGGGGTACTTCCTCTCGAGGTCGCGCCAAGGACCTCCTCGCGACGAAGCACTCACGGCAGAATTTCACGGAGCCGGGCTCTGTCGCGCTCGCGACAGTGACCAGTCCTTCCTCCTCGCGCGCACACTCGACAGCACGCCCGCGCGGAGGTTTCTACGACCAAGCTCTCTGTCGTGCTCGCGACAAGCGTCGCGATCGCGACAGAGGGCTCTTCAAGAACAAGGGGCCAAGTCCGCCTTCTGTCGCGATCACGGCACTTGTCGCGATCGCGACAGAACCCAGATTTGCCCAATTCTGCACTTTTTCCTACTCTTTTCACACGCAACCCTTCATACATGCACACAACATATTCAAAACACTTACCTCTCACCTCCAGCACATCACCGCATCATTCACAAGCCACACAAACACATTTAGACTATAATCAACTACAATTTCCACAAGAACACACTCACAATCAAACTCAAATACTCTAACAGGGCATGCTCAATTCTGAAAACGCATAACATCGTCACTATATCACTTGCACTTCACTATAAGTCACTACACAATTTAAACACGCATTCCTAATATACTCAAGATTACACATAACATGCAAACACTAGCTAGAGTTGATCCAAGGAGGAAAAATAGGGGAAAAACCACAATCTATAACACAGCTCACATACATTATCAAATAAACTCCCAAACCTGGAAATCGTAGCTTCAAACCGAGCTCCTCACGAGTCCACTTTATCCTTGCCCTTGCTCTTCCTTCTCTCTTCTGATTCTTGCACAAAAACCCAGCCACAATACACTTAAATCAGCCCCAAACACAAACCAAGACCAAAATCCCAAGAACACATTCAAATAAAGGAACCTCAATCCGAATTCAAGCACTTACCTTCAACACTTCTAGCTCAAACCTCCAAAGATCTCACTTAAGACTCAAAGAAACACAAGAGAAAAGAGGTGAGAGTAGGAGAATGAAAGCAAGAGAGAGGGGAGAACGGGAAAAATGAGGAAGAAAGGGGAAATGAAGATGGCTTCCACGGGAAGCCTCACCAAAAGCTGCCCCTCCCTTCTCTCTCTCTTACTTTTCATTAATTACTCACCAACCTCAAGCCACTTGTCACAATCTTAGAGCATCAATCAATCCATCTTAACTCATCCTCTTATGGTACCATACTCTAACCACACCAAAGCCTTTCTAACACAAATATCTTCCAATGTACCAAACACTCACTCACACCATAATTTATCTTATAATCCTTTTCACATCCTAGGTACCATGCCCACAAACCACACAATAAAAACCTTAAGTCCAATAACACCCTACAACTATACACTACTAGCACACACTATTAATTCCCTTCACTTCACTAAACACTTAATTAATTAATTCCTTTAACACAAAATTCTTAAACATCCAAAATTCTTCTTACCAAAATTACGAAAATACCCTCACTAAACCGAATTATCGCACTAATTCCGACCAGGCCCTATTTGGGTTGTTACAAGGACACTATGCAATATATGACAATAATTATGCACAATACATATAAATTGCATGCATAAACCAGGTTCACTAAAATGTCAGAATCAGAGGAGGCAAAATGCGCAAACACTAAGATATTTAAACAAGTAGAGATAATATGATAATACTAATATCGAAACACTAACCGCAAACCATTACACAAGGTTAAAAAGGAACCATAACACATTATAGAATTTTAGTAGGTCATGCAAATATAGGTGTACACACATAGAAATACTTATCGAAGCAATCCGCGAGATATCATGCATAGCATACCAAAATCATCATCGACATGTCATAACATAATCACTAATTATAAAACATGCAGCTATGATACAAATGTACATACATTAACTGGAACTTGTGCACAAGATAAATTGCATAGCATTCCAACATCACGATACTAACATATATATTAGCATACAATAAATGCAAACACATGCCAGCATGCCGAAATCACTACCATAACAGAAGCCCGAGAAACATATAACATGCCACTACATTCATAACATTCAAGAGTTCATGATCATAATCATATTCACATACCTCTAGTCATAACCGAACGAATTCACATTACCATAAGCATAACATTCATATTCTTATATTTATAACAATAAAGTACCCGAACGGATAAAGCATCGCTAAACGATAAACGATTAGCGAGGGAAACACAATAAAATAGTGGACGGCCATTCACAATGGTCGTCAAAGCATAACACATACGATATAACACACGAGGATAATCATGTCAGATATATAATCATGCTTGCAGAATAAAGACATGCGTTCAGAACCTCATATCCACATTCATATACATATTGATTGATTTCTCATACTTATCATGCTCATTCGGATATCACATTCGGATAATCATATCAAAGCAAACTAAAGCAAACAGAACACCTGCCAACTCACAATAGTGGATAGTGAGTATACAGACAGTACCTTACGGGTACGAATCGGCCAAAGAGGTACCTTACGGGTACGAATAAAAAACCATTTAATTTTTATCACATTTAAAAAACTTTTATTGAGGGGGATCTTAATAAGATCCAAACACATTAAAAAGGATCGCGAGGATCCGAACATATTAAAAGGGTTCGTGAGGAACCAAATGGGGGACCAGATCGGGGTCCAAACGTCCTAAGGTGCTGCAGCTAAAGAGACTCTATTAGGCATGCCTAACTATCCACTAGACTGACTCTCGCAAGTCATGCGTAACACCAATCACAATTAAGCATAGCATGTTATTCATGACAAGACTCACAAATCTTATACTTGCATAACAAATCAAACTCATTTCATAATATTCACTAAATTGCTCATATATCATTCATTGGTTCATAAACGTATAGTTCATCATATCAATCATGCACAAAATCCATTTACACAATTTAAATCTCAGCAATATTTATATCCAAAGCACAGTATATGATTTATCACGGATAACATGTTATTTATCATGAAGAAATCATGATATTACACATATAAGCAAAATAATATTGCATACAGCAGTAAAAAGCTAAGAAAAGACGTTTAAAACCCATTTTAGAAAAATAGAGCACGAGAGAGAAATAGGACATGCTGGAGTCACTATCACGATCGCGATAAAGTCACGCTCGTGACAGAATGGCCAGGGACATGTCGTGAGCATTGCTCAAGACACTCACAAGTTCTCAGACTATAGGCGCGAGAGCTAGAAATTCCGTTCTATCGCGATCGCGCTCGCGATAGCATCAGGATTTCCATTTCTCAACAAAAACTCAGGAAGCCCAGAAAATTCAAATCAAAACCATTTTCACCCAAATCAAACTTAAACTCCAACTTACCTTGAAATAGGCCTTCTAAACACCATAACCAACATGAAACAACATATTTCCACAATTAATTCCAAATAAATCATCAGTTCACAATCTAATATCTCAACACCCACATATGAACATCAACCCAAGGAAAGTTCCCAAACCATGCATAACACATTCTGAATCCAAACAAACATTCAATAATATAACATAGCAAAATATACCGTTAAATAATGTGAGGAAACTTAAATGACGCTAAATAATATTTAAAAATATAAAATAGTAAAAACGGGATGAAGACGGAAAGAATCGAAAACATCAAAATCTGGGGGACTGTAGCTCTTTACACGGTGGTATGACCAATCCATACCGCCGTGTAAGGCACTTTACACGAGGTATGGCCTAGTCCATACCGCCGTGTAACATGCCCAACACGCTGGGCAGTAACATTTCACACGGTGGTATGACCAGTGTAACACCCCCATCGCCGTCCCCGTTGGAAGGACGCCGACGGACGCGTTACCCGACGCTCATTCACACAGATATTCACATGCACAGTATGGAAGCATACTTTCATACATAACATACATACGAAATACAGGTTAATTAAAAACTTGACTTAACTTGCAGGCACAGACTGATCATACATACTTTACCCACGCACTTACATTAAGTAGAAACATACAGATATGTAAGTTTATCACCATGCAGCAGAAGTTACAGACAGACGATAAAATAGAGGAAATTTTCAATAACAAATATTTACATCGCCCAAAATGTTACTTCAGTCTCTTTACATATTATTACATATACATATTTTACAGAATTACAAAATCCAAAATAAAGAAGCTGGACAAAAACAAAAACTCCTAGCTCCTATGTGGCCGACTCTGCAGATGTGCGACTCGAACTGAACCAGACCTGCCACCTGCACGGGAAAAAGAACCCGTGCTAAGCGATAACGCTTAGTGGGGAAAACAAACATAATAATATGGACGGCCATTCACAATGGTCGTCAAGGCATAACACACACAAGACTCATACACATATAGTTCTTACCGAGAAATATATATGCTTACATATAATAGCTGTGCATTCACATATTCCTTATCACATGCATATACTTAAAAGATTAACACACCTAATTATCATGCCAGAACATAAACACATTTTAACGTACATGTTAATTTATCACTTTACTATACAGAAATGTAGTGTCAACATTATACGTCATACCGACTTCAATCACACATACTATATACAAGATCGTTTACAGACAAGGACAAAAATACAATATGCAGGTTAGAGTTACATTAAGCCCACTCGAAGATTGGTAAGCACATTCACATCTCCCAACATCACACTCACACTGATATCACATTCTTATATTCATAACTGGTTCATATAACCGAAATCTTATACATTTGGATATCATATTCTCATGTTCACATCAGATAAAGCAAACGAAATACCTGCTGACTCAAAATAGTGGATAACGAGTACTGAGGAGGAGACCTCATGAGGGAACATATAGCCCGATCTCTGACCGGGTAAACCTCAGAGGCAACATATAATATAATGTACCATACAGGTACAAGTCGAAAAGCAACATCATCTTTTTCCACATTCCAAAAACATTTCATATCAAAGGGTTCGCGAGGAACCAGTCGTGGGACCTGATCAGGGTCCAAATCGTTCAAAGGGCGCTGCAGCTACAAAGACTCTATTAGGCATGCCTAACTATCCACTAGACTGACTCTCGCAGGTCATGCTTCACACCAATCACATTTAAGCATGGCACATTATTCATAATAAGCATATAATTCTGAAGCTTGCTTAGTAATTCAAACTCAATCCATGATGCTCAACAAATTATTCATATCATTAATAACATTGCCCATGCACAATACATTAAATTATATTAATATACTTCATAAAATAGTCCAATTATAAACCTAAAGATATCACAAGTTCGTAAATTAGACATTGGAATCACCAAAGAAAACTCATTCAGCACAACACATCTGTCGCGCTCGCGATGTCTGTCGCTATGCACGCGCGACGGACTTCGCGATCGCGGGAAGGAGAGAAGGGCCCGGCTCTGTCGCGCTCGCGATATTGTCGCGGTCGCGACAGAGGACAAGTATTGCTATCGCGGGGTCGCGACAAGTCGCGTGCTCGCGATAGCACAGGCCAACAATGTGCTCTGTCGCGATCGCGACGGTTGTCGCGCTCGCGACAGAGAGCAGACAAGCTATTGCTATCGCGGGCTCGCGACAGCATCGCGTGCTCGTGATAGCACAGCATCAAAATCATCGGTCTCTGTCGCGCTCGCGACAGTGTCGCGATCGCGACAGAGGCATGATTCCGAAAATCTGCAGAATTTTGCAAGATCTTTCCTTCCTCAAACTCACCTACAACACACGAAACACATCCAGAGGTCTCTTACCTCATCTCCAGCCAGTCACACATCGTTGACAACATAAATCCAACATTCGTATCAAGTAATTCAGTAAAACATGCCATTATCAATATCCATATACACAATCTATAATAACAACATCATTCGTCAAACATTTCAATCGCACCCACATTAACTGCATTCATACATATGGTACATCATTCTAAGGTCACTCATGAGACCATCCCATAATAGCACTCATCAATAAACAAACCTTCATGAAGTTATATCAATTCTTAATTACTAGTTAAATCACCAATCTTAATCATATTCATAGGTTTTACCCAAAAATAACCACTTATATACCCACTTAAATACCATAAACATGCATAATAACCGATGGGAAAAGTACGGAATTGATCCGGGTCAACCCTAGACTCAAAATATAGAAGAAAAGACTCAAAACATACTTTTCTGTCGCGAGGTCGCGACCCTTGTCGCGCTCGCGACAGAGGCTCGCCTCAGCTACCAAAACGGACTGCTTTCTACTATAAACTAGTATCGCGAAAACCGACCTCTAAACCTCGTTTTTAGGAAAAGTAGTCTTCTTAACAAATGGTCTCCTACGTCTTAGCTTTCAAATGAAACAATTTTCACATCAATTGGACATCTAAAACTCCAGATATGCACTCCACAACCCATACTGGTCAAACAACCCGTCACAAAAAGAAACACTACGGTATTATCAAAAATTCAGGGTCTTAGAGCAAGAATTTGCCCAACGCTATTTCTAAGACATTTAAGGACATGGAAAGCATGGTTCGAAGGAATCAAGAATCACACGATTTAGAAGTCTAAAACTCCACTTATGATAAAAACAATCTAAGAATGTCAAATAAAAACAGGACAGAATTACCAAAACTCATGCATCTCAAATCCAACCTTCATATACCTTCATCTCAAACAATAACATGGTTTACTAATACATTTATTCACATTAATAATGCATATACACTAACACATTTACAATCTAAGTGAGAATTAGGGCTAAACAACTCACAAAATCAAATCCAAACTTTCAAATACACACACTCAAATACAACTCCCAAACACAAATGAAGAAATCAAAGCTCCCAAACCTCTTGTAGACCAAAACCCAGCTAATCTTCACTCTTGAACCTTCTCCTTGCCTTTGATCTTCTTCTTGAGACCCAAAGCTTGCACAAAACCAAAACCCACAATTACTCTTCCACAAACTTTAACTTAAACAAAACCAAAGAAGAAGAAAATCCAAAAATCCAAACACAACATCCAAATCTAACCACTTACCTTCTTAATCTTGCTCCCAAATACTTCCAAAACCAGCTCCAACCCACACAACCAAGAGAGGAAACGCAAGAAATAGGAAAGAAGAGAAGAAGAGAAAGAACGGGAGAGAGAGGAGGGAGCCTTACGTGAAATCTGCTCTCCCTCTCATTCTTCTTTTCCTTTAACTCTTTTCCCATTAATTGCCCACCTACCAAGCCACTTGTCAACTTCCTATAGGACCAAAAATCCACTCACTTGACTTTTCCCTCTAAGCACCATACACAAACCACACACAACCAAGTCTTGAATAAATATCTTCAATACACCAAACACCACTCACACCATATCATTTCTTAGCTCACTCACATCCTACTTCCATACACTTCAAGCATACTCTAACAATTCCTTATAAACCACTTGTCATCATCCTACAAACCCAAGTGTCCCAATCCTATCCAATCACTTCCTAAATACCATACACATGTTCCACTAGATGCTTTCTCACTTAACATATTAATAATTAATTATTTTCTTTGCACTTTAGTCCTAATTAACCAAACTTTCTCAAGCACAAATTACCGAAATACCCTTCCGTTCCCGACTTCGCATGCAAATTCCGACTAGGGCCATTTTGGGGTGTTACAACCAGTCCATACCGCTAGGTAAAATGCCCAGAAAAGGCCCTGAAGAACACTCACGATTCACACAGTGGTAAGGCCCTCCATACCGCCGTGTGACTCACCCAAAATCTAGATTTTTGCAGAAAAATCAACCCAAGTTTTACCCCAAAACACACACACTTCAAAATCACACCAACAAGCCCTTAAAAACCCAACTCAAAAATCACTTTTCCAACTTAAAACTCACATACAACATGCAATAAACATGGTACATCATTCAATCAACCCGCCATTGAACATCCATAATCCAACAACTATCACAAATACAAAATTCACAAATTCACAATCTTAAATTCACAATATAAATTCTTAACTCTAGTAACTCAAACCTCATATAACACAAACCATTTTGAACTCCAAACATCATACAATTTCCAGAAATTCATCAAACACAAGATCATCAAAACACAACATTTTACAAAATTAATTCATGCATAGACACATACCAAATCACTCAAAATTTAAGACATCAACACACACACACACTGACTTGATCCGAAAAGAGAAAGAAGGCAGAAGCAAACTCCCAAACTTCCAAACCAAACCAAACCAAACCAGACATAATAAAAATAAAGATCCCAAACCTCTTTGAAGCACAACCCAACTGTTCTCCTCAAGCTTGAACCTTCCTTTTTCCTTTATCTTTCTTCTTGACACCAATCACTTGCACAAACAAAACCCAGAAATTACTCATCCAAAACCTTAGCTCAATAACAAGCAAAATTAGAAGAAGGTGAAACCCAAAATACAGGAAACCCTAACCCCAAACACTTACCTCTTCAATCTTGCTCCAATACTCTTCCCAATCAACTCCAGCTCACACACACAACCAGGGGATGAAGAGCAAGAAACGGGAAAAGAAAGAAGAAGAGAAAGTAGGAAGAGGAGGAGAAGAAAGAGCAGGAACGTGATCTGCTCTTCCCTCTCTCTTTCTTTTTCCTTTTTCTTCTTTCCCCATTAATTACACACACCAACTAAGTCCACATGGCAGAATCCTATTGGTCCTAAATCAAAATATCTTGTCTTATATCACACTTGGTCCTTGGCAAACTCCAATAAAACCCTTGTCAATTACACTTCACTCACTAAAGAACATTATTTCCTTATCAACTTAAATTATCTTTTCAATTGGATCCTCAATACTTAAATTTCCATATGCATAAATTACTGAGTTATCCTTGAAATCCTGACTTAGCGTGCCAATTTCGACTAGGCCCGATTTGGGTTGTTACAGTAATAACAACTTAACATGGCTTGAACCTATTCAGTAGTGGATTACGAGTACACTAGATACCACTCGAGTACCGATCACTAGATTTTTGTAGAGAACGATATTAACAACAGAGATATGTAAATCTCAGAACACTAGATACCGATTAGGTACCAACATTAGACCCAGACGACCACACTGGAAGCTGCGAACAGTAACCCTTATAAGCATGCTTATCTATCCACGACTCAATTACAGGCTATGAATCAATCATCTCAATTAATGTTCACGTAAATTGTAACACCCCCTTTGCCACCCCCATTGGAAGGGCGCCGACGGGTGCGCTACCCAACGCTCACTCACAACATACACACACATTTGCTAAGCGAAAGCATTCACTAACAATAATAACAGAAAATCACATCATAAATAATTAAACATACTTATATACATTAACTAAGATATTCCATCTTAATTCTTTACAAAAAGTTACATGAGCCACTAAACCAAAAATTATACATTTACAAAAAAAAAAGAATTATAGGAGGAGATAACAAAAACAACTCTACTCCTATATGGCCGATCTGCAGATGTGTGACACGAGCAAACTCCCAAAATCCTATCACCTGCACAGGACAAGAACCCGTGCTAAGCGATAACGCTTAGTGGGGAGAAAATAGACAACAAAAGAACACTAAACAAGTACAAGTAATAACATGCATAAAAATAAATAAAGCATACACTTATCAAGTTCACTATAAAAGCAGGAAAATAGAAATACATTATATAATCACTACATCTATTGAACTAGCGTACATGGCATAATTACACTAACCGAAACCGATTTACTAAGGTAAAACAATTATCTCAAATAACAATACACTTCATAACCTATATATACATAACACTACACAATAGCCTGAACTTCACTTGCGGTGGATGTAACACCCCCGCCACCGCCCCCGTTAGAAGGGCACTGGCGGGCGCGCTACCCGATGCTCACTCACGACACGATAAAACATACAGCGGAAGCATACATGCGCTAAGCGGAAGCATTCAATAACCAATAATAAAAATCATAGAAAATATACTTCATTACTATAAAAACAAAATACAAAACTATATACAAACCCAAAATATTATAATTTAGAATCCTTAAAAAATAATTCATATACAAAAAGAATTACAGGAGGAGACAGAAATAAATAACTCGACTCCTATGTGGCCAGCCTGCAGATGCGCGACACGAGCAACTCCCAAAAATCCTTCACGCTACCTGCACGGGATAAAAGCCCGTGCTAAGCGATAACGCTTAGTGGGGAGAAACAAACACAACAGAACACTATACAAGAAAACATGCACTAACATACTTAATTCATTATGAATCAGAGTACAGAGATATAAATATATATATATTCAGGATAAATAATACAAAACACTAAACCATTACACTATTCAGAGTAACACAATAATCAGAACACTTCACTAAATCAATACCAGACAGTTCACACAATAGCCTGAAATCAATGGTGGAGGATACGGGAACACGGCACGGGAGACCGAAGCCTCAAAAACACTTTAATACCCGAAGGTAGCGCGGGAGACCGGAGTCTCAAAACATTTTATCACTACACGGACGATGACCATCTCGGAGGTCGACCGCTTCGCCCAAACGGGGCGGACTGAACAGCTGTACACTAACCCTTCTTAAGCATGCTTAATTATCCTATACCTTGACACTTCAGGCTCGACAACACATTGACTCACACAACATTACACAATCAAAAGCAAGATTCAATTCAAGATTCTAATGTTAAAATAAATTCCTAACTAAACGCTAGTACATTGACATCCCGAATCAATAAGCACGAACATATTTCATGCAATAGTGAGAAACCGTGCAAAGTGGAACAAAAGAAACACATTCAGAAAACAAGGCATGCAGGAAGGGCCTCTATCGCGATCTCGACAAGTGTCGCGCTCGCGACAGAGCACGGGGTACTTCCTCGCGATGTTGTGCCAGGGGGCCTACTCGCGATGAAGTACTCGCGGTAGAAATTCACGGAGCCGAGCTCTGTCGCGCTCACGATAAGCGTCGCGATCGCGACAGTGACCAGTTCCTTCCTCCTCGCGCGCCCGCTAGACAGCACGCTCGTGCGGAGGGTTTCGCTACAGAGCTCTCTGTCACGCTCGCGGCAATGTCGCGATCGCGACAGAGGGCTCTTCAAGAACAAGGGGCCAAGTCCGCCTTCTGTCGCGATCGCGGCACTTATCGCGATCGCGACAGAACCCAGATTCGCCCAATTCTGCACTTTTTCCTTCACTATCCACACCCAATTCTACATACATACACACCACACGCACAAGCACTTACCTCAAGCCTCCAGCACACCACCGCATCATTCTCAAGCCACATAAACCCATTTTACACAATATACAAACATCAATTCAACGTAAAATCACTCACAACCAACATAAATACACTAACATGGCATGTTCAAAATCCGAAAACACATAATATCCTCACTATATCACTAACACTTCACTAATCACTACTAAATTTAAACATGCACTCATGAACACTCAATAATACCAATAACATGCAATCACAACATAAAGTCGATCCAAGGAGGAAATTAGGGGAAACACAAAATCCACAACTTAGTTCCCAATCACTTGCATGCATTCAAAACCCATTCCCAATAAGCACTTAAGAACACATCTCCCATACCTGGAAAACGAAGCTTCAAACCGAGCCCCTCACGAAACCACTTTATCCTTGCCCTTGCTCTTCCTTCTCTCTTCCGATGCTTGCACAAAACCCAGCCACAACACACCCAAATCAGACCCAAAACCACTATCAAAACCAGAAATGAATGAAAGAGAAGAAGAACCCAAGATAAAACTCAAGAAATCCAAACACTTACCTCTTAAAATCCTACTCAAAGCTCAAGGAGAACACAAGAGATGGGGTTGAGAACAGAAAAATGGAGCAAGAGGGAGTAGGGAGAACGGGAAATGGAAAACAAGGGAGTAGCTTCCACGGGAAGCTTTTCCAAAAGTTGTCCTCCCTTCCTCTCTCTTCATTTCATTTAATGCTCAACAACCCTATGCCATGTGTCACAATCCTATTGCACCAAAGATCCCACTATCTTGACTTGCTCACCCAAGCACCATAACTCAACACACACTAACATTTCTTGCACAAATATCATCAATGCACCATACTCCATCCACACTCTAATATTTCTTTTAAACCACTTTCATCCTGGGCACCATGCACCACAAACCATACAATAAAAGCCCTAAGTCCACTTATATCCTACAACCATACACTATAAGCACACACTATTATTTCCTCTTCTCTTAATTAATTAATTCCTTATTATCTTATTTTCCTCATACTTACATTACAAAAATACACTCACTTAACCGACTTACCGCTCAAATTCCGACCGGGCCCTATTTGGGTTGTTACAGTCACTCCCCCTTAAGAAATTTCGTCCTCGAAATTTTCCCGCTAATCACTTAAATCCAACAACCCAAAACTCAAACCGAAACTTAACCGAAAACTAATAACATAACATACCAGAAGGTCCCGCTCGATCTGCTGTATCCCCAAGTTGCATCGCATAAACTCTTGGATGTGCGGGCACTTCTTCAGTTGGCGACTTCTGCACTGTCTCTGACGGTGCTTGCGAAAGACGTCAACTGCCTCTTCCACTCTGATTCCCTCTCACTCTCTGACCACTGGCTCTACTCTCGGGTCTATCCTGAAGCTCTCTTCGATCCGGACAATTTGCTACCATATGCTCTTGGCTGCCAGATCTGAAACACGCTCCAGAGATCCTTCTGCACTCGCCCCAGTGGCGCTTATAACAATGCTCACACTCCGGGATCACACTTCCCTTGCTAGAGGGTGGCGCTACACTCCCGACTTCCGAACGTACCGGAACCGAACTCTTCACACTTTGGCCACTCGGAACTCCTCTCGATTTCTTGCCACTTCCAATCCCATCACTCGGTGCTTTCCTCTTGCTCTCGATCCTCTGCTTGATCACCTCCGATTCCTCTAACTTCATTGCCGCTGCCACAAGCTGATAATACCCCACGGGTTGCAAAACTGACAAAGGACCTCTAAACACCTCACGCAGTCCCTCAAGGAAATGCCTACTTCTAAACTCATCCGTCAATAAAGCCTCAGGCACATACTTACTCAACCGGCTGAATTCCTTATCATACTCACTCACGGTCATACCCCGCTGCTTCAGACTGATGAACTCTCTCCACTTAGCTTCCTGATATGCCTTCGTCACATATTTCTGCTCAAATTCTTGCTTGAAGAAATCCCAAGTCAAGTCGGCTGGTCGCTGAGGATTTCGCATCACTAATTCCCACCAATCATACGCTGACCCTTGAAGCAACGACACTGCACAAAGCACCCTCTGTTCTGCAGGACATCTAATCTCTTGCAAAATCCGGCCTACCCTCTTAAGCCAAAACTCGGCCACATCAGATTGATCCAAAGCAGTCCCATGAAAATCCTCTGCTCCTCTTTTTCTTAATAACTCAGTCGGGGCTTTAGGGGCAGTCAGCCTCTCTACCAACTGAAGTAAACCTTGCAACAAGACCGGATTTTCTTGACCAAAACCCATACCAGGAATCTCTTCTCGCTGATGCTGCGGAGCAGGTTGCTCAACTCTCACTACACTTGCAATACCAACCGTCTCACCCACGTTCTCACTTGGATCGGAGTCCATCTAGACACTACAAAAGACAAGACACATCTGCATTGGGCCACGACACAAAACCAACTTGCATGCAAAGACTCGACATATAATAAACAAGGACAACTAGAATCGCCTAAACCGGGGCTCTGATACCACAACCTGTAACACCCCCGCCATCGCCCCCATTGGAAGGGCACCGGCGGGCGCGCTACCCGACGCTCACTCACGACGCGATAAAATAAACAGCGGAAGCATACATGCACTAAGCGGAAGCATTCAATAACCAATAATAAAAATCATAGAAAATATACTTCATTACTATAAAAACAAAATACAAAACTATATACAAACCCAAAATATTATAACTTAGAATCCTTAAAAAATAATTCATATACAAAAAGAATTACAGGAGGAGACAGAAATAAATAACTCGACTCCTATGTGGCCAGCCTGCAGATGCGCGACACGAGCAACTCCCAAAAATCCTTCACGCTACCTGCACGGGATAAAAGCCCGTGCTAAGCGATAACGCTTAGTGGGGAGAAACAAACACAACAGAACACTATACAAGAAAACATGCACTAACATACTTAATTCATTATGAATCAGAGTACAGAGATATAAATATATATATATTCAGGATAAATAATACAAAACACTAAACCATTACACTATTCAGAGTCACACAATAATCAGAACACTTCACTAAATCAATACCAGACAGTTCACACAATAGCCTGAAATCAATGGTGGAGGATACGGGAACACGGCACGGGAGACCGAAGCCTCAAAAACACTTTAATACCCGAAGGTAGAGCGGGAGACCGGAGTCTCAAAACATTTTATCACTACACGGACGATGACCATCTCGGAGGTCGACCGCTTCACCCAAACGGGGCGGACTGAACAGCTGTTGTAACACCCCCTTCCCATACGTAGGCGATCCCATCCGACAAGGAGTGAGATGCCGTATGAGACAAGGTGTCACCAAACAAAAGGAAAGCAAAATATACATTCATTCATAAACATACATTCAGAAATACAGAATAACTAAAAACTTTACATGCAGAAAGCAAAAGCTAATCATGCATTACTATAATTAAACTATTACAATAATGTTCTGATCAACAAGCTGAAACAAATTAATATTACATATACAAAATATAGATACAAAAGCGGAAGCTGATACAGAGAGTTCTATACAAAAAGAATCAATAGCTGATACAAAACTGAGCCCTACACTAATCCCTTCTGTGTTGGCTTGATGACGGCGACTCTCCCAAAGCAAAATGCCTTTCGCACCTGCACGGGTAAAAACACCGTGCTAAGCGATAAACGCTTAGTGGGGAAACACACATAAACTATGGACGGCCACTCACAGTGGTCGTCAAGGCATAACATATTCATAATGACAGAATGCAAGGACTATTACATAATCCATATAAACATGCTCGTATTTAAAAGCCATACATTCAGTATCTCATAATCATATACGTTACAGAATAAACCAGCATGTATTTCATCATTAAACTCATTCAAATATTCCATTCAAAGCCAGATCAGATCAGAACAATTCCATTAACATTTAAAGAACACCTGCTGACTCTAGATAGTGGATAACGAGTGTACTGAGGGTACCTTACGGGTACGAATCGAATACTGAGGGTACCTCACAGGTACAAGTCAAATATTATATCATTTATCAAAACATGTTATTTATATACTGAGGGAATCTTAAACAAGATTCTATACTGAAGGGTTCGCGAGGAACCAAACGGGGACCTGATCGGGTCCAAACTGAACTGAGGGCTGCAGCTAAAGACTCTATTAGGCATGCCTAACTATCCACTTACTTGACTCTAGCAGGTTATGCATCAAACCGATCACATTTCAGGATATAGAATATAATTCATCAGAAAATCATGCTATCACGCATATCGAAGCATCAAACAGTAAGACATGCATCATACAACAGTAAAGTCCATTCAGAAGAAATACCAAATTCATTTCTGAGTTAAAAACTAGGAAATTTCGGAAAAACGAGCTGAGCGGAGAAACGGGCGAGATCGGCTGGTCACTGGGCGTGACTGGCCTTCTCAACAGGCAGGTCACGGCGTGACCGAAGGTCACGCGACGTGACTTGCTTGTTCCTCGCCGGTCACGTTGCGTGATCTTCACAAATCACGCAACGCCTTAGCATGTCACGGCGTGACTGGGCGTCACGTCTCGTGACGTGCTACTCTCCTCGCAGATCACGTTGCGTGATCTTCGCAGATCACGCCACGCCTCTTCTTCGCAGGTCGCACGACGTGACCGAGGATCACGTCGCGTGACTTGCTTGTTCTTCAGCTGGTCACGCGACTGGCTTCTCAGGAGGCAGGTCACGGCGTGACCGAGGGTCACGTCTCGTGACTTGCCTTCTTCCGTAGCGAGACACGCGACATGAAGAAATTCAACAGATTCAACAGTACTTCGACTTTCCCAGAATTTCCAGAATTCTCAGAATAACAATTCAATCCCAATTTGATTTTAAACCATACAAACCTGGCTTTACCTTCCAGAAATCATCTCAATACACATAATCAATATACATGCAACTCAATTTAGCATTTAAACAACCAAATCACGACTAATTGATTCAAGCTCTTCAAGAACATATAAACCCTAGAATTCACAGTAAACATCAAAATCGCACAAATCACAATCAAATATTCCCAAACCTGGATTCTAAGCCTCTATCACTTAGCTCCACTAGGACCAGCAACCTCTTTCCCCTTTGGATCACGTGGAGCCTCAGCTAGAACACAAACACAGTAAATGACAATTAACATGCAACCCTAATTAAAACTCAACCTAAAGAAGAAGATGAAGGTGTAAAGTGACAGTAAAACAAAGACAAGATGCACTTACCAAGCTAGGGGATGCAAGGAGAGATTATCTTCACCAATAAGACCTTGAATCAATAATACAGTACTTGGGAATAAAGAAAGTGAAGAAGAAGAAAGTGAGTGAGAAAGAACGTGAATCTGTAAGTTCCTTTTCTCTCATTCCCTTTTCTTTTTCTTTTCTTTATTCTAAATATGTATCAATCTCCTATTGGTGACACTAATCACTCACACTAAAATAACCTACACCACACACACCTAAAACCCTCTTCACTTATGCATACCCTACTATGGTATGAACACATGCACACAAGTATATCTCATTTAATTAAACACACTAATGCCATGTACGTACCCACATAATAATAAACCCCAAAATCATACATTTTACTGAAATACCCTTATGAAATGCTGAACACATGCGAATGCTTACACATACAGACAGACAGATAGACGGACAGACAGGCTCATTCTACTAGGGGGCAAATGGGGTGTGACAACTCTCCCCTACTAATAAGAATTTCATCCTCGAAATTCTCACCTGAACTGAATAACTGTGGATACTGAGCTCTCATCGACTCCTCTGGTTCCCAAGTCGCTTCCTCGACTCCATGATGGATCCACAACACTTTAACCAAAGGAATCTGCTTATTTCTCAACTGCCTAACCTCTCGGGCTAGAATAGCTCGCGGTTCCTCATCATAAGAGAAGTCTGGCTGAACCTGGATATCCTGAACTGCCAGAACATGCGAAGGATCTGATCTGTACCGACGAAGCATCGAAACGTGAAACACATCATGCAACTTTGCTAACTCCATCGGTAGCGCCAATCTGTAGGCTACAGGTCCTACCTTAGCCAAAATCTCATATGGTCCAATGAAACGAGGACTAAGCTTACCCTTCTTTCCAAATCGAAGCACTCTCCTCCAAGGAGAAACTTTAAGGAAAACTTTGTCCCCGATCTCAAATTGCACGTCTTTCCTCTTCAAATTGGCATAAGACTTCTGTCGATCCTTGGCTGCCTTCAAATTCCGCTGCACTACTCTGATCTTCTCTTCAGTATCTCTAACCAAGTCTGGTCCAATCATAGATCTCTCGGATAGCTCTGTCCAACAAATCGGAGTCCTACACTGACGACCATACAAAGCCTCATATGGTGCCATACCGATACTCGACTGGAAACTGTTGTTGTAGGCAAACTCCATCAACGATACATATCTGTCCCAACTGCCCGGAAAGTCCAAAGCGCAAGCCCTCATCATATCCTCCAGAATCTGAATAACTCGCTCTGACTGACCATCGGTCTGAGGATGAAACGCTGTACTGAAGTTCAACCTAGTGCCCAAAGCTCTCTGTAACTCCTTCCAAAACTTGGAAGTAAACCTCGGATCTCGATCTGACACTATGGACAAGGGCACACCGTGCAACCGAACTATCTCATCCACATAGATACTGGCTAATCTGTCCATGGAGTAGTCCACTCTAACTGGCAAGAAGTGAGCTGACTTCGTAAGCCGATCCACAATAACCCAAACCGAATCATGCTTCCTCTGAGTCAAAGGCAAGCCAGAAACAAAGTCCATGGCGATGTCGTCCCATTTCCACTCAGGAATGGATAAAGGCATGAGTAAACCTGAAGGTACCTGATGCTCGGCCTTTACCTGCTGACAAGTCAAACACTTGGAAACAAAATCCACTATATCACGCTTCATACCGGACCACCAATAGAATTGCTTCATGTCTCTGTACATCTTCCCACTGCCCGGATGCATAGTAAAGACTGAACTATGCGCCTCACTCATAAGCTGACTCCTCAAATCCTCAGACTCTGGCACACATAAACGATCTCTGAACATAAGTACCTCATCCTGAACTGAGAACTCTGACTGCTTACCCGATCTAACCTCATGCACAATCTGCTGAAGCCTCTGGTCACCTCTCTGAGCATCCACTATCCTCTGTCTCAAAGTGGGCTTCACACGCAACTGGGCAAGCAAAGCCCCATCTGAACCAAATCGCCATCTGAATCGCCTCAAGAACAAAGCTGAAACTGATTTCCGACTCAAAGCATCGGCAACTACATTGGCCTTACCAGGATGGTAATCCACAATGCAGTCGTAGTCCTTAAACAACTCAAGCCATCTGCGCTGTCTCATGTTCAACTCTTTCTGTGAAAGGAAGTACTTCAAGCTCTTGTGGTCCAAGAAGATCCTACACTTTTCCCCATACAAGTAATGACGCCAAATCTTCAAGGCAAAGATCATAGCCGCCAACTCTAAATCATGCGTCGGATAGTTCTTCTCATGTGGCTTCAACTGACGAGAAGCATAAGCCACTACTTTACCCTCCTGCATCAGCACACATCCAAGACCAACTCCAGAAGCATCACTGTAAATAACAAACTCCTTACCCGAGATGGGTTGAGTAAGGATAGGAGCCTCAACAAGCAACTGCTTTAACCGATCAAAACACGACTGACACCTGTCTGACCACTCAAATCTAACTTCTTTCCTCAACAATCTAGTCATAGGAGCAGCAATCACAGAAAATCCCTTAACGAACCGACGGTAATAACCTGCTAAACCGAGGAAACTCCTCACTTCCTGAACATTTCGAGGCGCTTTCCAATCAACTATCGCCTCAATCTTAGCTGGATCCACCTGGATACCTCTAGCTGAAATAATGTGACCCAAAAATGATACTTCTCGAAGCCAGAAATCACACTTGCTAAGCTTAGCAAACAAATGATGCTCTCTCAACATCTGCAAAACCAATCTGAGATGCTCCTCATGCTCACTCTCATTCTTGGAATACACCAAGATGTCATCAATAAACACTACTACGAATCGATCTAAGTATGGCCTAAATACACGATTCATCAGATCCATAAAAGCCGCTGGAGCATTTGTCAAACCAAACGGCATCACAAGAAACTCATAGTGGCCATACCTAGTCCGAAATGCAGTCTTAACCACATCTGCATCCTGAACACGAAGCTGGTAGTACCCTGATCGAAGATCTATCTTGGAAAAGATACCCGCACCTCGAAGCTGATCAAATAAATCCTCAATCCTAGGCAAAGGATACTTGTTCTTCACTGTAACCTTATTAATCTGGCGGTAGTCAATACACATCCGCAGGGATCCATCTTTCTTCTTAACAAACAGCACTGGAGCTCCCCATGGAGATATGCTCGGTCTAATAAACCCCTTATCCAATAACTCTTGTAGCTAAGATTTAAGTTCCCTCAACTCTACAGGAGCCATCCGATAAGGTGCTCTCGAAATAGGTGCAGTACCTGGCATAATCTCAATGGACAACTCAACCTCTCTCTCAGGAGGCAACCCAGGCAACTCGCTCGGGAACACATCACTAAACTCCCGCACTACTGGAATATCCTCAATCTGAACCTGATCCCTCCTGGAATCTAACACAACTGCTAGAAATGCCTCACAACCTTTCCTGATGAATCTCTTAGCTTGCATCGCAGAAATAACATTATTAACAGAACTAGCACCCAAACCTTTTAAAAACACAAGAGACTGACTTCTATCCCGAAGTACAACTGTCTTCCTATGGCAATCCACTACAGCCCGATGCTTTCCCAACCAGTCCATACCCAGAATCAAGTCAAACTCTCTGAAGGGCAACTCAATCAGATCCGCTGGAAGCACAGCTCCCTCAACAATCAGAGGACAACTCCTAAAAACTCTACTCACACTGACACTATGCCCTAATGGACTGGTCACACAAATCTCATAATCTAACTGATCAACTGAATGCAATTTATCAACAATTCTATCTGTGCACAAATATGAGTGTGTGGAACCAGGATCAATTAGAGCATACAACTCAGTGTCATGGAGTAGGAACTTACCAGCAATAACGTCAGGCGCATCCTGCTCATCTCTGGCTCTCATAGCATAAGCTCTAATGGCACCCTGAGGAGGATGCTCAACAGTCTCAGAAGCAGCTCCGTCTCTATGCCGGCCACCTCTACCTCTACCTCGGCCTCTGCCACGGGTAGCCTGAGAAGCATTCGAACCGACCCTACTGCCCTCTCTCTGGGAACCTGAATCCTCCTGTAACCTCGGACAACCAGCCAACTGATGCTCCGAACTCCCACATCTGAAGCATGCACCGGAGAGCCACCTACACTCACCCCGATGTGACTTACTACAATGAGGAAAAACTGGTGTAGTCCCAGCTCTACCACCCCTACCAGAACCTGACACAGCTGTAGAACCCTGACGTCTACCTCTAGAAGCCGGACCAGATGCTAACTCATCCTGTGG
The DNA here is from genome assembly GCA_947683425.1 of Excoecaria cochinchinensis. Classification (NCBI taxonomy): domain Eukaryota; kingdom Viridiplantae; phylum Streptophyta; class Magnoliopsida; order Malpighiales; family Euphorbiaceae; genus Excoecaria; species Excoecaria cochinchinensis. The sequence goes on along the minus strand of CANTUQ010000044.1, from coordinate 2,995,429 downwards.
GTTCCTAGATCTCTTACTCGAAGAAGATCCTCCACGAGAAGAACTCCTCCTCTGAGCTCTCTCTCTCATCACAGTCTCATTCAACTCAGCTCTCACAGCAGCCTCAACAATCTGATAATAGCTAACCCCAGGTATACACATCAAGGAAATCAAAGCAATCTTCAATGACTCATTTAATCCAGCCTCGAAATGCTTGCATCTAAAGTCATCAGTCATAACTCCTCGAGGGGCATAGCGAGATAACCTGTTAAACTCTTTCTCATAATCAGCTACAGACATGGCCCTCTGTCTCAAACCCAAAAACTGTGCCCATCTAGAATCTCTATAAGTCTGAGTAATGTACTTCTTTGTGAACTCACCCTCAAAGAACTCCCAGGTAATCGGATCCGGTAACTGAGGATGCCTGGAAACCAACTCCCACCACTCAAAAGCAGACCCCTGAAGAAGAGCTAATGCACACTCTGCCTGCTGGTCGGGAGGACACCGAATCTCTCTCAAAGCACGCTTCACTTTATCTAACCATCTCTCTGCAGTCTCAGACTCATTCAAACCGGTACCATAGAAATCCTCAACTCCTGCCCTTCTCAAATTCTCCATAGGTGCTCTAGGAGCAGTCACTCTCTCCAAAACCCTAGCCATGTCCTGATGCAGTCTAAACATAGCCTCAAAGGGCATGGCTGCGGCCTCGGGCTGGACCCTAGCATGCTAAGCCGACACAGTAACAGAAATAGACTGATCTACAGCGGGAGGATTCACACTCTCGGCGGACTCCTCACGCGCACCATGAGCAGAATTTAAAGCCATCTAAACAAACAAGAAACAACCGTATCAGCCAACACAGATCTAGACACATACACATCTAAGAAACTCAGAACAATCATAACAACACCCAGAAACGCCTAAACCTATGCTCTGATACCACTAACTGTAACACCCCCTGAGCACTAACTGTAACACCCCCTTCCCATACGTAGGCGATCCCATCCGACAAGGAGTGAGATGCCGTATGAGACAAGGTGTCACCAAACAAAAGCAAAGCAAAATATACATTCATTCATAAACATACATTCAGAAATACAGAATAACTAAAAACTTTACATGCAGAAAGCAAAAGCTGATCATGCATTACTATAATTAAACTATTACAATAATGTTCTGATCAACAAGCTGAAACAAATTAATATTACATATACAAAATATAGATACAAAAGCGAAAGCTGATACAGAGAGTTCTATACAAAAAGAATCAATAGCTGATACAAAACTGAGCCCTACACTAATCCCTTCTGTGTTGGCTTGATGACGGCGACTCTCCCAAAGCAAAACGCCTTCCGCACCTGCACGGGTAAAAACACCGTGCTAAGGATTAACGCTTAGTGGGGAAACACACATAAACTATGGACGGCCACTCACAGTGGTCGTCAAGGCATAACACATTCATAATGACAGAATGCAAGGACTATTACATAATCCATATAAACATGCTCGTATTTAAAACCCATACATTCAGTATCTCATAATCATATACGTTACAGAATAAACCAGCATGTATTTCATCATTAAACTCATTCAAATATTCCATTCAAAGCCAGATCAGATCATAACAATTCCATTAACATTTAAAGAACACCTGCTGACTCTAGATAGTGGATAACGAGTGTACTGAGGGTACCTTACGGGTACGAATCGAATACTGAGGGTACCTCACAGGTACAAGTCAAATATTATATCATTTATCAAAACATGTTATTTATATACTGAGGGAATCTTAAATAAGATTCTATACTGAAGGGTTCGCGAGGAACCAAACGGGGACCTGATCGGGGTCCAAACTGAACTGAGGGCTGCAGCTAAAGACTCTATTAGGCATGCCTAACTATCCACTTACTTGACTCTAGCAGGTTATGCATCAAACCGATCACATTTCAGGATATAGAATATAATTCATCAGAAAATCATGCTATCACGCATATCGAAGCATCAAACAGTAAGACATGCATCATACAACAGTAAAGTCCATTCAGAAGAAATACCAAATTCATTTCTGAGTTAAAAACTAGGAAATTTCGGAAAAACGAGCTGAGCGGAGAAACGGGCGAGATCGGCTGGTCACTGGGCGTGACTGGCCTTCTCAACAGGCAGGTCACGGCGTGACCGAAGGTCACGCGACGTGACTTGCTTGTTCCTCGCCGGTCACGTTGCGTGATCTTCACAAATCACGCAACGCCTTAGCATGTCACGGCGTGACTGGGCGTCACGTCTCGTGACGTGCTACTCTCCTCGCAGATCACGTTGCGTGATCTTCGCAGATCACGCCACGCCTCTTCTTCGCAGGTCGCACGACGTGACCGAGGATCACGTCGCGTGACTTGCTTGTTCTTCAGCTGGTCACGCGACTGGCTTCTCAGGAGGCAGGTCACGGCGTGACCGAGGGTCACGTCTCGTGACTTGCCTTCTTCCGTAGCGAGACACGCGACATGAAGAAATTCAACAGATTCAACAGTACTTCGACTTTCCCAGAATTTCCAGAATTCTCAGAATAACAATTCAATCCCAATTTGATTTTAAACCATACAAACCTGGCTTTACCTTCCAGAAATCATCTCAATACACATAATCAATATACATGCAACTCAATTTATCATTTAAACAACCAAATCACGACTAATTGATTCAAGCTCTTCAAGAACATATAAACCCTAGAATTCACAGTAAACATCAAAATCGCACAAATCACAATCAAATATTCCCAAACCTGGATTCTAAGCCTCTATCACTTAGCTCCACTAGGACCAGCAACCTCTTTCCCCTTTGGATCACGTGGAGCCTCAGCTAGAACACAAACACAGTAAATGACAATTAACATGCAACCCTAATTAAAACTCAACCTAAAGAAGAAGATGAAGGTGTAAAGTGACAGTAAAACAAAGACAAGATGCACTTACCAAGCTAGGGGATGCAAGGAGAGATTATCTTCACCAATAAGACCTTGAATCAATAATACAGTACTTGGGAATAAAGAAAGTGAAGAAGAAGAAAGTGAGTGAGAAAGAACGTGAATCTGTAAGTTCCTTTTCTCTCATTCCCTTTTCTTTTTCTTTTCTTTATTCTAAATATGTATCAATCTCCTATTGGTGACACTAATCACTCACACTAAAATAACCTACACCACACACACCTAAAACCCTCTTCACTTATGCATACCCTACTATGGTATGAACACATGCACACAAGTATATCTCATTTAATTAAACACACTAATGCCATGTACGTACCCACATAATAATAAACCCCAAAATCATACATTTTACTGAAATACCCTTATGAAATGCTGAACACATGCGAATGCTTACACATACAGACAGACAGATAGACGGACAGACAGGCTCATTCTACTAGGGGGCAAATGGGGTGTGACAGCTGTACACTAACCCTTCTTAAGCATGCTTAATTATCCTATACCTTGACACTTCAGGCTCGACAACACATTGACTCACACAACATTACACAATCAAAAGCAAGATTCAATTCAAGATTCTAATGTTAAAATAAATTCCTAACTAAACACTAGTACATTGACATCCCGAATCAATAAGCACGAACATATTTCATGCAATAGTGAGAAACCGTGCAAAGTGGAACAAAAGAAACACATTCAGAAAATAAGGCATGCAGGAAGGGCCTCTATCGCGATCGCGACAGAGTACGGGGTACTTCCTCGCAATGTCGTGCCAGGGGGCCTACTTGGGATGAAGCACTCATGGCAGAAATTCACGGAGTTGAGCTCTGTCGTGCTCGCGACAAGCATCGCGATCGCGACAGTGACCAGTTCCTTCCTCCTCGCGCGCCCGCTAGACAGCACGCTCACACGGAGGGTTCTGCTACAGAGCTCTCTGTCGCGCTCGCGGCAACGTCGCGATCGCGACAGAGGGCTCTTCAAGAACAAGGGGCCAAGTCCGCCTTCTGTCGCGATCGCGGCACTTATCGCGATCGCGACAGAACCCAGATTCGCCCAATTCTGCACTTTTTCCTTCACTATCCACACCCAATTCTACATACATACACACCACACGCACAAGCACTTACCTCAAGCCTCCAGCACACCACCGCATCATTCTCAAGCCACATAAACCCATTTTACACAATATACAAACATCAATTCAACGTAAAATCACTCACAACCAACATAAATACACTAACATGGCTTGTTCAAAATCTGAAAACACATAATATCCTCACTATATCACTAACACTTCACTAATCACTACTAAATTTAAACATGCACTCATGAACACTCAATAATACCAATAACATGCAATCACAACATAGAGTCGATCCAAGGAGGAAATTAGGGGAAACACAAAATCCACAACTTAGCTCCGAATCACTTGCATGCATTCAAAACCCATTCCCAATAAGCACTTAAGAACACATCTCCCATACCTAGAAAACGAAGCTTCAAACCGAGCCCCTCACGAAACCACTTTATCCTTGCCCTTGCTCTTCCTTCTCTCTTCCGATGCTTGCACAAAACCCAGCCACAACACACCCAAATCAGACCCAAAACCACTATCAAAACCAGAAATGAATGAAAGAGAAGAAGAACCCAAGATAAAACTCAAGAAATCCAAACACTTACATCTTAGAATCCTACTCAAAGCTCAAAGAGAACACAAGAGATGGGGTTGAGAACAAAAAAATGGAGCAAGAGGGAGTAGGGAGAACGGAAAATGGAAAACAAGGGAGTAGCTTTCACAGGAAGCTTTTCCAAAAGCTGTCCTCCCTTCTTCTCTCTTCCTTTCATTTAATGCTCAACAACCCTATGCCATGTGTCACAATCCTATTGCACCAAAGATCCCACTATCTTGACTTGCTCACCCAAGCACCATAACTCAACACACACTAACATTTCTTGCACAAATATCATCAATGCACCATACTCCATCCACACTCTAATATTTCTTTTAAACCACTTTCATCCTGGGCACCATGCACCACAAACCACACAATAAAAGCCCTAAGTCCACTTATATCCTACAACCATACACTATAAGCACACACTATTATTTCATCTTCTCTTAATTAATTAATTCCTTATTATCTTATTTTCCTCATACTTACATTACGAAAATACACTCACTTAACCGACTTACCGCGCAAATTCCGACCGGGCCCTATTTGGGTTGTTACAGTGGATACAAGAAAACACTAGACTAAAACTGGAGGCTAGGCCTCAACAGCATCACTAAGGCCCTATTAGCGGGGTCATCACTCAAAACCGGAGGCTAGCCTCAACGGTATCACTAAAACCCTATAAGCGGGGTCATTGCCTTTTCAGAAAGTAAATATAGGCAGCTGCACTTACTAACCCTTTATAAGCATGCTTATCTATCCACTACACTGACATTTCAGGCCAAACTCACTCACGCAAGTTGAAACATTTGACATAATTAGGTAAAACAAATAGATTCATAGACATGCCCAAAAATTATCATTATAAACTTTGATCATGTAATAATTAAAGTATAAATAATTCTAAATCATGCAATAGAAAGAAAACATGCAGAACAAGACAAGAAGAAAACAATTCAGAATCAAAACAGGGCAAAAGAGAAGTCCTACTGTCGCGATCGTAACTGGGAGTCGCGCTCGCGATAGAGGAGAAGGCATTGCGGAGAACAGAGGGAAGGAGCACGACTCGTGCTCTGGGAGCACGACTCGGATGCCCTCTCTCTAAAATGCGTAGAAAAACTCGATGGGTAGGAAAAATTGCTTCTGTCCCGATCGCGACATAAACGATTTTGATAACACAAAAAGGCCCTGTATCACTCTGCTATTCAAAATCACTCAAATACCCATCACACAAACATGCATAATTCTTACCTCAAACCCAAATTTCACCTCCAGAACGATTCCAAAATCAAAAGAACATATTTTACACAATAATCAACCACAACTCATCAAGAATTCCATCAGAAACCAAACCCAAAATTCATACTTCTTAAATGCTCATGTTCTTCAAATACATATGCAAACATCACTTTATCACTAACAAATTGACTCATAATCACTTCATAATAAATACATGCATTTACCCAAATAAAACACTCAAGATTTCAAGGATTAAAGGACACAAACAAACATATCATCCACATGAGAACTAGGCAAAATCCATCAATTAGCAGGGTAAGCAAAATCAACTCCCAAACTTGGAATGAAGCTTCAATCTTATCTTTCAAACCCCCACCTTATCTTTCCCTTTACTCTTCCTATGCTCTTCCGATTCTTGCACAAAACCCAGCCAAGAACACACTTGGACAAACCATCTAAAACACTTAACTAAAAACCAGAAATGATAAAGAAGAAGAACCCAAGATAAAACTCAAGAAATCCAAGCGCTTACCTTCAAAAACTTAGCTCAAACCAGAAAATCCAACTTTAACACTTGAAGATCCACGTTAGGGCAAGCAAGGAAGAGCAGAAAAGGTGAGAAGAAAGGAGAGGGAAAAAGATGAAAATGGAAAACGTAAAGAGGAAGCAAAAATCTGCTTCTTCCCTTCCCTCTCTCCTCATTAATGCCCTTCACCTACTCATCCTATGTGACAAGCTTCAATTGGACCAAAAACCCACTTTTGACTAACATGCCAATGCACTATACATAACCCACACAATAAAATCTCTTAACATTATTATATCCAAGGCACCACACACACAATCCACTAGATTAATCCCAACAAATACCCTACTTCCATACACCATATGCACACCATATAATTCCTCCTCTTAACTTATTTAATAAACTACTTGCAATAAAATCCTTATTATCCAAATTTTCTCTTGCTCATATTACTGAAATACCCTAAATTTTCTGACTTAACATGCGAATTCCGACTAGGCCCTTTTTGGGTTGTTACATAAATACATACATTCATCATCACTTTATGTAAAGTTATTCATGAACCAAACATCATTGCTCATATGTATAAATACACTTAATAATCTCATACGCATAGACATTTATAGGTCACATAATATAGTTCATAAGGAAGAAAGTAAAAGATTTACATTCGAAAATTCCAGCAATGTCGCCGTGACGCGCATCGAACGGGGCGCCCCGAGCCGCCCGCCTTTAGGGCGATCGAGAGAGGTTCATAGAACTTGTAGGAAATTACAAGTGCGTCCATTTTGGGCAACAAGGAGGTTTTTTGGAGTCGCCACCCAATAGAACATTGAGAAAGGTCGTCTAGCCTCAGTGAGCCTAAGACAGCGCTGTTATGTCCATTATAGGCAAGCCAGAGGTGTCTTGGAGGTATCCACCCTAATGATAGGATGGTCCTCTAGCCTCACGCTTGGGCAAACTAGAGGTGTCTTGGAGGTATCCACCTTAATAGAACATTAAGATGGCCCTCTCGCCTCGTGGCGCCTAGGAATGTGCAAGTTTGATCCTTTTATGGGACACAAGAGGTGTCTTTGAGGTTCCACCCCAACAAAATGCCGAGGTGGCCCTCTCGCCTCATTGAGCCCAAAGGCCAGAGTAGGTTCGGGACTTTCCATTTATTCATACCTTGGTTAAGTTTATAATTGAGTTTTATATTTAGCGTTTCATCCCATTTCTCATTCAATTTAATACAATTAATTAAGGCACATGTCAATCACATAATGGAAGCGATGAATAAAGCAAGATTAAAATAAAGTAATGGAAATAAATACAACAAAACTAGGGGCAAAATACAACTCCCATTGTAAATAAAATACAAATTATACATAAAACGGGATATACATTAAAGATGAGGACATTGGTCCTAGCATGCATATTTATTATAAAATAATTTTGATGTGATAATTTTTATTTTGGATGGAGAAAATTGAGACATTGGTTGCATTTTTATTAGAAAAGGTTCCAAGTTAATTAATAAAAATATTTTAGTGATTTTCTTTCTAGCGTGCCTAAATAAACAATTTTATTAAAGATTACATGGCAAAATAAATGAAAAAAGCCAAATAAATAAAATATTACAAATAAAGCAATCAAATATCTAACCCAAACGAGCCTTTTGGATCTCCTCGTGTGCTCGCAAAAATGCCCAAGTAAAGGAAATAAGATGTGAAATAAAAACAAAACACAAATGAAATAATGTTAGTAATTAAATCAATTAAACCAGTTAAATATACAATAAATGATAAAATAAAATAAAATAAGATAAAATAAGGTGACATCAAAATGACAAATGAATTAACATGTTAACAATTTAAAATAAATAAGAAAAATGTGTTATGAATGACAAATGAATTAAATGATGTGATTGAAATAAATAAAACATGTTAATGAATTAATGCATGAAAATATTAACATGATAATATTCATAATGAAAAATGAAAATAAATAATTAAATGACTAAATGATGAATATATAAAATAACAATGAACGGAATAATAAAAAATTAAATAAAAGAATGATGAAAACGATTAAATGAATAACATGATTAATTACTATTATCACCATTAACATAAACCATTTACATGGCAAAAAGATTAGTCAAAATGAATTAATTAATTACATGTTAAAAATAATGAGAAATCAAAGCAAAAATAAATTATTTACATGTTAGCAATAATAATAAATCAATATCTACATGTTAGAAAAATAATATATTAACATATTAAGTGAGACAAATATAAAAGCAATAGAACAAATAAATAAATAAATGAAAATAATAATAATAATAATAATAATAATAATAATAATAATAATAATAATAATAATAATAATAATAATAATAATATAAACAAAAGAATAAATAAATAAACAAAAATAATAAAATATACATGTTAATAAATTAAATATGAACAAAATAATAAAAAATTAAAAGATCGAGACTAGAATGTTTACCCTCAGAGTTTCGGATTCGATGAAGGTAAAAATGATGATTGATTTGTTTGTTTGTAATGTGCAAGATTAGAGTTGAATATGATAAAATATTGAAATTTTATTCCAGAAAAAAAAATTGATAAAAAATTCTTTAAGAACAAAGAATTAATTTTTTTGCCTAAAGAATGATTTTTATTGATAAAAAAATAAAAATGATCCCAAGAACAAACAACTATTTTGTTTGTCTCAACAAACAAAACATATGAAAAAAAAAATCTTATTTTTAGAAATTCAAATGAAAAAAATTAGATTTTGATAACAAACAATTATTTTATTTGTCTCAAAATTAACTTTTCATCAAAAAGAGATTCAAAAGAAAATCAATGGAAAAAAGTTTAATTGACCACAAATAAAAATTAAGAAAAGAATTTTGAGAGCAAATAATTGTTGTATTTGTCTCCAAAATTAAATCGACCAACAAAACTCCTTCTAAATATATGTTTAGAAGAAATTCAATTGGAAAAAAAGATGAACTGAATTTTTTGTTCTTTTTTGGTGGGAAAAGTCTGAAAATATTGAGAGAATTTTTTAGAGGAAGAAGAATAGAAAACCTAAAAAAAAAACCCTAAGAAAATTCCCCCCATTTTTCTTTCCATTTTTTTTTATATGAAGAAAATAGAAACTAAAATTAATTAAGAAGAAAAAATCCAATTAAATCAGATCTTATTTAATTTGAATTTTAAAAAAGGAAAAAAAAACCTTTAAAAACCAAAAAAAAAGGGACAAAAAATGGATTTTTGGGTGAAAAATCGGAAAAAAATGATTTTGCCAATTTTGGCAGAACAGGTGCGACGGACGCCCGTCGCTGGCGAGCGACGGGCTGCCAGCGCACGCCGCGTGCTGGCAGGTGAGACGGGCGAGCGACGTCGCGCGCGCCTCAACGCACCACCGCGGCCGACGCTCGGAAAAATTTATTTTATTTTATTTTTTTTATTTTTAAAGATTAACTAAAAATACTACAATTTCTAAACCCCATTTTTCAAATCTAATTTTCAAAATATTTTTTATTATTTTTTACTTTTTCACTCTAAAATGCAAATTTAAACAGGAAATCACCACTTTTAACCTTTTTGCTTGTGACAAGACATCTTATCATCATTGGGCAATTTTGATCTGGGCTGCCTCAGGACCCGGTATCTACAGTCGCGCTCGCAACCCTTGATGCGCCCATGACACAGCAGGGACAACTCTTCTGTCACACGTGCAGCATAGCTTGCGCATGCAATCGAACACCATAAGCACTACTATCACGCTCGCGGTAGTGCACAGTCCAGCAATAATCATCCTACGGAATAATCTGTGGCACTCGCGACTCTTGTCGCGCTCGCAATAGATCCCCAATTTCAACTCAAAGATACAATATCATATACTTCTTTCAGCACTTGTTCACACTACTCAATTTACATTCACTTCAAACAAATCATCAACATAATTCATACCAACTATATGCATCTACAGCTAGTCAAAACACTCATATCTCATAATTATACATATAATTAGCATATCAATAACCATAACTATGCAATTACACATCATTATGCACACAATCAAATATAGCACAATTTAATTAGCAATAAGGCCTCATCAATACAACATATTATTCCAATTTTAACCCATTCATTAGAAGAGTGATTGAACCCTTCATTTCCCACGTTTTCCCCAAATAATACACACAAAATCTACATAAAGTACAAATAGAATCCCAAACCTCTTGAAACACTCCTCCAACCTTCACAAGCTAGGTGACCTTCTCTTTTCCCTTAGCTTTTCTACTAGATTCTCCAACTTACAAACAACATATACAGACACAAAACAGAATTACAACTATGAATTGAATTCCAAATCAAGAAGAAGAAAGAAGCTAATCTCAAGCTTACCTTTACGTTGACCTAGTTTAATAACCAATTAAACCCACTTAAAAACCAATCTTACTAACTCTAAGATGAAGAAATAAAGAAGAAGAGAGAAGAAATAAATTACAGATTTTTCCCTTATGGAATGACCGGCCAAGGAGGAAAAAAGAGTGACTGTTGACATCGGGTCCTGAGGCAGTCCATATCAGAGTTACCCGATGACGATATCAATGCCCGTTTCGGGACAAACAGATGAAAGTTGTGAGCTTTTTCTCTTCGAATTTGCAAGGATTGAAGATTTCTTTTGATGATGGGAGATGTCCGTACATTGGGAGGAGTTTGGGAATGAAAATCTTGATGTTGCTTGACTGACGAGATACCCATCTATCATGAGAGACGCATGTCACTTGTTCCTAAAGGCGGCCTTCCTCTCACGAGCGGTGCATGTCGTTCACTCGGGACGGGCCCGTCTCTCGCGGGAGCGACACCCATCGCTCGCTTATGGGCGCTCGTCTCTCGCAGTAAGCGACGGCTGTGGCCCACGGGTGAGGGACCATCTCTCATGCTGAGTGACACCCATCGCTCGTGTGAGAGGTGCTTATCCCTCGTGAGAGACAGCTATCCCCCGTCATGCGTCTCTCATGTGGTGGCTCGCCGCTTGAGAGGGGAGGTGTCCCCGTGACCGACGCCTGCCGGTCGAGGATCTGAGGCACTATTTCATGGGATTTTCAAGATTTTTCCAGGATTTTCTAAATTTATTTTCAAGATTCTTCAATATCTTCCAAATCTTTTCAAATTTTGGATTTGATTTTGGAAATATTTTGAATCGTTCGGTTTTGATTCCGATTTGATAAATATTTTTTGAATTCAAATTTAAAATTTAAATTTATTTGAGTTATTTTCCTTAACCTATAAATAGGGGGTATGAATCATTATTAGAGGTTAGCAACTTTCATCAGAAATAGAAAGTTTTCCCATGAAATTCTTGAAAAAGTTTCTTTGCTTGGATTTTTATCAAAAGTTTTCATCAAATCTTTTTAAAACCAAAGCAAATCCGAGAAAGCGAAATTAATTCATTTTTATTCGGCCCAGCTTTTTTTTAGCATTCATAATTACTACAAAACATCGAGAAGGAAAAATATGATTTTCTTTTCTTGATCTGATTATAAATTTTCAATTTTAGTGGTAAAAAAAAAATCTCCCAAAATTGCACATTACAAATTAATCCTTGTAGAATTCGATGAAGGCATGCACAATTCGTGAAGATGTGCCGTATCAAAGACTGAAATGCATGAGTCGTGAAGACGTGCATGACTAATGAAGAAGAGCACGAGTAGTGAAGAAGAGCACGAGTCATGAAAATCAGCCCGACTCGTGAAGAAGAATCAAGCAAGAGCACGACTCGGACAAAGCGGCACGAGTTGTACAGAGAAAAGGAAAGTGATAACTGAAGAATCCTAAAAAGGAATATTGTTTAATTTGGGGTATTACCTAAATAGGAATATAGACTCCTATTCAAACTCTACTACAGAACTCTATAAAGATCTAGGAAATCAGGTATTTTGACTCTCTCGAATTCTCTTTGAATTTCTATTCATTATTCGTCAATTACTGACTTGATCGTCGGAGTATTCATGAATCTCCATAGGTCCTTTGTTCTTTCTTGCAGGTAGCAGATTATGAAAATTTCTTCAACAATGTTATCATTGGTGCGGTGAGCGTGGATCGATCTCAGATCTTCCAGGAAACATGGCAAAATTGCCGACAGCGAAGAAGGGTACTCTGGTGGCCAGTCTCGACGGCGAGCGGCGTCACGGACACTACTCCAACCCAAATGCTTCAGTCGCTGCCCATCGGACCTCTTCAATCACCGGTAGCAGGCAGATCTGGGGTAGGTCTCCGGCGCCTTCCGATGTAATTTTTGAGAATACTGTCGCTTTTCCCGACGCGTGACCGTTGGTGGTTCACATCCCATGAGGTTTGTGCATTAACTGCTCCATTTATCGCCTCAAACACTACTCTAGTTGCTTATTTCTTTGGGAAAGAGATTTGGGATTCTGGTTCTAGGCTTGTTATCACTTTTTGTCTGGGATATTTTTCTCGTTTGGCTGCTGGGTCTTATGGCACTGAAGAGGTCGCAATTTTCGCTCTTTCCTGGATTTTTCACTTGTTTGTTAAAGCTGTGAACACAGGTCTCTTGCTTGAACATGGGTTGTTGGTGGTGAACTCCCAGTGCCTCAATCTATAATCCGGTGACAGTAGCCAATATGCCCAAAGCTCTCAATCCATGGAGCTCTCTCTATAATTTGCTATTTTGTAATATTTATACATGAATTTACGTGAGTTACTTTTGTGCCTTTCTAGCTTGTTATGTGCAAAGATTGCCCGGTCATCAGACCAGTGTGGGCCAAGGCAGCAGCTATGAATATGACCACTCTATTTCTTTTCTGGCTTGGTTTTGGCATTGGTGGGTTTTGGTTTTGGCATTGGTGGGTTATGGCTATACAAATCCCATATCTTTTGCTTCTCACTGGAATTAACGTTGTGACGCCCGTTCCCTAAGGTCAGACTAGCTCAGCTAATCCGAGATAGAGAAGGCCGCACACACACTACAAAACACATGCTTAACCTGAATAATAAAATTTCTTCACATACGATCTTAACTCATGCATCACATGCCAACTACTTTAGTTCACACATCATAACGACTCGTACGGCATGCAAACATATGGAAGGTCACATTCATGATTATCTTATTATTATAGGCCTTTACATACCAAAATACGTATCAACCATACAAAAACTTATACAAAATTCCCAAGCGACAACCCCAAACCTACGCTATTCACTTCCTATTGTTGACCGTGCAAAATGCGGGGACGTCCTCCAGTCGCCTCATGTCCGTACCTGCACGGATTAGAGTAAATCCATGCTAAGCGATAACGCTTAGTGGGGAACTCATATATACCAAATAATTTATCACACATCAAAAACACCATATATTACATGCTAGAAGTCATGCCAGAGTAATTATTATTAAGCAAATATCATTTTGAGCATGGTACTGTCCATTACTATATTCAATCATAACGCATCAATACACATATTCATATATCCACATCACATGCTTTATTATATTACAGTCACTTCCATTTAATATTTGATTAATCAGTTAGCCTGCAATTCTGTAACACCCCTTACCCATACTCAGGCGATCCCATCCGATAAGGAGTGAGATGCCGTAGGAGTAAAGGTGCCACCACACAGATACATAATACACATACACTCATCCATAAACATACATAACAAAATACAAGGTAATTTAAAACTTTACAAGACCATTCATAAAAGCTGATCATGCATTAATATAATAGAAGCATTACATTACTGTTCTAATCAACTGAGAGATATAAAAGATAATTACAAATCCCAAAATTACATATACAAAGGCGGAAGCTATTACAATAACATAAGAGAGTTCTATATAAAAAGAATCATAAAGTTACAAAAATAAGCCCTACACTAAGACCCTGCTGTGTTGGCTTCGATGGCGACGACTTCTCCCAAGACAAAATTCCTTCCGCACCTGCACGGGTAAACACACCGTGCTAAGCGATAAACCCTTAGTGGGGAAACAAACACATAGCATAAGGACAACCATTCACAACGGTCGACAAGGCAGTTCACATGCGTACTTCATTTACAAACGAATCATGGCATGACAGTAATGATAAACTCATGCTCACATACATAAAGCCATTCATCAAGAGATTCATAACAATAATCATATTCTCATAACAGATTACATTTTCACCATTGAATCCATAAGGGTAACATATGTTTCCCATATAACAATTCATACAAAACACCTGCTGACCCGAGGGAGTGGATAACGAGTATACGGACAGTACTTTACGGGTACGAGCCGATACGGACAGTACTTTACGGGTACGAGCCGATAAAACAAATTTTCATTTAACTTTTACAAAACATTACAAAGGGGATCTTAAACAAGATCCTTTCGGATAAGGGTTCGCGAGGAACCATTCAAGGACCTGATCGGGGTCCAAACAGAACACAGAAGCTGCAGCAAAGACTCTATTAGCCATGCCTAACTATCCACTTACTAGACTCTAGCAGGTCATACATAAGCCAATCCATCCATTTCATAGCTTCCAGAAAAAAAAATCATCATCATCAAATGAACATAATCATACCATAGTTACACTAGCATATTATTTATAGAATACCAAGCATAAATCTCATAACTGCTAAGGAAAACTGAAGTTCAAGCCACAAGGAATGAAAGAAAACTCATTCAGCAAACAGGGGACTGTCGCGCTCGCGACAGAGACCAAAGTCTCTTCGCTGCACGCGCGCGACGGATTTCGCGACCGCGAGGAGAACGGAAGGCCCAGGCTCTATCGCGCTCGGGATGGTGTCGCGACCGCGACAGAGGACAATTGGTGCTGTCGCGGGCTCGCAACAGATCGCGTGCTCGCGATAGCACTTGGCCAACGATACGCTCTGTCGCGATCGCGATAGAGAGTACACAATACTTCAGCTGTCGCGGGCTCGCGACAGATGTCGCGTGCTCGCGACGGCGAAGCTCCCAACACCACTCTCTGTCGCGATCGCGACAGCGTTGGGACTTTGAAAATCTGCAGAAATTCTGCAGATTTTCCTCTTCCAAATCCTCATCCAACCTCTCAAATCTCAATCCAAGGTTACTTACCTCAAATCCAGCCATTCATTAACATTATCAACCATAATACAACATTTATTAACATTAAACTTCATACAATCCATCAACTTACACATTCAATTCAAAGAATCAATCAAAAACCCAATTTATGCATCAAACCACATCCATTCTAAAATTACCCTAATTAACTCATGCCTTTGTAAGATCCACACTTCAAAGCAAATACCCATATCATATACATCAAAATAAATAACATCTAACAACCTAATTCCAAGAAATCATCAAAACACATACATGAACATATTCACATGCAAAAGCAAGAAATTCCCAAACCTTCAAAATCCTTAGCTCCTAATGCTTAGTTCCACTGGATCCAACAACTTCCTTGCCTTTAGGATCCCGGGGAGGCTCAACTAGGAACAAAACAACACAACACACAAACACAAAACCCAAAACTTCAACCCAATTCCGAAAATAAGAAAAAGAGAAGAAGATGGAGAATCAAATGAAGAAAATGAGAATAAATGCAGTAGATTTACCTTTAAAATGCTATGAAGTGATTAATTTCCACCACTAGAGGATTGAATCTAAGCCAGGGCACTTAAGAGAGTGGAAAAGGGGAAGAAGAAGAAGGAGAAGAAGGAAGAACGGGAAATGGGTTTCAAAAATCTGATTTTTCCCTTTTCATCTTTTTCACTTTCCCCCTTAACACATGTCAATCATCTAGTGGAGGAGATTACTCACTCACACCCTAACCTAGTGCATCACATACACACAATGAGACACTCTAATAATGCATCCTACATATGTGTGAGTACACACACAAGATTCTCCCAAATCATACACACCCTACACAAGTGCAAATGCATACACACAATTAATCCACTAGTGCATATCCTACTATGGTGCACTCATGCACACACACAAATCTATCTCAACTAATTAGCACCATAGTGCCAAACACACATACACGCACCAGAAAAACCCCAATTCATGCAATATTACCAAAATGCCCTTATTACACATAACTCATGCAAATGAACACACATACATATGTGGCTCATTCAACTAGGGGGCAAACGGGGTGTGACAACTCTCCCCTACTAATAAGAATTTCATCCTCGAAATTCTCACCTGAACTGAATAATTGCGGATACTGCAATCTCATTGACTCCTCCGGCTCCCAAGTTGCTTCCTCAACCCCATGGTGATTCCACAAAACCTTGACCAAAGGAATCTGCTTATTTCTCAGCTGTCTTACTTCCCGCTCTAGGATAGCTCTAGGTTCCTCATCGTAGGAAAAATCTGACTGTACTTGAACTTCTTGAACCGACAGCACATGGGAAGGATCCGATCCATACCGACGGAGCATCGAAACGTGAAACACATCATGAAGCTTTGACAGTTCCATCAGCAAAGCTAGTCTGTAGGCCACTAGACCAACTCTTGCCAACACCTCATACGGACCAATAAAGCGAGGACTAAGCTTCCCTTTCTTTCCAAACCGAAGTACTTTTCTCCAAGGAGACACTTTAAGAAAAACCTTGTCCCCAACTTCAAACTGAACATCCTTTCTCTTCAGGTTGGCATAAGACTTCTGTCGATCCTTGGCCACCTTTAGATTCCGCTGCACAACTCTGATCTTTTCTTCTGTATCTCTAACCAGATCTGGCCCAATCATTGACCTCTCAGATAACTCTGTCCAACAAACTGGAGTCCGATACTGACGTCCATATAGAGCCTCATATGGTGACATACCAATACTCGACTGGAAACTGTTGTTGTAGGCAAACTCCATCAATGATACATACTTGTCCCAACTACCCGGAAAGTCCAAAACACAAGCCCTCATCATATCCTTTAAGATCTGAATTACACGCTCGGACTGATCATCTGTCTGAGGATGGAACACTGTACTGAACTTCAGCTTGGTACCCAAAGCTCGCTGCAATTCTTTCCAGAACTTGGATGTGAACCTCGGGTCTCTATCAGAAACTATGGATAAAGGCACTCCATGCAATCGCACTATCTCATCCACATAAATACTGGCCAATCTATGCATCGGATAGTCCATCCTAACCGGCAAAAAGTGAGCAGACTTCGTGAGTCGATCTACAACAACCCACACAGAATCATGCTTCCTCTGCGTCAATGGCAATCCGGAGACAAAATCCATGGCGATGTCATCCCATTTCCACTCAGGAATGGACAAGGGCGTGAGCAATCTAGAAGGAACCTGGTGCTCAGCCTTGACCTGCTGACAAGTCAGGCACTTGGAAACAAAGTCCACTATGTCCCTCTTCATACCGGACCACCAAAAGAACTGCTTCAAATCCCGATACATCTTCACACTGCCAGGATGCATGGTGAAAACTGAACTATGTGCCTCATCCAAAATCTGTCTTCTTAACTCTTCACTATCCGGTACACACAAACGGTTTCCAAATAGGAGAACCCCATCCTGAACCGAAAACTCTGACTGCTTGCCCAAACTGACTTCTTGCACAATCCGCTGAAGCTTCTTATCACCCTTCTGAGCATCAACTATCCGCTGTCTCAAAGTAGGCTTGACCCTCAACTGAGCTATCAAAGCCCCATCTGAGCCAAACCTCCATCTAAACCGTCTCAAAAACAAGGCAGAAACTGACTTCCTACTCAACGCATCTGCGACTACATTGGCCTTACCCGGATGGTAATCCACAATGCAATCGAAGTCCTTAAACAGCTCTAACCAACGATGTTGCCTCATATTCAATTCTTTCTGAGTCAGAAAATACTTCAAACTCTTGTGGTCTGTAAAGATCCTGCACTTCTCCCCGTAGAGATAATGACGCCAAATCTTCAAAGCGAAGACAACCGCTGCTAACTCAAGATCATGCGTCGGATAGTTCCTTTCATGCAGCTTCAATTGCCGAGAAGCATAAGCTACAACCTTACCTTCCTGCATCAGAACACATCCCAAACCTACACCTGAAGCATCACTATACATAACAAACTCCTTACCCGAAGTGGGTTGAGTTAGTATAGGAGCTTCAACTAACAACTGCTTCAACCTCTCAAAACAGGCTTGACACTTATCTGACCATTCGAACTTAACTCCTTTCCTCAATAACCTGGTCATCGGAGCAGCTATCACTGAAAAACCCTTAACGAACTGACGGTAGTAACCCGCCAGACCAAGGAAACTCCTCACCTCCTGGATATTCCCAGGTGCTTTCCAATCCACTATCGCTTCAATCTTGGTTGGATCCACTTGGATACCCTTAGCTGAAACTATATGGCCCAGAAACGACACTTCCCGAAGCCAAAAATCACACTTACTCAACTTAGCAAACAACCGATGCTCTCTCAAAATTTGCAAAACTAACCGAAGATGCTCTTCATGCTCGGTCTCATCCTTGGAAAACACCAAAATATCATCTAAAAACACCACTACAAACCGGTCTAAGTATGGCCTAAACACTCTATTCATCAAATCCATGAATGCCGCTGGAGCATTAGTCAAACCAAACGGCATAACAAGGAACTCATAATGGCCATACCGAGTCCGAAATGCAGTCTTAACCACATCCTCATCCTTAACACGAAGCTGATAATACCCAGACCAAAGATCTATCTTGGAAAACACACCCGCACCTTGAAGCTGATCAAACAAATCCTCAACTCTGGGCAACGGATACTTATTCTTTACTGTGACCTTATTAATCTGCCTGTAGTCGATACACATCCTCAAGGACCCATCCTTTTTCTTAACAAACAGAACTGGAGCTCCCCAAGGAGATATGCTGGGTCGAATGAACCCCTTATCCAATAGCTCTTGCAGTTGAGTTTTAAGTTCTCTCAACTCCACAGGAGCCATCCGATAAGGTGCTTTCGATACCGGTGTGGTACCCGGCATAATCTCTATGGCTAGCTCAACTTCCCTCTCCGGAGGCAAACCAGGTAAGTCACTCGGGAAAACATCACTAAACTCTCGGACAATAGGGATGTCCTCAATCCTAACTTGATCCCTCCTGGAATCCAAAACCACAGCTAGAAAAGCCTCACAACCTTTTCTCATAAACCTCTTAGCTTGAATAGCAGAAATCACATTGTGCACGGAACTCGCACCGAAACCTCTGACAAACACTGGAACTCGGTTCCTAACCCGAAGTACGAAGGTCTTCCTATGACAATCAACCACAGCTCTATGCTTGCTCAACCAATCCATACCCAAAATCAAGTCATACTCTCTGAAGGGTAACTCTATCAAATCCACAGGGAACTCAACACCCTCAACCATCAACGGACAATTCCTATAAACTCTACTCACACTGACACTATGCCCTAATGGATTGGTCACACATATCTCATAGTCTAACTGTTCTACCACATGCAACTTATCAATAATCTTATGCGTGCACAAATATGAGTGTGTGGAACCAGGATCTATTAGAGCATATAATTCAGTGTCATGGAGTAGGAACTTACCAACAATCACATCAGGGGCATCCTGCTCCTCTCTAGCTCTAACAGCATAAGCTCTAGCGGCCATTAGGGGAGGAAATTCAACTGTCTCAGAACCAGCTCCATCTCTAGGTCGACCGCCTCGACCCCTACCTCGACCTCTACCTCTTGCAGCCTGCGAAACATTCGATCCAACTCTGCTAGCTCCTCCCTGAGGACCCGAATCTTCACCCATCTGAGGGCAATTAGCCACACGGTGCTCGGTGCTCCCACACCTGAAACACCCACCAGTGAGCCACCCACACTCACCCCGGTGAGCCTTACCACAATTCTCACAAACTGGAGTAGCATCAGACCGACCACCTCTACCAGATCCAGATACTACAGCTGAACCTTGCCTTCTCCCTCTGGTAGCCGAACCAGCAGATGGTTCATCTTGCGGGTTCCTAGACCTCTTACCCGAAGATGAGGAAACACCACCTCTAGCAGAACTCCGGCGCTGAGCTCTCTCTCTAATTAAAGTTTCCGCCTTCTCTGCCCTCAAAGCAGCCTCAGCAATCTGATAATAATGTACCCCCGGCATACACATCAAAGAAACTAAAGTGATCTTCAAAGAATCATTCAACCCGGCCTCAAAGTGCTTGCATCTGAAATCATCCGTCATAACCCCACGCGGAGCATAACGAGACAACGGGTTAAACTCCTTCTCATAATCCGCAACCGACAAGGCCCTTTGCCTCAAACTCAGAAACTGCGCCCACCTTGCGTCCTTATATGCCTGAGTCACATACTTCTTAGTAAACTGCTCATCAAAGAAATCCCATGTCAAAGGATCAGGCATCTGAGGTTGCCTACTCACCAACTCCCACCATTCGTATGCTGGACCTTGAAGCAAAGCCACAGCACACTCAGCTTGCTGATCAGGAGGACACCTAACTTCCCTAAAAGCTCTCTTAACCTTATCAAGCCACTTCTCCGCTATCTCCGACTCATCAAGTCCGGTCCCATAAAAATCTTCCACACCAGCTCTTCTCAGACTTACTATCGGAGCTTTCGGGGCAGTCACCCTTTCCAAAACCCGAGCCATGTCTTGATGCAATCTGAACATCGCCTCAAAAGGCATGGCAGCGGCCTCGGGCTGGACCCTAGCACGTTGAGCAGACACCGAAACAGAGACAGACGGATCTACCGCTGGAGGGTTCACACTTTCAGCGGACTCCTCGAGCGCACCGTGAGAAGAATAAGAATTCATCTAACAACAAGAGGACAACCACATCAGCCAACACAGCCCTAGACATAGACATATGCACACATAGCATCATATAAATAATCACCCAGAAACGCCTAAACCGGGGCTCTGATACCACAACTTGTAACACCCCTTACCCATACTCAGGCGATCCCATCCGATAAGGAGTGAGATGCCGTAGGAGTAAAGGTGCCACCACACAGATACATAATACACATACACTCATCCATAAACATACATAACAAAATACAAGGTAATTTAAAACTTTACAAAACCATTCATAAAAGCTGATCATGCATTAATATAATAGAAGCATTACATTACTGTTCTGATCAACTGAGAGATATAAAAGATAATTACAAATCCCAAAATTACATATACAAAGGTGGAAGCTATTACAATAACATAAGAGAGTTCTATACAAAAAGAATCATAAAGTTACAAAAATAAGCCCTACACTAAGACCCTGCTGTGTTGGCTTTTATGGCGATAACTTCTCCCAAGACAAAATTCCTTCCGCACTGCACGGGAAAACACACCGTGCTAAGCGATAAACGCTTAGTGGGGAAACAAACACATAGCATAAGGACAACCATTCACAACGGTCGTTAAGGCAGTTCACATGCGTACTTCATTTACAAACGAATCATGGCATGACAGTAATGATAAACTCATGCTCACATACATAAAGCCATTCATCAAAAGATTCATAACAATAATCATATTCTCATAACAGATTACATTTTCACCATTGAATCCATAAGGGTAACATATGTTTCCCATATAACAATTCATACAAAACACTTGCTGACCCGAGGGAGTGGATAAGGAGTATACGGACAGTACTTTACGGGTACGAGCCGATACGGACAGTACTTTACGGGTACGAGCCGATAAAAAAAATTTTCATTTAACTTTTACAAAACATTACAAAGGGGATCTTAAACAAGATCCTTTCGGATAAGGGTTCGCGAGGAACCATTCGAGGACCTGATCGGGGTCCAAACAGAAAACAGAAGCTGCAGCAAAGACTCTATTAGGCATGCCTAACTATCCACTTACTAGACTCTAGCAGGTCATACATAAGCCAATCCATCCATTTCATAGCTTCCAGAAAAAAAATCATCATCATCAAATGAACATAATCATACCATAGTTACACTAGCATATTATTTATAGAATACCAAGCATAAATCTCATAACTGCTAAGGAAAACTGAAGTTCAGGCCACAAGGAATGAAAGAAAACTCATTCAGCAAATAGGGGACTGTCGCGCTCGCGACAGAGACCAAAGTCTCTTCGCTGCACGAGCGCGACGGATTTCGCGAATGCGAGGAGAACGGAAGGGCCAGGCTCTGTCACGCTCGCGACGGTTGTCGCGACCGCGACAGAGGACAATTGGTGCTGTCGCGGGCTCGCGTGCTCGCGATAGCACTTGGCCAATGATACGCTCTGTCGCGATCGCGACAGTCGTCGCGGTCGCGATAGAGAGTACACAACACTTCGGCTGTCGTGGGCTCGCGACAGATGTCGCGTGCTCGCGACGGCGAAGCTCCCAACACTGCTCTCTGTCGCGATCGCGACAGCATCAGGACTTTGAAAATCTGCAGAAATTCTGCAGATTTTCCTCTTCCAAATCCTCATCCAACCTCTCAAATCTCAATCCAAGGTTACTTACCTCAAATCCAGCCATTCATTAACATTATCAACCATAATACAACATTTATTAACATTAAACTTCATACAATCCATCAACTTACACATTCAATTCCAAGAATCAATCAAAAACCCAATTTATGCATCAAACCACATCAATTCTAAAATTACCCTAATTAACTCATGCCTTTGTAAGATCCACACTTCAAAGCAAATACCCATATCATATACATCAAAATAAAGAACATCTAACAACCTAATTCCAAGAAATCATCAAAACACATACATGAACATATTCACATGCAAAAGCAAGAAATTCCCAAACCTTCAAAATCCTTAGCTTCTAGTGCTTAGTTCCACTGGATCCAACAACTTCCTTGCCTTTAGGATCCTGGGGAGGCTCAACTAGGAACAAAACAACACAACACACAAACACAAAACCCAAAACTTCAACCCAATTCCGAAAATAAGAAAAAGAGAAGAAGATGGAGAATCAAATGAAGAAAATGAGAATAAATGCAGTAGATTTACCTTTAAAATGCTATGAAGTGATTAATTTCCACCACTAGAGGCTTGAATCTAAGCTAGGGCACTTAAGAGAGTGGAAAAGGGGAAGAAGAAGAAGGAGAAGAAGGAAGAACGGGAAATGGGTTTCAAAAATCTGATTTTTCCCTTTTCATCTTTTTCACTTTCCCCCTTAACACATGTCAATCATCTAGTGGAGGAGATTACTCACTCACACCCTAACCTAGTGCATCACATACACACAATGAGACACTCTAATAATGCATCCTACATATGTGTGAGTACACACACAAGATTCTCCCAAATCATACACACCCTACACAAGTGCAAATGCATACACACAATTAATCCACTAGTGCATATCCTACTATGGTGCACTCATGCACACACACAAATCTATCTCAACTAATTAGCACCATAGTGCCAAACACACACACACGCACCAGAAAAACCCCAATTCATGCAATATTACCAAAATGCCCTTATTACACATAACTCATGCAAATGAACACACATATGTGGCTAATTCAACTAGGTGGCAAACGGGGTGTGACAAATTCAATGATGCGGATAACGGGTATCGCATTGGTACCACTCAGGTACTAGAATCTCATTGAGATTTCACTTACGCATGGGTACGCTCAGGTACCAAAATATCATTTCATTTATAATATAATCCAGCAAGGATTATTCACATTATTTTCGCATTGTGATTCCCATGGAATCAGACACATTATACGCATGGGGCTACAGCACTTGACCCTATAGGCATGCCTAACTATCCACTACTTGACTCGCAGGCTTAAGTTGTTAAACAAATTATGCAGTTCACATTGATCGCTTTTCACATCACATACAGAGATAGCTCATATCACATTCACTGGCATATTCAATATGCTTCCAAATTCATTCTTCATAGTTCATAACTACATATTTGATTGCATTCAAGATTTATCACATAGTATGCAAGTGTACACGCTTAACACTTACTCATAATGTCCTTCGTTTCACCTGAAGACTTACCATTAGAAAGTCTGAACACATTAGGGTTATATTGCCAAAACAAGGTAGGTCACGGTCACAATGAATTTCATTTTCACCGTGACATGTTGAAGTTCAAAACAGAATGCAAACTGGGGACAGGTCACGGTCACAATCAATTTCATTGTCACCGTGACATGTTCCCAAGTCTCGGCAGAATGCATCTTGAGGGTATGTCACGGTCACAATGAACTTCATTATCACCGTGACATATTCTCTCCTTGCAAAATAGAATGCTCTCTTAAGTACCTCACGGTCACAATGAATCCTATTGTCACCGTGACATACAAAAATCCAGTAGGCAGAATTGAACTCAAGCATATCTCACGGTCACAATCAATTTGATTGTCACCGTGACCTATGCAAAAACACCATAACATAGTTATGTTTTTTTTCAGTCCAATTCTTCCTTCTTATTAGAGCTTCAAATCTCACTCTCACTTTTGGCAATCAACCCATAAACATCATCCACATAATCAATTAGCACATACCTGTTTTCCCTTCTTGTTTTGACATTCAATAATAGCACAAATCATAATCATTCTCATGCACTTTATCACCAAGCATATTACTATTACAATCACATAATCTAGCATCATATAATTCATGCTCAACTTCAAATTCACATACTTATACAATTCAATTCAAATCTCTATTCAACCAACACAAATCACACAATTACACAATCAAGGTTTGTTCCCAAACCTTATCGCCTTAGCTCCTAATCTCGACGGATGCTCGGCTCTCCGATTACAGCTTTTCCCTTATCTCTCTTCACTTCTTCAGCTAGCAAAACCAATTCAAATTCCAGGATTGAACACAATCCATCAATTCCCATACCAATACCAAATCAAAACCAAGAAGGAGAGTAGAAGATGAGAATATGCATGCATAACCACTTACCTTTAGGTCTTAACACTTAATTCTTGCTCCAATTGGCAATATGCATACATCCACTTAAACCACTCTCATCCTCACTCACGAAAGCAAGAAGAAAGACAAAGTCAAATGCAGAAAAATGAAGAGTGAGGCCAACACACACTCACCTCTCACTTCTCTAGGCAAATGCATGCAAAGAAGGAGGTGGCATCCTCACAAAGAGCCACACGGAACCCACTATCAAAACCTGCCTCTTTAACCAATTTCTCACATTATTCTATTCTTAACTAAAGAATCATTAAACTACTAACCAACCATTAGCTTAATGTGGCACAATTACCAATTGGCCACTAAACTATCCACTCAACTTTCAATTAAGTCCTTCCAATTTCTCATTTTAAGTCCAAGCTATACATTCCATTCAAACGCATGCAACAATTAGGTCAATACTATTAGGGTACAAGTCCGACCATGACAACTCTCCCCTCCTTAAAGAATTTCGTCCTCGAAATTCATACCTGAGTGAAACAGCTGTGGATGCTGCTCTCGCATAGCCGCTTCTGGTTCCCAAGTTGCTTCTTCAATACCATGATGTTGCCAGAGCACTTTCATAAGTGGTATTTGCTTATTCCGAAGTTGCCTCACTTCTCTTGCTAAAATCACTTTTGGCTTCTCATCATAAGTAAAATCTGACTGCACTTCCACTTCTTATATAGGTAGCACATGGGAATCATCTGACCTATATCTTCTTAACATGGACACATGGAATACATCATGTAGCTTAGCCAAAGCCGGGGGCAAAGCCAACCGATAAGCTACTGAACCTACTCTTTCAAGCACTTCGTATGGCCCGATAAACCTCGGACTCAACTTTCCTTTCTTACCGAATCTTAACACCTTCCTCCAAGGAGACACTTTCAGAAATACTTTATCGCCCACACTGAATTCAATGTCCCTTCTCTTCAAATCAGCATACGATTTCTGTCTGTCACTGGCTACTTTCAATCTTTGCTGTATGATCTTAGCTTTCTCTTCTGTATCCCTCACTAAATCAGGTCCAATGATTTTGCTCTCATTCAATTCGGTCCAGGAAAATGGTGAACGACATTGCCTTCCATACAAGACTTCATACGGTGCCATACCAATGCTGGTCTGATAACTGTTGTTATAAGCAAATTCCATAAGTGGAAGATACCTATCCCAACCCTTAGAGAAATCTAAAACACATGCTCGCATCAAATCTTCCAAGACCTGAATAATTCTTTCCGATTGTCCATCAGTTTGCGGATGGAAAGCAGTATTGAAGTTCAATTTCGTACCCAAAGCCGCTTGTAAGCTCTTCCAAAACTTAGATGTGAATCTGGGATCTCTATCAGAAACAATAGACAAGGGTATCCCATGCAATCGGACAATTTCCCTCACATACAATTCAGCCAACTTTTCCATAGAATAATCCATCCGAACTGGTATAAAGTGAGCTGACTTCGAAAACCTGTCCACAATAACCCATACTGCATCCTGTTGTCTTGAGGTCAAAGGCAATCCAGATACAAAATCCATCGTAATATTGTCCCATTTCCATTGTGGAATAGGGAGTGGATGCAACATCCCCTGGGGCACTTGATGCTCCGCTTTAACTTGTTGACAGACCAGACACTTGGACACATATTCCACTACATCCTTCTTCATCCCAGGCCACCAGTACAACTGTTTCATATCTTGATACATCTTGTTTCCACCTGGATGCATAGTGAAAATCGTATTATGAGCCTCATGCATCAATCTCTTCTTTAATTCTTTATCACTTGCCACACACATTCTATTCTTATACAGCAGTACCCCGTCTTCATTCACTGAATAGTCAGTCTTATCCATATCACTGACTGACTGCAAAAATTGTTGCAACCTCGCATCATTTCTCTGAGCAACCATTAACTCGTCTTTCAGGACCGGTCTTGCTTTAAACTGTGCCAATAAAGCTCCGTCTGCAGAAAACCTCCACTTAATCCGCTTTAACTGTAATGCTGAAAATGATTTCCTGCTCAAAGCATCCGCTACTACATTAGCTTTTCCCGGATGATAATCCACAATACAATCATAATCCTAGAACAACTCGAGCCATCTTCGCTGTCTCAGGTTCAATTCCTTCTGTGTAAGCAGATATTTCAAACTCTTATGATCGGTATATATTCTACACTTCTCACCGTACAAGTAATGTCGCCAAATCTTTAAAGCAAACACTACTGCTACCAATTCCAAATCATGAGTCGGATAATTTTGTTCGTGCGGCTTCAGTTGCCTTGATGCATACGCTATCACCTTCCCCTCTTGCATCAATACACAACCCAACCCGACACCTGAAGCATCGGTATACAACACATACTCTTTGCCCGTCATTGGCTGCGTAAGAATTGGTGCTTCTACTAACATCTTCCTCAACTGATCGAAACTCGCTTGACATCTTCCAGACCACTCATACTTTACTCCTTTTCGTAACAATTTTGTCAACGGTGAAGCTATTACTGAAAATCCTTTCACAAACCTTCTGTAGTATCCAGCCAACCCTAAGAAACTGCGAACCTCCAACACATTCTTAGGCGGTTTCCAATTCACAATTGCTTCTATCTTAGTTGGATCTACTTTAATCCCTTCAGATGAGATCACATGACCCAGAAATGATACCTCTTTGAGCCAGAATTCACACTTACTTAGTTTGGCATACAGCTGATGCTCTTGCAAAGTCCGAAGTATAATTCTCAAATGCTGCTCATGCTCCTTTTCATTTCTTGAATAGACTAAAATGTCGTCTATGAATACTACCAC
Organism: Excoecaria cochinchinensis; assembly: GCA_947683425.1. Taxonomy (NCBI): domain Eukaryota; kingdom Viridiplantae; phylum Streptophyta; class Magnoliopsida; order Malpighiales; family Euphorbiaceae; genus Excoecaria; species Excoecaria cochinchinensis. The sequence continues at coordinate 2,967,323 of CANTUQ010000044.1, read as the reverse complement.
AAATTGGTCCAAATACGGTCTGAACACCCGATTCATCAAATCCATAAATGCAGCAGGTGCATTGGTTAACCCGAATGGCATTACCAGAAACTCATAATGCCCATATCGAGTTCTAAATGCAGTCTTAGGTATGTCTTCTTTCTTTACTTGCAACTGATAATACCCTGAACGCAAATCAATTTTTGAAAATACACCGGTTCCTCTTAACTGATCAAACAAGTCTTCAATTCGAGGTAAAGGGTATCGATTCTTTACTGTCACTTTATTCAATTGCCGATAATCGATACACATTCTCATTGTACCATCTTTCTTCTTGACAAATAGCACTGGTGCTCCCCAAGGTGAAACACTAGGTCTAATAAAACCCCCGTTCAGCAATTCTTGTAGCTGTTCTTTCAATTCCTTCAACTCAATTGGAGCCATTCTGTACGGTGACTTAGATACAGGGACTGTTTCTGGTGCCACGTCAATCGATAGCTCAACCTCTCTTATTGGTGGTACACCACTCAATTCTTTAGGGAATACATCAGGAAACTCTCTGGCTATCGGTATCTCTTGTATTTTCACATGTTCTCTCTTACTGTCTATCACCAAAGCTAGATAAGCTTTACATCCTTTTCTCATACACCGACAGGCTTGCATAGCAGATATCACATTCACAAGAGGATTAGTGCACACTCCTCTCACTGTCACTTTGTTCCCCTTGCCATCATAGAGTACAACCAGCTTCCTCTTACACTTAACATCCGCATCATATTTGGTTAACCAATCCATACCCAAAATCAAATCAAACTCGTCAAACGGTAGTTCAATCAAATCCGCTGGAAACACTCTACCTTGAATCTCTAATGCACAGTTTCTATACACTCTGTTCACATTAATGTTACCTCCCAACGGGCTTGACACACAAATATCATATTTTAAAAATTCAACCTTAGGCATCTTTTCACATATCTTTTTATTACACACATAAGAATGAGTTGAGCCAGGATCAATAAGTGCAAACATTTCCATACCACAGAATAGAATAGTACCTGCTATCACCTCAGGCGTATCCTGATCCTCTCGTGCCCTCATAGCATAAGTCCGCACTGCTGCCGCATCAGGCCTATCCACAATCTCAGAATCAACTGCACCCCTGGACTGGCTACCTCTGCCACATCCTCTTCCTCTTCCTCTATTAGAAGAAGGCAAATTTGAACCACCCCTACTCTGCTCTTGTTGATTTCCTGACATCTCATAAGCATTCAGGCAATTAGCAAGGAAATGCTCAGTGCTTCCACATCTGAAACAAGCACCCGTCACTCTCCAGCATTCTCCTCTATGCCTCTTGCCACAATGAGGACACTCATGAACCTCACTTCTGTTACCAGATGTTCCTCTTCCCGAACCAGATGCTGAGGGAGCGCCACGCTTCTTACCTTTTGCTGCAGGATTGAACCCGAATTCCGTAGGTGGTGCCACATGAGAATCTCTTGATCTTTTCCCTGTCTGGGAACCACCTCTACTTGCATTCTTCCTTTGTTTTCATTCTCTTTGAGCTCCCAAAGTCCTTTCAGCTCTCAAAGCTGCTTGTACAATTCGATAATAACTTATATTCTGTTCTGTTGTTAGAGAAATCAGCAATGCTTTAATCTCCTCAATCAACCCATCCTCAAACTGTTGACACCGCAACACATCGGTCAAAACACCTTTTGGCACGTATTTGCTTAGGCGACAAAATTCTGCTTCATACTCTGCCACCGACATGGTTATCTGCCTTAAACTCAGAAACTTCTTCCAGTTTGCCTCACAATGAGCTTTAGTGATATACTTGTTCTTGAATTCCCTTTCAAAGAACTCCCAGTTTAGTGGTTCAGGGAGCATCGGATTCTGTAGGACTAGCTTCCACCAATCATATGCAGGGCCTTGGAGTAATGACTCCACAGATTCAACCCACTGGTCAAGAGGACACCGTATCTCCTTAAGAATCCTCTCCACCTTCTCAATCCAGTACTCTGCTTTTTCTGACTCATCTAACCTTGTGCTATGGAATTCCTCCAAACCATGCTTTCTCAAAGATTCTATTGGGGCTCTAGGCGCCAACATGCGCTCCATCACTCTCGCCATATCTTGTGTCATTTTCATCATAGCTTCCATAGGCCCAAACGAAATCTCATTCCCGAAACCAACCGATCTAGACTTTCCAGACCCCGTCACCTCAGCTTCACGAGGATTCACACTTTCGGCAGATTTTTCTCCGGTATGCCTTCCAGAATCCATTGTTACTACATAGATTAAACAAGGACTTCCGCATTAGGTCAACAAACTATACCCATCTTATCTACCTAATTCCCAGAAAAGACTCAACCAGGCTCTGATACCACAACTTGTGACGCCCGTTCCCTAAGGTCAGACTAGCTCAGCTAATCCGAGTTAGAGAAGGCCACACACACACTACAAAACACATGCTTAACCTGAATAATAAAATTTCTTCACATACGATCTTAACTCATGCATCACATGCCAACTACTTTAGTTCACACATCATAACCACTCGTACGGCATGCAAACATATGGAAGGTCACATTCATGATTATCTTATTATTACAGGCCTTTACATACCAAAATACATATCAACCATACAAAAACATATACAAAATTCCCAAGCGACAACCCCAAACATACGCTATTCACTTCCTATTGTTGACCGTACAAAATGCGGGGACGTCCTCCAGTCGCCTCCTGTCTGTACCTGAACGGATTAGAGTAAATCCATGTTAAGCGATAACGCTTAGTGGGGAACTCACATATACCAAATAATTTATCACACATCAAAAACACCATATATTACATGCTAGAAGTCACGCCAGAGTAATTATTATCAAGCAAATATCATTTTGAGCATGGTACTGTCCATTACTATATTCAATCATAACGCATCAATACACTTATTCATATATCCACATCACATGCTTTATTATATTACAGTCACTTCCCTTTAATATTTGATTAATCAGTTAGCCTGCAATTCAATGATGCGGATAACGGGTATCGCATTGGTACCACTCAGGTACTAGAATCTCATCGAGATTTCACTTACGCATGGGTACCCTCAGGTACCAAAATATCATTTCATTTATAATATAATCCAGCAAGGATTATTCACATTATTTTTGCATTGTGATTCCCATGGAATCAGACACATTATACGCATTGGGCTGCAGCACTTGACCCTATAGGCATGCCTAACTATCCACTACTTGACTCGCAGGCTTAAGTTGTTAAACAAATTATTCAGTTCACATTGATCGCTTTTCACATCACATACAAAGATAGCTCATATCACATTTACTGGCATATTCAATATGCTTCCAAATTCATTCTTCATAGTTCATAACTACATATTTGATTGCATTCAAGATTTATCACATAGTATGAAAGTGTACACGCTTAACACTTACTCATAATGTCCTTCGTTTCACCTGAAGACTTACCATTAGAAAGTCTGAACACATTAGGGTTATATTTCCAAAACAAGGTAGGTCACGGTCACAATGAATTTCATTGTCACCGTGACATGTTGAAGTTCAAAACAGAATGCAAACTGGGGACAAGTCACGGTCACAATCAATTTCATTGTCACCGTGACATGTTCCCAAGTCTCGGCAGAATGCATCTTAAGGGTATGTCACGGTCACAATGAACTTCATTGTCACCGTGACATATTCTCTCCTTGCAAAACAGAATGCTCTCTTAAGTACCTTACGGTCACAATGAATCCCATTGTCACCGTGACATACAAAAATCCAGTAGGCAGAATTAAACTCAAGCATATCTCACGGTCACAATCAATTTGATTGTCACGTGACCTATGCAAAAACACCATAACATAGTTATGTTTTTTTTCAGTCCAATTCTTCCTTCTTATTAGAGCTTCAAATCTCACTCTCACTTTTGGCAATCAACCCATAAACATCATCCACATAATCAATTAGCACATACCTGTTTTCCCTTCTTGTTTTGACATTCAATAATAGCACAAATCATAATCATTCTCATGCACTTTATCACCAAGCATATTACTATTACAATCACATAATCTAGCATCATATAATTCATGCTCAACTTCAAATTCACATACTTATACAATTCAATTCAAATCTCTATTCAACCAACACAAATCACACAATTACACAATCAAGGTTTGTTCCCAAACCTTATCGCCTTAGCTCCTAATCTCGACGGACGCTCGGCTCTCCGATTATAGCTTTTCCCTTATCTCTCTTCACTTCTTCAGCTAGCAAAACCAATTCAAATTCCAGGATTGAACACAATCCATCAATTCCCATACCAATACCAAATCAAAACCAAGAAGGAGAGTAGAAGATGAGAATATGCATGCATAACCACTTACCTTTAGGTCTTAACACTTAATTCTTGCTCCAATTGGCAATATGCATACATCCACTTAAACCACTCTCATCCTCACTCACGAAAGCAAGAAGAAAGACAAAGTCAAATGCAGAAAAATGAAGAGTGAGGCCAACACACACTCACCTCTCACTTCTCTAGGCAAATGCATGCAACGAAGGAGGTGGCATCCTCACAAAGAGTCACACGGAACCCACTATCAAAACCTGCCTCTTTAATCAATTTCTCACATTATTCTATTCTTAACTAAAGCATCATTAAACTACTAACCAACCATTAGCTTAATGTGGCACAATTACCAATTGGCCACTAAACTATCCACTCAACTTTCAATTAAGTCCTTCCAATTTCTCATTTTAAGTCCAAGCTACACATTCCATTCAAACGCATGCAACAATTAGGTCAATACTATTAGGGTACAAGTCCGACCATGACAAACGTTGTCATGTTCTATGCTCCTGTTTTGTTCTCCTATTTTATTTAGAAGTATTGGGTGTAAGAATGATGCTTTGCTTCTCTCTTCTGTGATTACCGATCCTATTTGTTGGTTTTCCAATACATGAGTCCGGGGAGCATATGGCTGCATTTGGCGTATTCTTCTTGATGTAGGTGTTTTATTCCTTTAGACTAAATAATGTAAAATTATTTCAACGTGAAGCCAATCCCACCTAACAGTGCACTTAATGGAGTGAATTTAAAGCTATTCTCATCTAGTAGGCCAATGGATGGCTTTGCTGCGAAATTAACCCAGATTTACAACCTCCAAGTTGGCGATGAGAACAAAAAGGTTCAGGCTTTAGTCAACACTCTAGCATTTGACTAGCAGCTAAGAAACTTTCTCGAAATTGCAGAGCAAAGAATGAATAGACTAGCAACGATGAAATTGAAAGGCAATAACTTTTTTATTTGCTTATAATGGAACAAAAGTGACACTGCATCGTCTCCACACTGTTCTCTCGAAGGGGAAAAAGTTTCAGCGGATCAAGTTTTCATTCTTCAAGAAACTTCATGACGGATTTTAGAGTGGATAAATGCTTGTGGCTGGCTTCTTTCAGTAAAGTAGGTAAATTATTTACATCTCTTTTTCTCCTCTTGTATGTTTCTTTTGAAGCTCGCAGGCATGAAATTAGAGGTTTTCGAGGCAGAAACTTATCTCCAATCCCAAAAGCACGGGCTCTATCAACAGCTTCAACAGGAAAAAATACTCTTGTTATTTGTGAATCTTAATAATCAAGCATCAGCACTTATTTCATTTTCTCCTGAAATTTTGTGCTCAAGAATTGCAACTTAATTTAAATCAATTGGTAGCAAATTATTTACTTTGTCTATGCTCTTGCGTCAATGCTAATTTTGATGCTTTCATGTAGGAAATTAATTTGAAGACTTGGGTTTTTAATGATCTTAATTCTTGGAGCAGAAAGCGCCATGATTATGTAAAATTGGTCAATAATTATTGGAATGGTGGTTTATGTATCTTGCAATACTCTGTCTTCTTCGTTTGTTTTTTATTCACAACTCCAATTTTGGTCAGGCAAAAATTCAGAGATTGCAAGAGAGATCATATGCTACTCAGAAGCCCTATCACTAGGGTTCTCTTCTATTTTTAGCCCAAGTCCAGTATCTTATCCCACTTAGAACTGAGATTCTACCTCTATAAGTGATTTACATGATCCATACCAAAGTTCATCTAGTCCAGGCTCTATGGAAATTAGTACATAGTAAGTCATAGTCACTAAGAATGACGGGTTTGACTCTACAACAGAAGTTATTGGTTCTAAAAAAGATGAAATTAATCAATACTTGAGAAGATTAGAGGAACGGTTGAGTCTGAATGAAGATGGCATCAAAGACATTGGTCCATCTAGAAGAACCACATCTCTGTCAAGGCTCCTCTTCTGTGGTCTAGTTATATGCTTAAAGTGGATCTCAAAAAAGGCTTACAATTGTTTGAGATGGGAATTTATTTTTGATACTCTTTTTGAAGTTGGTTTCCCTGAGTCTCTTATTTTTGTTTTGGCTACTTAGTCCAGTCAAGAGAACAGATCTTTGAGAGCAACCATTAAATCAGCCACGTCACTCTTTATGATAATGGGTAGCTTGAATCTCTTGCAACGACTTGATTCTTTGACAGTCTATGCAAAATCCACTAGAAAGCAATTGCTTCATTGACGAGTTGCTTATCTGTTACCCTACTACTCGACAATCTAGAAGAATCTCTTGTTCAGGTTAACTTCTTGAAAAATATATTCTATTGATTGATAACTGTCATGTCCAACAAGGGAATCACGTGGTGTTTCTTCTTGTTCTTCATATGCTGTCTCACATGGATCATTTGATTGCTTCATCACTTAAAATAAGTTCGACAATGTTGCCAATTATTGCTCACTTAGGCAAGTTCGCCATTCGAGCATCAAGTTTGGCTATGTCGCCAATCATTGCTCACTTAGGCAAGTTCGCCATTTGAGCATCAAGTTTGGCTATGTCGCCACTTATTGCTCACTTAGGCAAGTTCGCCATTCGATCATCAAGTTCGGCAATTTCGCCATTTATTGCTCAATACCACTATCCGTGCTCTCGATTTCACTTCAATAGCTCAAGTTCGGCAATTTTGCCATTTGAGTACTCACCTTAATAGCTCAAGTTCGGCAGTTACGCTTTGCATGCAGTATCTTATTTCAATTGTTATTGTTCCAATTTGCACAGTTATATGGACAGTCTTATATCTCATACGTTATCCTGAGTTTGGACGAGCAGTATGTATACACTGGGCAATTTATTACTTTGCTCTTGACGGCTTTACGAGACCCGGGCAGTTATTCATCGGTTTCGTCATCAGCTCGGTTATTTTTTCTAAATTCCTTGCTCGATTATTTTTCTAAGTCATTCAGATTTTCAATCAACTCGGAACACCTCATTCCAAGCTCAAATTTTCTTCTTTTCCTAGTTCGGTCTCAGCAGCCTAATGATTTTTCTTTTCCCACCCAATTACTGACATAAATGTCATATGCTGGAGGGGGGACTTATGATAACTGAAGAATCCTAAAAAGGAATATTGTTTAATTTGGGGTATTACCTAAATAGGAATATAGACTCCTATTCAAACTCTACTACAGAACTCTATAAAGATCCAGGAAATCAGGTATTTTAACTCTCTCAGATTCTCTTTGAATTTCTATTCGTTATTCGTCAATTACTGACTTGACCGTCGGAGTATCATGAATCTCCACAGGTCCTTTGTTCTTTCTTGCAGGAATATAGACTCCTATTCAAACTCTACTACAGAACTCTATAAAGATCCAGGAAATCAGGTATTTTGACTCTCTCGAATTCTCTCTGAATTTTCATTTATGATTCGTCAATTACTGACTTGACCGTTGGAGTATTCATAAATTTCCACAAGTCCTTTATTCTTTTTTGCAGGTAATAGATTACGAACCTTTTTTCGACAATGTTATCACAAGGGAGGTCCGCATTCTGTTGCAAGCGCGACAGAAAGAGCCATTGGACAGTTACTTTCAAAAAGTCACTTGAAGGGGCTACTTCTCCACTAACCTTTATAACTCTTTGAAGAAAGGGACACAACTCTTAGAACACTATAAATATGTAATTCAACTGTAACTTTAGAGAGGATAAGAAGATGAATATAGGATGAATTTTTCTTTAACTAATTCATTTTTCTATAAGTTTGAAGAACAGTTTTTATATAGTTAAAGTTCTAAGTTAGATTTTATGTTTTGAAGAAGAAGACCAAGGAGGAGAAAAATTTATTACAATGGTTTAAGAAAAGGGTTGAGAGATTTCTTTCTTCTAACTCTTATCTTTTATTTTCTTCTCTGTAATTTAAATGAATGTTATTTAATGAACTTTAATTATATTAATTTCTTCTATTTCCGTCTATGTTAGTAATCTTTGAATGCAGAATTTTCAATTAGTATATTATTGCATGATCTTTATAAGTTAAGGTAGAATTGAGAGGTTCATTTTAACTTACATCTAATAGGAATTCATTATTAAAACATAACTAGAGAGATCAGTATGTTGAGATAATTGCTATAGGTTGGTGAATATTCTTAGAATATGTAATTGAAATTAACTAGTTCATTAATGAGAGTTAGGGATTAGCATTTCAATTGCATATTTTAGGCATTCTAATTCATGGTCGAGAGAGTGAATTAGAACAACATTCCAACTTGGCTTGCTTATAAGATTAAAATTATGATTAAATGATGGAATCAAGTTTCATAATTATTAAATCTTCATTATATACTTTGTCTTCTTTGATTATTATTAACTAGGCTTAATTAAGTTACATGATAATAATAGTTTAGAGATAACTTTCAAATTAATGAATATTGTAAATAAGATTAAAATTGAGTAGTAATAGTGTGTAATATTAATCTATATTCCTCGTGGGATCGACATCTTTTGTACTATAATCGGTACACCTTATACTTGCAAAATTAGAGTGTAGAAATATGCCTAACAAGTTTTTGGCACCGTTGCCGGGGAATGTTATAATTAATTTATTGCCATTGTAAATCTTGATATATGATTTTGGATTATAATACTTGTTTTTGTTCTACATGTATTTTATTTTGTTTTATGATTCTTTATATTATTTGGTTACTTAATTTTCATATTTTTGATTTTAATTTTACTAACACAGATTGTTTTTGTTCTACAGGTAAAACTAGTAAAAATTATGTGTTGTTTTATTTATTATGAATATAGGAGAAATTAGAAAAACAAAATTGTGTAAATGTTACTGTCATGACCGGACATGTACCCTAAAAGAATTAATCTGAATTGGCATGTATGTGAATTGAATGTGTGGCTTGGACTAAATTGGAATGAAGGCAGGACTTGATTGAAAGTTTAGTGGATAGTTTAGTGGCTAATTGGTATAAATATGAGATTAAGTTAGGAATGGTTTAAGGTGCTGATTAGGTTATTTAATGATGGATTAATTAGGAATAAAATAAGGTAAGAAATCTATTGGTGGAGACAGGTTTTGTGAGTGGAATTCATGTGGTTTTATGTGTGTGTGCCACCTCCATCTTTTGCATGCAAGTGTCCTTGAGGTAGAGAAATGACCCATTTGTAAGGATGGAGTTAATTTCTGAGTTTCTATTTCATTTTTGATCGGGAGAATAGTCTTTAGGTTCCTAAATCAGTAGCATACTTGTAAGAAGGTCAAGTTGTTAAGTTGCTCAAGAATTAAGTTATTGAACTTTAGAGGTAAGAGATTATGAATGCTTATTCTCATCTTCTACTCTTCTTCTTCTTGGTTTTGATTTGGTATTGGAATGAGAATTGATGGATTATGTTCAATTCTGGAATTGAACTGGTTTTGCTAGCTAAAGAAGTGAAGAAGGATAAAGGGAAAGCTGTAATCGGAGAGCCAAGTGTTCGTCGAGATTAGGAGCTAAGGCGACAAGGTTTGGGAACAAACCCTAGTTGTAAAATTGTGGAAATTGTGTTGCTTGAAAAGGAATTTGGTATGAATTGTGTGCATATGAGAAGTAATGGCCTTGAGCATGAAATTGTATGGCTAGGTTTAATATTGGATGTGGAGATATGCTTTGTGGAAATGTTGTTTGAGAATATGTATGCTATGTGTATAATGAATATGATTATGATTTATGCTATGAGTGAATGCAAATGTCAAGATGGAAATCAGGTATGTGCCAACTAGGTATGTGGTTGATAAATTGGGTTAATTTGTTAAAAAGGAAATTGGGTTGGAAGTCCTTGAAAGGAAACGGGAATTGAATGGGGAATTGGAGAAATCTTGCATGGGTCACTATGACAATCAAATTGATTGTGACCGTGAGGTATGCTGGAGTTCTATTCTGCCAAGTTCAATTGGGTATGTCACGGTGACAACAAAAATGGTTGTGACCGTGAGGTACCCAAGGAAGCATTCTACCCTGCAAAATCTACTATGTCACGGTGAAAATCAAATTGATTGTGACCGTGACATACCCTCAAGTAGCATTCTGCCGAGAATTGGGAACATGTCACGGTGGCAATCAAATTGATTGTGACCGTGACCTATCCTCTGTTTGCATTCTGTTTTGGACTTCAACATGTCACGGTGACTGATAACTTCAATTTAGTATTTAGATTTGATATTTATTTCGTATGATTTACGGTGTTTAGTAGTGTTTATGGTCGTGATATGCTTAATTTAGATTAATTATGTCAATGTTAATAAAATTAGAGTTTTCATGTAATTTTTTGTTAGTTTTTGATTAAGTTTGAATTTGTGTGCATAATTGTTTAGGTACCTCACGGTGGTGATGACATTGGTCACCACCGTGACATACAAAGGGAGAAAAATAGAATGCAGGAATACACTAGGTCACGGTGGTAACCAAAGTCATTACTACCGTGACATGTGTATCTATTGGGCAGAATGCAGACTTGTTATGGGTCACGGTGGTAACCAATGTCATCACCACCGTGACCTAGTTCGCCCCAAGACAGAATCAAGTGAGAAGTTACCTCACGGTGGCAAAGTAATGTGGTTGCCACCGTGACATATTAAATTCCTGGACAGAAGCAAAAATTTGAGCATGTCACGGGGGCAACCTATCTTGGTTACCACCGTGACCCCTATCCTACACGCAATCCAGATTTAGCTCCTCAACACCTCACGGTGGCAACCAATCTGGTTACCACCATAACCCCTCGCGAATTAAAAAGAGAAGTTTCTGATTTTGAGTGGCGGCTGCTAGTTTTGAATCTATTTTAAAATTAGGATTTTAGAGATAGACTTTTGGGGATAGTTTTTCAATTGTTCTTAATTAAGATTTTGGATTTTATCTTGAAAATTGGATTTGCAATTCAAGAGTTTTTACATTAGAAATACCTAGTTTTAGTTTTAAGAGGAGTTTTTACATTCAGAGAATTTCTAGATTTTCTCCATTGAAGATTTAAAGAAGGAGATTGAAAAACTAAGGGTTCAAACGGGATCTACACCTTAAAGAATTTCTGGGTTTATTCTTTCCTCTTTCCTTTTGATTTTGTAATGGATTGTGAGTAGTTTTTAGTTGTTTGGGGGATCTCTGAATCCCCTACCCATGATGTGAATTCTGAACATCTTTGAATTTAAATATGATTGAATGGTTTATTTCACTGGTATTTATTATTGATTCATGGAATTTATTTTATCAAGTTAATTTCCAGTTTTGATTTATTTCATTATCTTTGTTGGTTATTGAGTTGTATGGATTGAATACCATGGTTATCTATATTAAGTTTTTATCATTCTTGATATGTCATTTGGATGACTCCGATTGGGAATCTAGAAGTGCAGGATTTTGTGATTTAAGACTAGAATGGTGAGTGAGATAATTAAGTTTTGGGTTATTTGACTTCGTATTGGGAAAGTAAACCAAACTTAGGATTTTAGACCCGTGCATAGGCTGATTATGTGGCTGACTCCGGTTTGGGATGTCATATAATTTGAGTGGCTGACTCCGTTTGGGAAGCCTGGGTTAAGAGGGTTATCCCGATTTCTTTCATAAATAATTCTTGGATTAATTTTATTCATATCTGGGTATGGGGTGGATGAGTGAACCTGAGCAACGTTTGTCTATTTTTGAATTCTTATCTTGTTAATTTTTTCGTCATTTTGTTTATTGCTGTAACAACCCGATTTGGCCCTAGTAGAATTTCGGGACTTTTGTTCGCAAATTCAAGGATTTGTGTGTATAAAAGAGTGAGTTTGCATGAAAGCACAGCTGTGCTTTTGGGTAGGACACAGCTGTGTCTTTGTGGGTGTGGTTGATGGAGCTCTTGACACGTGGCATCGTAGGGTGTTAGCACATAGCTGCGTAGGAGTGAGACAAGTGGCAAGAGATATATATGTATTTGATTAAGAGATAATTGAAGGAATTAATAAGGTACGTGGCATTTAATGGGGAGATTTAATGTTGGATAAGGGATGGCAAAACACAGCTGTGCTTTTGAGTGAACACAGCTGTGCTTTTGGCCAATTAATGGATTTGAATATGGATTGACCAACTACCCTCCTCATTCCTCTTGTTCACGTTGGTTTCTTTCTTTTCCCTTATTTTGCCTTTGTTTCATTTCTTCTTCTTCTTTGCACTGTTTTGAGTGATTCATTTGGGATGGGATGAAGAGAGTGGATTTTTGAGAAGAGGTAAGTAGTACTATTATGATAGCATTAGTCTTCTTCTACTACTTGGTTTCTGTTTTTGATTTAAAGTAAAAAGAAAAGTAACCCAAGTGTTTTTGTGTGGTTTTGGTACAAGCTGGAGACAAAGAGAAGATCAGAACGAGTAGAGAGCTGTGATCGAGTTCCTAGAGGTAGGGATCGAGTGTGATCTTGTTAATTTGCATGTGTTTAGATGAAAAATGTTTGAATAGAGACATGTTGAAATAAAGAGATGCTTGATGAGCTTTAATTAGCTCAAGATGTTCATTTTGATTGCTTACAGTGCTCATGACATGTGTATATATGTTTAAAGTATGTGTATTGATCAAGAGAGTGTGTGTGTAAATGATAGAGTTTGATTTGGCAAATTCTGCTTATTTATCATCTGACCCCTGCGTGATGTTTTTGTCATAAGTTTAATTTTAGACGTCTAAATTGAGTGATTATTGATCCATTAGAACACTGAGTTAGATATCTATAAATGTTACAGAAATAAGCTGGAGCCAATTCTTGCTCTAAGACCCTGAAAATTAGCCAAAACAGAGGTGTCTCTACCTTGGCCGGGTCATTTGACCAGTTCAGATTGTTTAGATCATAAATGATGTTATGTATGTCCAATTGACTTGAAAATTGTCCCATGTGAAAGTTAACCTCCTAGGTAACAAATGTTAAGAAGAAACTTTTTCCTAAAAATATCTTTTAGATGTTCGTTTAGCCTGAACAAAAATGAGTTGTGAAGCAGTCCTGTATCCAGGCTTCTGTTTTGCAAAATTTTGGTAGGTCACGGTGGTAACCAAATTCATTACCACCGTGACATATGAAAATACTGGACAGAATGCTCATCTTTAGACCTCACGGTGGCAACCAATCCATTACCACCGTGACCATCCCCTGTTATGCATATTTTGAGTGTTTTTCTACCCGAAATGCACCCGAACTTTATGGTAAGTTCCTATAGAATGTCCAACTCATTTCTAACCTTATGGAATGAGTAGGTGAGTGGTTGTCAATTGAAATTATAGGTGATTAAAGCTATGTCATAAGAGTTTAATAATGAAATTAAATGTATATATGCTTTTTAATTATTGAACATGATATGCAGGTGATGTTGATCATGTATGATTGAATCATAATGTGTTTATGCTATCAGTTCCGCTAATAAGTGTCCGCGTAGCGCCCCGATATTCCTTACCGGGGGTATGAGGGTGTTACATTTATTGGTATCAGAGCTCTAGGTTAATTGGTTCGGGACTAGAAGGCGATAGAGTATAGTTATGTATATGTATTAGAGTTTGTCTAGAGCTGTGGCCTAATGCAGATGTCGTTTGTGTAAAGTATAGATTGAGTCCGACTCGCGTGAGAGTGTAGACGAGGCAGCGGCAGATGTGAATGGGTAAGAGTTTGAGGTGACACTCTGTATTCCTGTCAGCTATCTTCTTGAAATCATTTGACATGAGCATAGTGAAACATGGGGACGGGAAAAGCGCATGACAATAGCTTACATTGCATTTTCGCATCATTTTGCATACATAAATCATTACATGACCATTTCATCCGCATCCCTCATTTGTATGTGAAAAGCATCATTGTATGCGCTTCATTGAGAAAAGCTGACAGGATATACATTCAGTGCTAGATGCATAGAAGAAGTATATGGATTAGAGTGCAGTGCATTAAGGAAAGTGTAAAGTGTGTTTGATTTGATAGCTGTATGGTATAAGTGATAACGGTTCAGAGATCTGTTTAAGGATGTACCGGTGTAAGTGATTAGCGGGGAAATTTCGAGGACGAAATTTCTTAAGGGGGAGAGATTTGTAACAACCCGATTTGGCCCTAGTAGAAGTTCGGGACTTTTGTTCGCAAATTCAAGGATTTGTGTGTATAAAAGAGTGAGTTTGCATGAAAGCACAGCTGTGCTTTTGGGTAGGACACAGCTGTGTCTTTGTGGGTGTGGTTGATGGGGCTCTTGACACGTGGCATCGTAGGGTGTTAGCACATAGCTGCGTAGGAGTGAGACAAGTGGCAAGAGATATATATGTATTTGATCAAGAGATAATTGAAGGAATTAATAAGGTACGTGGCATTTAATGGGGAGATTTAATGTTGGATAAGGGATGGCAAAACACAGCTGTGCTTTTGAGTGAACACAGCTGTGCTTTTGGCCAATTAATGGATTTGAATATGGATTGACCAACTACCCTCCTCATTCCTCTTGTTCACGTTGGTTTCTTTCTTTTCCCTTATTTTGCCTTTCTTTCGTTTCTTCTTCTTCTTTGCACTGTTTTGAGTGATTCATTTGGGATGGGATGAAGAGAGTGGATTTTTGAGAAGAGGTAAGTAGTACTATTATGATAGCATTAGTCTTCTTCTACTACTTGGTTTCTGTTTTTGATTTAAAGTAAAAAGAAAAGTAACCCAAGTGTTTTTGTGTGGTTTTGGTACAAGCTGGAGACAAAGAGAAGATCAGAACGAGTAGAGAGCTGTGATCGAGTTCCTAGAGGTAGGGATCGAGTGTGATCTTGTTAATTTGCATGTGTTTAGATGAAAAATGTTTGAATAGAGACATGTTGAAATAAAGAGATGCTTGATGAGCTTTAATTAGCTCAAGATGTTCATTTTGATTGCTTACAGTGCTCATGACATGTGTATATATGTTTAAAGTATGTGTATTGATCAAGAGAGTGTGTGTGTAAATGATAGAGTTTGATTTGGCAAATTCTGCTTATTTATCATCTGACCCCTGCGTGATGTTTTTGTCATAAGTATAGTTTTAGACGTCTAAATTGAGTTATTATTGATGCATTAGAACACTGACTTATATATCTATAAATGTTACAGAAATAAGCTGGAGCCAATTCTTGCTCTAAGACCCTGAAAATTAGCCAAAACCGAGGTGTCTCTACCTTGGCCGGGTCATTTGACCAGTTCAGATTGTTTAGATCATATATGATGTTATGTATGTCCAATTGACTTGAAAATTGTCCCATATGAAAGTTAACCTCCTAAATAACAAATGTTAAGAAGAAACTTTTTCCTAAAAATATCGTTTAGATGTCCGTTTAGCCTGAACAAAAATGAGTTGTGAAGCAGTCCTGTATCCAGGCTTATGTTTTGCAAAATTTTGGTAGGTCACGGTGGTAACCAAATTAATTACCACCGTGACATATGAAAATACTGGACAGAATGCTCATCTTTAGACCTCACGGTGGCAACCAATCCATTACCACCGTGACCATCCCCTGTTATGCATATTTTGAGTGTTTTTCTACCCGAAATGCACCCGAACTTTATGGTAAGTTCCTATAGAATGTCCAACTCATTTCTAACCTTATGGAATGAGTAGGTGAGTGGTTGTCAATTGAAATTATAGCTGATTAAAGCTATGTCATAAGAGTTTAATAATGAAATTAAATGTATATATGCTTTTTAATTATTGAACATGATATGCAGGTGATGTTGATCATGTATGATTGAATCATAATGTGTTTATGCTATCAGTTCCGCTAATAAGTGTCCGCTTAGCGCCCCGATATTCCTTACCGGGGGTATAGGGGTGTTACAATTGCAATTATTGCCGTCAATTTAATTTGATTATTTCTGTTTGCTTATTTTAGTTATTTAAATTCTTTGTTTTTATATCAGTAGTTAATTCAATCAATTCAAACAATTGGGAATTCTTTAGCATACATTTGATTTTCATTACTTATGCACACAGTCTCTTGGGTACGATAACTCGGAGTCTTAAAAATACTCCATTATATTACTTATCGATTCAGTACACTTGCTGAGGTCGTGTCAAGTTTTTGGCGCCGTTGCCGGGGACTGGCGTTGTTTTAAGTTTTGATTATTAATTGTGTGTGTTTTTCAGTTTTTTTATTATTTTATTTTATTTTATTTTTATTTTTGTTTATTCTTTTCAGGTAGTTGTTGTGGTGCATGAGTAGATTGAGACAGGAACAAATAGCACCCTACGATCTTGAAATCGAGAGGACTTTTCATTAACGAAGGAGAGCCAACAGAGAAAATAACATGGACAACAATCCTCCTCCTATTGGTGAAGTTCCTCCCGGGAACGAACAAGTGCCGAGGGCACAAGATGAAAATCTGGGGAATTATAGAGAAGAGGTCCCGAGGCAGAGGACAATAAGGGATTATTCATTACCAAGATGGAATGAGGATAATCGGACAATTGTGCTGCCAAGGGGAGTGCAATTTAAGCTTAAACCAGCCACCATCAATATGGTACAAAGGAATCAGTTTACGGGTTCAGAAGTGGAAGATCCCGTACAGCACTTAGACATATTTTTAGAGGTCAGTGATACAGTTCAGATTCCTGGAGTATCATCTGACTCGGTAAGATTAAAGTTATTCCCTTTCACATTGATTTGAAAAGCACGTGAATGGTTGCAAATGCTACCTAGACAGTCGATTAGATCATGGGACCAGTTACAGGAGAGATTTTTTATGAGATTCTTCCCTCCGATAAAGACTGCGAACATCCGTAACAGTATCTTGGGTTTTAGTCAAATGAGTGAGGAGCCATTTCATGAAGCGTGGGAAAGGTTTAAAAGGCTGTTGAGAAGCTGTCCACACCATGAGATAGCCATTTACCACTTGATGACAACATTTTATTCTGGGGTTACACCGCAGACAAGATCTTTATTGGATGCTTCATCAGGAGGGTCATTTATGAATAGACTACCAGAGGAAGCTTTTCATCTGCTAGATGAAATGGCGGTAAATGATGCCCAATGGTTTAATCCTAGGTCAGTTCCGAAAAGACAAGGGATACATGCTGTGGATGAGGTGTCGATGCTGAAGGCACAGATTGAGTCCATGAGGAAGGAGATGAGTTATCTGAAAGTGCAGAATGTAGCCTCTGTGGCTCAAGAGAGTGGATGGTATGAAAGTGGGCAATTTGGTCAAGAGAGTGGGGCAACGAGAGATATAAATGCCATAGGAGATTACAGAAGGAATGACCCCTACAACAACACATATAATCCGGGCTGGAGAAATCATCCAAACTTCTCTTGGAAGGATGAAAATCCAAATACTTCATCCTCTCAACCACAAGTTAGACCTCCCTTCAACCAAAACACGCGTCAGAACCAAGGGCAGCAATACCAACAACCATATCCACCCCATCACAATCAAGGGCAACAATACCACCCACCGGGATACCAACCGAGGCCACCTGTGCAAGAAAAGAAGACAAATCTGGAAGGCATGTTCCCTACTTTCATAAACAGTCAACAACAGTTTGTAAATAGCCAGTAGCAGTTCATGGCTAATCAAGAGTCAAGGTGGAAATCTCAAGAGCAATGGAACCGGAACCAAGATGCTTGCATGAGGAATTTAGAGACTCAAGTGGGACAACTAGCAAATTCCGTGTCTCAAAGACAACCGGGAACATTTTCTTCGAATGTGGACCGGAATCCAAAAGAGGAAGCTAAAGCAATCACACTGAGAAGTGGTAAGGAAGTGGTACCGAGCGAAGACCAAGGTAAAAATTCTTCATCATTAGAAAAGGAGGAGCCGACACGGACGGTAAGTAAATCTAACTCTAGAATAGAAGTTAATGAAGATGCTCCTAAAAGTGATAAGGGTAAAAGTTTAGTGAATCCAAGGGTAGAGGATCTTGATATAAATAGACTGCCATTTCCTGCAATTGCTAAACAGGAAAAGAAAAATGAGCAAAAAGCTAGGTTTCTAGAGATGTTTAAGAAACTGCACATTAATTTACCATTTGCTGAAGCTTTAGCTCATATGCCTAACTATGCTAAATTTATGAAAGAATTATGTTCTAATAAAAAGAAATTAGAAGGGCATGGAACTGTACAACTTACAAAAAATTGCAGTGCTATAATTATGAACAAGATCCCTGAGAAATTGGAAGATCCAGGTAGCTTTACTTTACCCTGTGCTATTAGTGAAGATTTTTATGGTAATGCTTTATGTGATTTGGGTGACAGCATAAATTTGATGCCTTATTCTATTTACAGGAAGCTTAATCTTGGGGACCTCAAGGAGACGGGAATGATACTTCAACTTGCAGATAGGTCAGTGAGGCGGCCCAAGGGAGTGATAGAAGATCTGTTAGTGAAGGTGGGGAAATTCATCTTCCCAGTGGACTTTGTGGTGATGGAGATGGAAGAGGATAGGAAGGTGCCACTGATAGTGGGGAGGCCATTTTTAAACACAGCAAAGGCATTGATCGATGTTCATGGTCAAACGGTCACCCTGCGGTTCAATAATGAGGAGTTAGTAGTGGATATGAATAAGGCTCAAAAGCATCGATCTGGGGATATGGAGGAGTCTGTGTATTTTGTAGACGTAATAGACGAGTGTGTGGAAGAAGTGCAGGAAAAATTGGTTGGAGCTGATCCAGAGAATTTGTGTTTGTTACATTCAGTGGAAGGTGATGAAGTGAAAGAAGAGATGAGGGGAGAAGCCATAGAAATTGTGGAGACAGAAGATGGAAAGGACGAATCACAGAATGAAGAGTTTAACCCCAAAAAGGGGGATTTAAATTCTGAACTTAAACCTCTCCACTCTCATTTGAAATATGTATTTTTAGAGAAAGATCAGAAACCCGTAATCATATCTTCTTTGTTGTCAGGTGATGAAGAACAGTTGCTGCTAGAGGTGCTGAAGAAGCACAAGGGAGCCATTGGATGGGAAACCTCAGATTTGAAGGGGATTGACCCAAGTTACTGCACACACATGATTCAAATGGAGGAGGAATGCAAGCCGGTAGCTCAGCCTCAGAGAAGACTCAACCCGGCCATGCAAGAGGTAGTAAAAAAGGAGGTACTCAAACTCCTTAATGCAGGTATAATCTACCCTATTTCTGATAGTAAATGGGTTAGCCCAGTGCAGTGTGTGCCTAAAAAAGGGGGAATAACAGTGGTCAAGAATGAACTGAATGAACTGATTCCAACGCGTACAGTTACGGGTTGGAGAGTCTATATTGATTATAGAAGGTTGAATATTGCCACTAGGAAAGACCATTTCCCTTTGCCATTTATTGATCAAATGCTAGAGAGGTTAGCAGGTAATAGGTTCTACTGTTTTTTAGATGGGTATTTGGGATATTTGCAGATTCCTATAGCCCCTAAGGATCAAGAGAAAATGACCTTTACCTGCCCATATGGCACATTTGTATATAGAAGAATGCCCTTTGGGTTATGTAATGCACCGGCTACGTTTCAGCGGTGTATGATGGCTATTTTCCATGATTTTATAGAGAAATTTATGGAGGTATTCATGGATGATTTCACTATATATGGGGCTGATTTTATGAGCTGTCTAAAGCATCTTGATTTAGTGCTAGGGAGGTGTGAAAAGACTAACCTAGTTTTTGTAACACCCCAAAACGGCCCTATAAGAATTACGGAGTTTTGGTTTAAAAAGGGTTGAGTTTTCTGTGAGAGCGTTCTGTCACGAGCGCGACAAGCATCGCGAGCGCGACAGGACCCTCCCGTGGAATGTGTGCACAAGTGGGTTTATGAGATGTGGGGTTGTAGGGAGTTGACACATGGCATTGTAGGAGAGTGACAAGTGGCAAGGAGTGTGAGTTTTACATGAGTTAGATAAAAAAAAATAAATAATTGACTAGTGGATAAAAGAATATTTGACTTGGGTAAAAGTTAAAGGGAATTAATTTGGTTAAATGATATGTATGTAATTAATGGGCTAGGTGGCATTTATTAGCACGGTTAATTGTGGGATTAACTTGGACTATCTGCCTCTCCCTTTTCTTTTCACGTTGGTTTCCTTTCTTTGGCCATTATTCTTCTTTTCTTTTCCTTTTTCCTTGAATTTCTGCCGTTCCCTTGCTTTGCCCTTTCTTTGTTCTTCTTTCTTGATCTGTTTTGAGTGATTCATTTGGATTGGTTTGAAGAGATTGGGTAAAGAAGTAGATTGGTTTTCTAAGAAGGTAAGTGACTTGATTTGCTAGCATGGTCTTCTATTTCTATGTACATATTTCTGTTTTTGATTTAAAGTGAGAAGTAGAGTGATTCAAGTGTTTTGCGTAATTTTGGTTCAAGCTACGGCCAAGAGAGTGGATAAAGGCAAGGAGAAGGTCGGAATCGAGTAGAGAGCACAAGATCGAGCTTCCTAGAGGTAGGGATCGCGTGCGATCTTTATTGTTCATTTTGATTGCTTGCAGTGGTTTATGGTGTATGTATATGGATATGTTGTGATTATATGTGTTAAATGGTCTACATACAACTTTCATGTGTAAAGTGTGTTTGTGGGTGAATTCTGTTCAGAATGTTATCAGACCTCTGTGTATTGTATTTGACATAAGTAGAGTTACAAGACTTCAATTGCATTGATTGAAATTGCATCTGAAACATAAGATCCGTAGCTAAAAATGTCTAAGAGGGTACTTGAGATAATTCGGACTCTACATATCCCAAAAAGTAGTTAAAACGTAGGTGGCCCTGTTCTGGCGGGTTCACTAGAATAGTAGAGTTTATTTAGGTCATATCTTAAGTTTTTGATGTCAAAATTACCTAAACATTGTCCCATTTGAAAGATAATATCCTAGGGAACAATTGTTATGAAGACCATTTTGCCTAAAAATGTGGTCTAGATGGTGGGTTTTGCGATTCAAGTTTAGGGTAAAAAGTGGTGCCGTGAGGCACCAGAGGCGAGTCTCTATCGCGAGCGCGACACTTGTCGCGACCTCGCGATAGAACAACTCATTTTAAGCTTTTCCTTCTTCATTTTGAGCTCATAGTTGGCATGGGTCAAAACCTCGCCTTTCCCTTTAACTAAATTGTATATTTTTTTGATGTTTTACTCCCCGGAATGAACCCGTATTACCCCGGAATGTTTTCGTGACTTATACCCTACATGTTTAGGGTTATCAAATGATTATAGGATTAGTTATCTATGTAACCAATGCTATGGCATAAGAGTTAACATTGACCATGTTATGCTATGTGATATGAATTGTTATATAATGCATTTGGTATAGAGTATAGAACCCTTATGCAATCTGTCTTCTGTCGCGAGCGCGACCACTTGTCGCGATCGCGACAGAGAACCCCTTCTCGTCCTGTTCTACTTGTTTTGAAGAGTGTTTCCTTTTGTCTTGCTTTGCATGATTTATATGTTTATGTAATGAATTTAAGTGTTACATACTTTTAGTTGTTGAACAAGATTGTATATGAATTACATGCCTCTGAATTTGATAAATGCACTTGAATTTTAGTTGGTGAGCTGGTATTGAGCCTGATTACCGTTATAGTGGATAGATAAGCATGCTTATAAAGGGCTATAGTGCAGCTGCTACATGTTGGCCTTAATTGTGCCCAGAGTTCGAATACCTCGTGTATTCCATAGAGTTTGAGTTAATTCTCCACATGTAAGATACTGTAAGCGGTATCTAGAGTTACCCGTATCCACCGTGAAAGGAATTCAGGCTTATTGTTATTGCTAGTGTATAGTGAACATGAAATGATTGTATGTAGTGTTACGAATAAAAGTTAAAGTACATGAGAATAATGAAACGTGATAGTTGTGTATACAAGTATATGTTTATATGAATTGGAATACATGATTTACATGAGTGTGAAAATATATGCATGTGTGTTTTGACTAATATATGTGGTGTATATATAATTTATTTTGAGACTTTGAAAGAAGTCCCTTGCATTGTTTTCATCCCCACTAAGCGTTATCGCTTAGCACGGATGTTGTTTTCCGTGTAGGTACAGGTTCGGACCAGTGAGAGCGTACATCTGCAGGTTAAGGCCACTAGGAGCTTTTGTTACATCTTTTTGTATAAGTTATAGATAGAGTTTTACATTTTGAGTAACATCATTATGTAATAAAGAGTATAGTTGTTACATGTAAATGTTAAAAGTATATGTATATGAATCGAAAAATGAACATGTATAAATATAAAGTTTTTGGTAATATGTACAGTTTACATGTATAGTAAAAGTAATTTTGTTTGGGCCCAACTTATTTCTAATTATTTGTTATTACCACTTCTGCTAGTGTATGTATATGTATGTGTATACGTATGTGCCCGTGTGGCGCCCCGATATCCTCCCAGGGGTTATGGGGGTGTTATAGTTTTAAATTGGGAAAAATGACATTTTATGGTGAGAGAGGGCATTGTGTTAGGGCATAAAATTTTAGAGAGAGGGATAGAAGTGGAAAAGGCAAAAGTTGAAGTAATAGAGAAGTTACCGCCTCCGACGAGTGTTAAGGGCATAAGGAGTTTTTTAGGACATGTAGGGTTTTACCGGCGTTTTATTAAAGATTTTTAAAAAATTGCTAAACCCCTGTCTAATTTACTCATGAAGGATGCTGTTTTTAATTTTGATAATGAATGCTTGCTAGCTTTTGAAACGTTAAAGCAACGGCTTATTTCAGCTCCGGTGATTATATCTCCGGATTGGACTATGTCGTTTGAACTAATGTGTGATGCTAGTGACTATGAAGTGGGAGCGGCACTGGGATAGCATCGGGATAAGATATTCTGTGCAATTTATTATGCTAGTCACACTTTGACAGGAGCACAGGTTAATTACACCACCACAGAGAAAGAACTTCTTGCCATTATGTATGCGTTTGAGAAGTTCAGACCATATTTGCTGGGTGCAAAAGTTATGGTGTGGTCGGACCATGCAGCCTTGAGGCATTTGTTTGCCAAGAAGGAATCCAAACCGAGGCTGATTCGTTGGGTGTTGCTATTGCAAGAGTTCGATTTAGAAATTAAGGATAAGAAGGGCGCTGAAAACTTCGTGGCAGACCATTTGTCAAGAATGGAAAATGACCACATTGAAAAGGGGGAAATTTTAGATTTATTTCCTGATGAACACATTTGTGCTTTATTTGCTTGTAACACTTATGTTCCTTGTTTTGCTAACATAGCAAATTTTCTTGCAGGAGGTTTTATGCCTAAAGATTTTACTTAGCAGAAAAAGAAGAAACTGAAAGCTGATGCCAGACACTACATTTGGGATGACCCCTATTTGTTTCGCTTGTGTGCTGATCAAATGCTGAGGAGATGTATCTCGGATGAGGAGACGGGAGCGATCATCAAGGCATGTCATAGTGGGGAAGCTGGTGGGCACCATGCACCAAATCGAACGGTATCGAAAATTTTATCCTCTGGTTTTTATTGGCGTACTATGTTTAAAGATGTGCAAGTTTTTGTGAAAACCTGTGATAGGTGTCAGAGAGTAGGTAACATTTCTAAGAGAGATGAGATGCCTTTAACCAATTTGCTAGAGTTAGAATTGTTTGATTTGTAGGGGATAGACTTTATGGGACCTTTTCCGGTTTCTTATGGGTATGAGTATATTTTTGTAGCAGTGGACTATTTGAGTAAATGGGTAGAAGCAATAGCCACTAGAACTTGTGATGCCAAGGTTGTTCTGGAATTTTTGAGAAAAAATATATTCACCCGATTTGGAGCCCCTAGAGCAATTATTAGTGATGGTGGTAAACATTTTGTTAACCACCAATTTAAGGCTTTGTTGCAAAAGTTTGGAGTTAGGCATAAGGTAACCACCCCTTATCATGCTCAAGCTAATGGGCAGGTTGAAGTGTCCAATCGGGAACTTAAGGCCATCCTAGAAAAAACTGTAAATTCATCTAGAAAGGATTGGTATTTAAGGTTGGATGAAGCTTTGTGGGCCTACCGAACTGCTTTCAAAACATCTATAGGATTATCCCCATTTAGGCTTGTTTTTGGCAAATCTTGTCATCTCCCTGTCGAATTAGAACACAAGGCTTATTGGGCAACCGAGTTTTTAAATTTTGATATTAAGAGTGCAGGTGAGAAGAGACTTCTCCAGATAAACGAATTGGAAGAGATACGCTACTGGTCATACCAACAAGCAGAAAAGTATAAGGCAAACACAAAGAAATGGCATGACAAGAGATTAGTCCCAAAAGAATTCACTCCAGGTATGAAAGTACTTTTATATGATAGCAGGTTGCGTTTGTTTCCTGGAAAGTTAAAATCTCGGTGGAAGGGGCCATATGAGGTTGTGAAAGCTGATCAGTTTTGAGTGATCACATTGAAGCACCCGAATGGTGAAAATGAGTTCAAGGTCAATGGACACCGTTTGAAGCCTTATTTTTAAACCAAATATGATGGGGCTTTAGCGATAGTCCACTTGCGGATCCTTAACGGTTTTTAAAAGTCCAGCTGCGGACTTGTTAAATGCAGAACTTCTTCTCCACTTATGTTATTTTGTGTTTATAATTCTTCTCTTTAGGTCGTTAATCCTGTTTATTTTTGTTGAGATTGGCTGGTTTTTCGTCATAAGAAAATTATGTTGTTAAAGGGAGACTGTTCCAGGTTTTAATAGCTGAAGTTTTGAGTGGTTAATGAAATGTGTTTGCATGTTTGCAGGTGGTCACGGTGGTAATGGATATGGGTTACCACCGTGACCAAGGGAGAATGCATTCTGGAATTGGGATGTGCATATGTCACGGTGGCAATGAAATCTGGTTACCACCGTGACCAAATGAGGAAGCCATTCTGGATTAGAATTTTTCGTATGTCATAGTGGCAATGGTTTTGGGTTACCACCATGACCAAAAGGTAAGTCGCATTTTGTTTTGAGTTTGCACATGTCACGGTGGCAATAAAATTTGGTTACCACCGTGACATGTTGACACTTCCATTCTGTTTTGCATTTTTCGTATGTCACGGTGACAAAGAAATTGGTTGTCACCGTGACCAAGGGGCATTTCAATTCTGGATTACAAGTTTTAGGTACCTCACGGTGGCAACCTATTTTGTTACCACCGTGACCCACGTGCCCATTTGTTTTAAAATTCCAGTTTTTCATGTGTTGTTTCTCACTCACCCGCACATCGCACTCTAAAAAAATTTCAATATTTCACTTCATCTGCTATTTCGACCTTCCAATCTTTCTTTTAGGCTTCAATTTCTGCCAACCTACAACAAGTAAGTAATTCTACTCTTTCTTTTTCTTTCTATTTTTGCATTTATTTTCTTTTCGTGTTGTTCTTTTCCCTATTCTTGTTTTTACAATAGCGGTATGTTAGAAGTCTCTATATTTCTCTCCGCTTAGGATTTACTTCTGTTTATGCTCTGAATTTATGTTGGGGGTATTCTCAATTCTTCTCTTCATCTTCAATTTCAATCTCTGATGTTGAATCCATGAACGAGTTTGGGTTGGGATGTTAGGGCAGTTGGCTGTGTGCGTGATTTAAGTTGAAATTTTTCTTCAAATCCTTGGTCAATAATGGAAATTGCTGGGTTTTAATTATTTGCCTTGTATTGTAATGCCTGATTTTGAAATTATGGGTTGTTAGTATGTTCTGTGAGCTTCAATTTGGTCAGATAACTATCTGCATACCAGGTGTTTGACTAAATGTATGAATGAATGATTTTCCTGTTTTTTCTAATTCCTGCCAATTTGAAATGCCAAGATTCTTTTGCCATAATGTTAAAATGAGTTTGTTGTTCTCATTTATCCATTTTGCCTTTTGACAGTAGCTCAAATTCTCTTAACCTTTTATTGCATTTTGCTACTAGTGATTCTGGGTTTCATACAGCATTTGCTCATCACCTTTGCCGCATTGTGCTTATGTCATTTGCATTCTTCTTGCATTCTGGCATTTGTTATGTTATTCATTTTGGAATTGAGAGCTTGTTTAACAACTTAGCAGGAGCTTGACATTATGCTTTATTTTAAATCCATTGCTGTTAATGCCCATCGCATGCTATTGAATTTAGTTTTTCTATGTTGTGCAGTGTCTCCTAAGCGCAAAAGTTCAGCTCTTGCCTCTAGTTCATCAGTACAAACATCCAGCCAGCCTACGGTTGATATTTCCCATATGCCTTCTTGGGTTCCGACCAGTCAGAAACCTACATATGCTCTGTTTTCCAAATGCTCGTACATTCCAATGAGCTACTTGGATTTTGATTTGTTGGAAAAGCTGGGAATAAAAAATGACGTACAGCGGCTAATATCGAATATTGGTTGGGAGCGACTTTTTGCGATTAATGAGAAAGTCTATCCGGGGTTGACCAGAGATTTCTTGTCAACTGTGCACTGTAAGAACAGCCGCGACCCCACTCAAGATCCAGGAGGAGTAACTTTTTTTTCTGGAAGGTACAAAGTATGAGCGGTCTTTTGTTAACTTTTCTGAAATGCTAGGTTTTCCTGCCCTCGCTCCAGACTGTTTTGCGGATTATGACAAGGATACCGCCTGGGAAATTATTCGAGACTCTGTGACAGCCACGCAATATGTATCGGGCAAGACCAAGGCCCACCATCTTCACACTCATGCCATGTGGATCCTCCATCGATTTTTCTCACTATCTTTCTTGAGTCATGTGGACTCACTAGGGCAGGTAAATTTACCAGAAGCATTATTTCTCGCTTGTATGGTGCGGGGTGTGCAAATTAATGGAGCACCCCATCTGTGGCATAAGTTGGAAGAGATGCAATGGCACCCCAAGAAGGTGAAAAAGATTGCTTTGGGTGGGTTAGTCACAGTAATCGCTAAGGCTGTGCATCACCCCTTGAGGAGACCCAAGTCACTTTCCTCCACTGCGACTATTGATAAGAAGCTGTTGAAGAACATGAAAGTCGTAGTGGACGACGCAACGACTGGACATGGATACAGATTGACCACCCACGCCGAGTATCTTTAGGGAGTCCAGCGGGGTCTAGGAGGCATGCCCTATGAGCACGAGGATGATCCGGAGGCACCTCCAGCACCAGAGCCTGCGCAATTATCATCGCAGCAGTACGACGCTCTGATGGCACGCATGGACATCATCGCTGCATCAGTGGACACCCTTGCCGCATCTGTGGGCACCATCTCAGCGTCTCAGGCAGACATGCAATCTCAGATGGACCAGCTGATCCAAGGATTTTTTGCCTGGTCTGCACGGTTTGATACCCATTTCCCACCGCCCCTACCACCATCAGATCCATGATCAGGGAGATTCCTTATCTTTTGTTTTGATTTTTGTTTATTTTTGTTTATTTTTATTTTTCTTTTTAATATGTACTATTATTACTTGCTGTGGACAACAAGTTTTTGTGTGGGGGGTAGGAGACATTAACTTTATATATATATGTAATTAACAGCATTGATGTATGATGCATGTTTATTTCTGTTCTGTTATCTTTGTACTTTATTTTCGTTGCCTAAATATCTTTATCTCAGCTTGGCTTAACCTCAGTTATTCCTGATGTGAATGTTTTGAACTTTAATTGGAGAATGGTCTATCTTAAAAACTGATATTGGCAAATGAGTAGTTGGAAGTTTTAGAAGCAAATTGAATCTCAATCAATCATATATCAAGTAATTTCCAATCTTTTATGCACTATAGGCTTGTTTGTAAAAATTTGAAAAATCCAGTGCGTAAGAGTTTTTGAGTGAAGGAATTTTAGGATGGTTAGAACCTTCCTCATCACCCTTCGAAACATGATAACAACTTAAACAAGTTTAGGACATGATTAAGGCAATTTATTTCTTTGATAACCACTTTTAAATAGCTTTAGACCTACCTGTTTATGTTATTTCCATTGCTAGGCCCGTTGAGCTGATTTAGTATGCTAAAAGCGTACTACGCAATTTTCTTGTTACACTATTATTTTACCATTTAGCCTAAATGCCTTTGCCTATCCTTTTCTGAGAATCTGCCACTCTAGGATTGGGTTGGAATATCATTGAAAGTTGAATAAGGATATCTATTGTTGAAATAGTGGAAGTGTGAGAAGAATTGTTGAATTTAATGGGTGTTATTTAGTATGGTGTTAAACTTTCCCTTATTAGAAGAAAAAAATGGGCCCAAGAAATTCTAGACTTTGGGTACCCCATCAGAAAAAAAAAGAGAAAAAAAAGATCATGAAAAAAAAGAAGAAAAATAAATATGAAAAACGAAAGTTATGAGTTTTGTTGTTTTTAGTTAATTTTGATGTATTGAATATAGAAAAATTCAAGTGTGGGGTACCTTTGAGTAGAAGAAGACATACTTATATTTACGGATAATTGGGTTCAAAAGTGAATTAAAAAGGGAAGTTCATCACTTTGTTGTTTGGAGTTCGATGTATTTTATGTATCGGGAAGTTTAGACAACATTGGAAATTATGGGTGAATTGAAGGTAGGACGTGGACAATCTTGTTCAGTTTTGGGTAGTTAAAATTTTAGGTAGAGTGGCTAATTCTTTATTTGAATTCTTTAACTTTTCTTGTTAGCCAATACCTTAACCTAACATTACAACCCTGGAATAAGTCCTTTTGATTCTGTTCTTGATTTGAGTTGTTTAAGTGGAGATGACCCTTGTGGTTCCGGTGCTAAAGGAGAGGCGTATGATTATCCTGAGTTTTAAGTGCGAAACCTGTATGCAAATTCATTTGCATATTTAATTTCTTTGCTCAATTGCTAGCATGTATTGGTTATTTTGTTTTGAAAAGAGAAAATTGGTTTTGAGCCTAGCACACACACTTGTGAAATTATTTGATATAAATTGATTTGAGGATTTGTAACTAAAACCATTATGCTTGGTGCTATTATTGTTGTTAAGTTTTCGTATTCCGAGTTGGAGTTTGAAATTTCAGGAATGTGGATAATTCATTTACTCGAGGACGAGCAAAGTCTAAGTGTGGGGTATTTTGATAACTTCAATTTAGTATTTAGATTTGATAGTATTTTCGTATGATTTATGGTGTTTAGTAGTGTTTATGGTCGTGATATGCTTACTTTAGATTAATTATGTCAATGTTAATGAAATTAGAGTTTTTATGCAATTTTTTGTTAGTTTTTGATTAAGTTGAATTTGTGTGCAGAATTTTTTAGGTACCTCACGGTGGTGATGACTTTGGTCACCACCGTGACATACAAAGGGGAGAAAAACAGAATGCAGGAATACACTAGGTCACGGTGGTAACCAAAGTCATTACCACCGTGACATGTGTATCTATTGGGCAGAATGCAGACTTGTTATGGGTCACGGTGGTAACCAATGTCATCACCACCATGACCTAGTTCGCCCCAAGACAGAATCAAGTGAGAAGTTACCTCATGGTGGCAAAGTAATGTGGTTGCCACCGTGACATAGTAAATTCCTGGACAGAAGCAAAAATTTGAGCATGTCACGGGGGCAACCTATCTTGGTTACCACCGTGACCCCTATCCTACACGCAATCCAAATTTACCTCCTCAACACCTCACGGTGGCAACCAATCTGGTTACCTTCGTGACCCCTCGCAATTTAAAAAGAGAAGTTTCTGATTTTGAGTGGCGGCTGCTAGTTTTAAATCTATTTTCAAATTAGGGTTTTAGAGATAGACTTTTGGGGATAGTTTTTCAATTGTTCTTAATTAAGATTTCGGATTTTATCTTGAAAATTGGATTTGCAATTCAAGAGTTTTTACATTAGAAGTACCTAGTTTTAGTTTCAAGAGGAGTTTTTACATTCAGAGAATTTCCAGATTTTCTCCATTGAAGATTTGAAGAAGGAGATTGAAAAACTAAGGGTTCAAACGGGATCTACACCTCAATGAATTTCTGGGTTTATTCTTTCCTCTTTCCTTTTGATTTTGTAATGGAATTTGAGTAGTTTTTAGTTGTTTGGGGGATCTCTGAATCCCCTACCCATGATGAGAATTCTGAACATCTTTGAATTTAAATATGATTGAATGGTTTATTTCACTGGTATTTATTATTGATTCATGGAATTTATTTTATCAAGTTAATTTCCAGTTTTGATTTATTTCAATATCTTTATTGGTTATTGAGTTATATGGATTAAATATCATGGTTATCTATATTCAGTTTTTATCATTCTTGCTGTGTCTTTTAGACGACTCCGATTGGGAATCTAGAAGTGCAAGATTTTGTGATTTAAGACTAGAATGGTGAGTGAGATAATTAAGTTTTGGGTTATTTGACTCCGTATTGGGAAAGTAAACCAAACTTAGGATTTTAGACCCGTGCATAGGCTAATTATGTGGCTGACTCCGATTTGGGATGTCATATAATTTGAGTGGCTGACTCCGTTTGGGTAGCCTGGGTTAAGAGGGTTATCCCGATTTCTTTCATAAATAATTCTTGGATTAATTTTATTCATATATGGGTATGGGGTGGATGAGTGAACCTGAGCAACGTTTGTGTATTTTTGAATTCTTATCCTGTTAATTTTTTCGTCATTTTGTTTATTACAATTATTGACGTAAATTTAATTTGATTATTTCTGTTTGCTTATTTTGGTTATTTAAATTCTTTATTTTTAATCAGTAGTTAATTCAATCAATTTAAACAATTGGGAATTCTTTAGCATACATTTGATTTTCATTACTTGCGCACACAGTCTCTTGGGTACGATAACTCGGAGTATTAAAAATACTCCATTATATTACTTGTCGATTCAGTACACTTGCTGAGATCGTGTCAGTGACAACCAAATTGGTTGCGACCGTGACCTACCCTGTTTTGGCAATATAACCCTAATGTGTTTGGACTTCAAAATGGCAAGGTTTTAAGCTGAAATGAAGGACATTATGAGTAAGTATTATGTGTGTATTAAGTAATGTACATTTGCATACTACATGATTCTTGAATGCAAGCAAATATGTGATCATTAACTATAAAGAATGAGTTTGGAAACACAATGAGTATGCAAGTGAAATGAATATCTATGTGATAATGCGAATGTGTAAAATGAATGTGATGTTGGTTAACGTCATATGTGATATGAAAAGTGATCAATGTGAAATGAATAATATGTTTAACAACTTAAGCCTGCGAGTCAAGTAGTGGATAGTTAGGGATGCCTATAGGGTCAAGTGCTGCAGCCCCATGCGTTAAATATGTCTGATTCCATGGGAATCACAATGCGAAAACAATGCGAATAATCCTTGCTGGATTTTATTATAAGTGGATTGATATTATATACCTGAGGGTACCAATGCGTAAATGTAGTCTCAATGAGATTCTAGTACCTGAGTGGTACCAATGCGATACCGTTATTCGCGTCTTTGGATTGCAGGCTAACCAACTAATTAATTAGTTGAATTGATTGTGATACAGTATAGTATGCGATGTAAATACGTGAATAAGTGATTGTTGCTTTATGATTGAATATAGTACTGAACCATGTTATGCATGGAACGGAATTGGATGAAGTGATTCTTAATTAAGCATGATTGTTAGCATGCAATGTGTGATAACCATATTGGTGTGATAAATTACTTGTTATATACGTTCCCCACTAAGCTTTATCGCTTAGCAAGGGTTTACTCTAATCCGTGCAGGTATGGACAAGACGTGACCGGAGGACACACCCGCATATCAACGGTCAACAATAGGAAGTAGTTGGTGTAGGTTTTGGGATCTGTTACTTGGGAATTTCGTTTAAGCTTTTTGTATATTTAATTTGTGTACCGGATATATAAAGGCATGTAATAATGAGATAACTAAGAATGGTAACGAAATAATGGTATAAGTATGTATGATGTATGATTGTATGCGATGGAAACTTTTTGTTTTAGGTTTTCATAAGGTTATGCGTGTGTTCTGTATGTGTGTGTACGGCCTTCTCTAACTAAGATTAGCTAAGCTAGTCTAACGTGGGAAAAGGGCATCACAAGTTGTGGTATCAGAGCCTAGGTTTAGTCTTTTCTGGGAGATTGGGTAGCTAGATTGTGTTTAGTATTGTTGACCTAATGCGGACGTCCTTGTGTAATCTGTGTAGTTAACGATGGATCCTAATCACAATACTAGAGAGGAGATCGCTGAAAGTGTGAATCCTCGAGAAGTAGAGGCAACGGGGTCTGGTCAGTCTCGGCCAGCTAGCTTTGGGAATGTTATTCCAGAGGGTCCTATAGAAGCCCTAATGAAGATGTCGCTAGATATGGCAAGGGTTATGGAACGCATGACTGCACCACAAGCACCATTAGAAACCTTGAGAAAACATGGGGCTGAAGAATTCCATGGTACTAGTTTGGATGAGTCTGAAAAGGCAGAATATTGGCTGGAAATGGTACAGAGGATTTTGGGAGAGATCAAGTGTCCTTTGGGGCAACAAGTGGAGTGTGTGGTGTTGCTGCTTCAGGGTGTAGCATACGACTGGTGGAAGCTAGTCCTGCAGAATCCGATGCTTCCTGATCCTATTACTTGGGAGTTCCTTGAAAAGGAGTTCAGAAATAAGTTTGTGACAAAAGCTCACAAAGAGGACAACTGGAAGCAATTTTTGAATCTAAGATAGAGATTTATGACAGTGGGGGATTATGAGAAGGAATTCTGTCATTTGAGCAAGTATGCCCCGAAAGATGTCTTGACTGTGGAGTTTCGATGTCAGCAGTTTGAAGAAGGATTGCATGAGGAAATCAAGGCATTGTTGGTTTTACTGACTACTGAACAGAATGTGAGTTATTATCGGGTAGTTTAGGCGATAATGAGAGTTGAGAGATCCTTTGGAGCTCAACGAGACAGGTTACAGAGGAGAAATGCAAATAGAGGTGGTTCTCACGCGGGTAAAAGATCAAGAGATTCTCCTATGGCACCACCTGCGGAATCAGTGCTCAGTTCTACAACAAGAGTTAAGAAGCGTGGCGCTCCTACAACATCTGGTTCTGGGAGAGGAGCATCTAGTAATAGGAGCGAGGTACATGAGTGTCCTCACTATGGTAAGAGGCATAGAGGAGAATGCTTGAGAGTGACGGGTGCTTATTTTAGATGTGGTAGCACTGAGCATTTCCTTGCTAACTGCCCAAATGCTTATAAGACGACAGGAAATCAGCAAGAGCAGAGTAGGGGTGGTTCAAATTTGCCTTCTGCTAATAGAGGAAGAGGAAGAGGACTTGGCAGAGGTAACCAGTCTAGAGCTGCAGCAGATTCTGAGATTGTGGATAGGCCTAATGCGGCGCCAGTGCGGGCTTATGTAATGAAGGCACGAGAGGATCAAGATGCGCCTGAGGTGATAGCAGGTACTTTTCTACTCTATGATGTGGAAATGTTTGCACTTATAGACCCTGGTTCAACTCATTCTTATGTGTGTGCTAAAAAGATATGTGAAAGGATGCCTAAAGCAAAATGTTTAAAATATGATATATGTGTATCTAGTCCTTTGGCTAATAGTGTGAATGTGAATAAGGTGTATAGGGATTGTGCACTAGATGTTCAGGGTAGTGTGTTCCCAGTGGATTTAATCGAGTTGCCTTTTGATGAATTTGATGTAATACTGGGAATGGATTGGCTGATAAAGTACAATGCAGTGGTTAAGTGTAAAAGAAAGATTGTAATACTCAGTAATGGTACGGGTAATAACGTGTTAGTAAGGGGAGTCGGTGTGAATTCCCTTGTGAATGTGGTTTCAGCAATGCAAGCGTATCGATGCATGAGGAAGGGGTGTGAAGCATACCTGGCTTTGGTGTTGGACAACAAGAGGGAACATGTGAAAATACAGGATATACCTGTGGTAAGAGGGTTCTCTGATGTGTTCTCTGAAGAATTGAGTGGTGTACCACCAGTAAGAGAGGTGGAATTGTCCATCGAGGTTGTATCTGGATCAACGCCGGTGTCTAAAGTGCCCTACATGATGGCCCCGACTGAATTAAAGGAGTGAAAGTCACAAATGCAAGAATTACTAGATAGGGGGTTCATTAGACCTACTGTGTCTCCTTGGGGAGCACCGGTCTTGTTTGTAAAGAAGAAGGATGGCACAATGCGAATGTGTATTGACTATCGGCAGCTGAACAAAGTGACAGTAAAGAACCGATACCCTCTACCGCGAATTGAGGACTTGTTTGATCAGTTAAGAGGAGCAGGTGTGTTCTTAAAGATTGATTTGCGTTCTGGGTACTATCAATTGCAAGTAAAGAAAGAAGATATACCCAAAACTGCATTTAGAACCCGATATGGGCATTATGAGTTTCTGGTGATGCCTTTTGGGTTGACTAATACGCCTGCTGCATTTATGGATTTGATGAATCGGGTGTTTAGACCGTATTTGGATCAATTTGTGGTAGTATTTATAGATGATATTCTGGTTTATTCAAGGAATGAGACGGAGCATGAGCAACATTTGAGAATTGTGCTTCAGATATTGCGGGAACATCAGCTGTATGCCAAATTGAGTAAAAGCGAGTTTTGGTTGCGAGAGGTATCTTTTCTGGGTCATGTGATGTAACACCCCAAAACCACCCCAGTAGTTTGAGCCTGTCCGTGTCCGTATGTGTATATTTTTAGGTGTTGCATGTATATGTTAATTTGAATTATATATTTAATTTATGTGTATTAGTTGACAAGAGGAATTAGACTAGTGTATAAGTGGGTGTATGGAAATAAAGTGTGAATTAGAGATAGCTTAGTGTGTGTAGTAGTGTATGGGAGTAGGGTGTATTATGGGACATGTGTCTTATGGGGAGGATGACATGTGGCAAAGTGGATAGGTTAGCATTTAATGGGTTTGGTGAGGAAAGAGAGAGAAAAAGCAGCCATTTTCCCTTGTTTCCCGTTCTTCTTCCCTCCTTCACGTTATTCCCTTCACTTCTTCTTCCTTCTCCTTTGTTCTTTCTTTTCTTGTCCCGATCTTGCTCCCTCTCCTTTCCCTTGAGTAGATTAAGTTGCTTGGGTTGTGATTTTTGAAGCTCAAAGGTGAGTAGGGG
The DNA here is from genome assembly GCA_947683425.1 of Excoecaria cochinchinensis. Lineage (NCBI taxonomy): Eukaryota > Viridiplantae > Streptophyta > Magnoliopsida > Malpighiales > Euphorbiaceae > Excoecaria > Excoecaria cochinchinensis. The sequence continues at coordinate 2,932,087 of CANTUQ010000044.1, read as the reverse complement.
TTATGGATGTCTTGATTTCTTCTTCTTCCTCTTCTCTAGGTTTAAGTTTATATGTATTTGTTTATGGATTGTTTTAGAATTGATCTTGGTTATGGTGGGATTGTGGTTCAAAGGAGTCTCCTAGGCGGGCGAAAGGAAAAGAAATCGCTAGCGGGAGCGGAGCTCACGAATAGGAGCTAAGGAAAGAAGGTTTGGGAACGTTTGTCTTTTTATGTATATTTGTGATTTGAGTTTGATAATTGTGGTTTTGCTTTGATTGGGGTTATGAGTTGTGTTATTATGGCTTAAATTGAAATTAGCGTGATATGTGATGTGAGAAAATGAATATTGTTGAAAGATTTGCAAGGGATCATGTGAATAGTTACAGTTAATGTTAAAATTGCTGTTTTGGGACTTCTTGGAATTTAGCATGTATTTGGCTTGATTTAATTAAGATAAATAGTGATAAAGCTGGGTTTTTAGTTATGTTATGAGTTGTGGATACTTGTGTTACTTAATTTTGGAGGTTTAGAATCAATTTTGGAAGTTTGGATGTGAATTGTATGAGATTTCTGCAGATTTTGGGCGTAAGAGCTGAAAAATCCGTGTCTGTCGCGATCACGACACTGTCGCAAGCGCGACAGAGCGCGGAGGTTCCAGCCCTCGCGCCGGCGCGAGAGGTGTCGCGCCGAGGAACTTGAAGAAACTCTTTGTCGCGAGCGCGACAGAGTGCTCGAGCTCCGAACATGTGTAAGGCTCTCTTCCGTCGCGAGCGCGACAACCCTCGCGAGCACGACAGAGAGCAACACCTACGTCCTCTCGCGAGCACGAGGTCACTCGCGATCGCAAGACTAGGCGGGGAGGTGTATTTTGGCTCCTGTCGCGAGCGTGACAGACGTGACTTCCAAATTTGATTTTCTTCTCCTTTTTGCTTAATGACTTGATTTCTTTTGCATGCACTCTTTCATTAAAACCTTGAACACTTATTTAAATGAATAATATGTATGTTAATTTGACAAGATTTCGTATAACCTGCTAATGTCGGATAAGTGGATAGTTAGGCATGCCTAATAGAGTTATGTGTCGCTGCAGCTATGTGTACGAATTTGGACCCTGATCAGGTCCCCCGATCGGATCCTCGCGATCCTTCTGTTTGAATCTTTCTTAAGATTCTATGTGAAAACAATTTGGAACAAAAATAAAAAGAATGTTTTGATACCTTCGGGTATCTATGTGTTTATAATACGATACCGATACTCTCAAGTATCTATGTGTACTCGTTATCCACTCATTATGATTAAGCAGGTGCTAGTGTGTCTTTGTACAAGAATTTTTGGATTATGATATAAATATTGGGATTGATTATGTATGATTATATATCTATAATTGTATCATTCTCATGTGCTTTCTGTTGTCGTCACTGTGAGTGGCGGTTATGCATTTGTGTTTCCCCACTAAGCGATTTCGCTTAGCACGGGTGTTTATCCGTGCAGGTGTGGAAGGTTTTGGTACGCATGGTCTGGGCGTGTCGCATCGGGAAGGCCAACGTAACTAGAGATCGAAGTTTTATAGTCTAGGCTTTCCTTTCTTTTGTATCAGATATAATGTTTTGTTAGCCCTTCAGAACAGTGTATTTTGGGCTTTTGTATATTTGCTCTTTTTGTAATCGGATGTAAGATGTAAAGACTTTCTTTTGTATATTAATGAAAGTATTCATTTTGTTCTGTATCACTCTTCTTTATTTCAAAAGTTTTAATTTATCCCTGAGATGTTTTTCTGTATGTGATGTTAGCGTGTTTGCACTAGTGGGATGTGACACTCCTATTTATCTTGGATTCTTCTCCCTCTAATTCAATAGAAGTATCCATGGTATAGGTTGGGGTGTGACATGTGATATCTTCTGAAGGTATTAAAGTGGATCCAGCTAAAATAGAAGCGATTGTGAATTGGAAGCCACCTAAGAACGTGCTTGAAATTCATAGTTTCTTGGGGTTGGCTGGATACTATAGGAGGTTTGTGAAAGGGTTCTCGGTGTTAGCTTCTCCACTGATAAGGTTATTGCGAAAGGGAGTTAAGTATGAATGGTCAGAAAAGTGTTAGCAGAGTTTTGACCAGTTAAAGAGGATGCTGGTCGAAGCACCGATTCTTACACAGCCTATGACTGGTAAAGAGTATGTTCTGTACACCGATGCTTCAGGAGTAGGGTTGGGTTGTGTATTAATGCAAGATGGAAAGGTGGTAGCGTATACATCAAGGCAATTGAAACCGCATGAGCAGAATTATTGAACTCATGACTTGGAATTGGCGGCAATAGTGTTCGCTTTAAAGATTTGGCGATATTACTTGTATGGTGAGAAGTGTAGAATTTATACCGATCACAAGAGTTTGAAATATCTGCTTACTCAGAAAGAATTGAATCTGAGACAGCGAAGATGGCTCGAGCTGTTTAAAGATTATGATTGTATTGTGGATTATCACCCGGGAAAAGCTAATGTAGTGGCGGATGCATTGAGCAGGAAATCTATTTTAGTATTACAGTTGAAGCAGATTAGATGGAGAATCTCTGCAGATGGAGCCTTGCTAGCACAGTTGAAAGCGAGACCGATCTTGAAAGATGAATTAATAGCTGCACAGAGGAATGATGCAAGGTTACAGCAGATTTTGCAGTCCGTCGGTACTGGTGACAAGACTGATTATTCAATGAATGAGTATGGAGTGTTGTTACATAAGAACAGGATATGTGTGGCAGATGATAAAGAATTGAAGAAACGATTGATGCATGAAGCCCGTAATACAGTTTTCACTATGCATCCAGGTGGAAACAAGATGTATCAGGAATTGAAACAGTTGTATTGGTGGCCCGGTTTGAAGAAAGATATAGTGGAGTATGTGTCCAAGTGCTTGGTATGTCAGCAAGTTAAGGCGGAACATCAAGTCCCACAAGGAATGTTGAATCCACTCCCTATTCCACAATGGAAATGGGATAACATCACAATGGATTTTGTTTCTGGATTGCCTCTGACCTCAAGGCAGCAAGATGCAGTATGGGTTATTATGGACAGGTTCTTGAAATCGGCTCATTTTATACCAGTTCGGATGAATTACTCCATGGAAAGGTTGGCAGAATTGTATTTGAGAGAGATTGTTCGGTTGCACGGAGTACCCTTACCTATTGTCTCTGATAGGGATCCCAGATTTACTTCTAAGTTTTGGAAGAGTCTGCAAGTTGCCTTGGGTACGAAATTGAACTTCAGTACTGCTTTCCATCCGCAAACTGATGGACAATCGGAAAGAATTATCCAGGTTCTGGAAGATTTGATGCGAGCATGTGTATTGGATTTCTCAAAGAATTGGGATAAGTATCTTCCACTTATGGAATTTGCTTATAACAACAGTTATCAGACTAGTATTGGTATGGCACCGTATGAAGCTTTGTACGGAAGGAAATGTCGCACACCAATTTGCTGGATTGAATTGAATGAGCACAGAATTGTCGGGCCAGATTTGGTTCGTGCTACAGAAGAGAAAGCAAGACTTATTTAGCAAAGATTAAAGGCAGCTAGTGATAGACAGAAGTCCTATGCGGATTTGAAGCGAAGAGATGTTGAATTTGAAGTGGGTGACAAAGTGTTTTTAAAAGTATCTCCTTGGAGGAAGGTACTGAGATTTGGCAAGAAAGGAAAATTGAGTCCGAGGTTTATTGGACCATATGAAGTCCTGGAAAGAGTCGGCTCTGTAGCATATCGATTGGCTTTTCCTCTGCGTTAATCAAGCTTCATGATGTGTTTCATGTGTCCATGTTGAGAAGATACAGGTCGGATGAATCTCATGTCTTACCTGTGCAAGAGGTGGAAGTACAGCCAGACTTCACCTATGATGAGAAGCCAAAAGCGATACTAGCAAGGGAGGTGAGACAGCTTCGGAATAAGCAGATACCGCTTGTGAAAGTGCTCTGGCAGCATTATGGTGTTGAGGAAGCAACATGGGAGCCGGAAACGGCTATGCGGAAGCAACACCCGCAGTTGTTTATCACAGGTATGAATTTCGAGGATGAAATTCTTTAAGGAGGGGAGAGTTGTCATGGCAGGACATGTACCCTAAAAGAATTAATTTGAATTGGCATGTATGTGAATTGAATGTGTGGCTTGGACTAAATTTGAATGAAGGCAGGACTTGATTGAAAGTTGAGTGGATAGTTATTGGCTAATTGGTATAAATATGAGATTAAGTTAGGAATGGTTTAAGGGGCCGATTAGGTTATTTAATGATGGATTAATTAGGAATAAAATAAGGTAAGAAATCTGTTGGTGGAGACAGGTTTTGTGAGTGGAATTCGTGTGGCTTTATGTGTGTGTGCCACCTCCATCTTTTGCATGCAAGTGTCCTTGAGGTAGAGAAATGACCCATTTGTAAGGATGGAGTTAATTTCTGAGTTTCTATTTCCTTTTTGATCGTGAGAATAGTCTTTAGGTTCTTAAATCAGTAGCATACTTGTAAGAAGGTCAAGTTGTTAAGTTGCTCAAAAATTAAGTTGTTGAACTTTAGAGGTAAGAGATTATGAATGCTTATTCTCATCTTCTAATCTTCTTCTTCTTGGTTTGATTTGGTATTGGAATGAGAATTGATGGATTATGTTCAATTCTGGAATTGAACTGATTTTGCTAGCTGAAGAAGTGAAGAAGGATAAAGGGAAAGCTGTAATCGGAGAGCCCAGCGTTCGTCGTGATTAGGAGCTAAGGCGACAAGGTTTGGGAACAAACCCTAGTTGTAAAATTGTGGAAATTGTGTTGCTTGAAAAGGAATTTGGTATGAATTGTGCGCATATGAGAAGTAATGGCCTTGAGCATAAAATTTTATGGCTAGGTTTAATATTGGATGTGGAGATATGCTTTGTGGAAATGTTGTTTGAGAATATGTATGCTATGTGTATAATGAATATGATTATGATTTGTGCTATGAGTGAATGCCAATGTCAAGATGGAAATCAGGTATGTGCCAACTAGGTATGTGGTTGATGAATTGGGTTAATTTGTTGAAAAGGAAATTGGGTTGGAAGTCCTTGAAAGGAAATGGGAATTGAATGGGGAATTGGAGAAATCTTGCATGGGTCACGGTGACAATCAAATTGATTGTGACCGTGAGGTATGCTGGAGTTCTGTTCTGCCTAGTTGAATTGGGTATGTCACGGTGACAACCAACATTGTTGTGACCGTGAGGTACCCAAGGAAGCATTCTGCCCTGCAAAATCTGATATGTCACGGTGACAATCAAATTGATTGTGACCGTGACATACCCTCAAGTAGCATTCTGCCGAGAATTGGGAACATGTCACGGTGGCAATCAAATTGATTGTGACCGTGACCTATCCTCAATTTGCATTCTGTTTTGGACTTCAACATGTCATGGTGACAACCAAATTGGTTGTGACCGTGACCTACCCTGTTTTGGCAATATAACCCTAATGTGTTTGGACTTCAAAATGGCAAGGCTTTAAGCTGAAATGAAGGACATTATGTCTAAGTATTATGTGTGTATTAAGTAATGTAAATTTGCATACTACATGATTCTTGAATGCAAGCAAATATGTGATCATTAACTATAAAGAATGAGTTTGGAAACACAATGAGTATGCAATTGAAATGAATAGCTATGTGCTAATGCGAATGTGTAAAATGAATGTGATGATGGTTAACGTCATATGTGATATGAAAAGTGATCAATGTGAAATGAATAATATGTTTAACAACTTAAGCCTGCGAGTCAAGTAGTGGATAGTTAGGCATGCCTATAGGGTCAAGTGCTGTAGCCCCATGCGTTAAATATGTCTGATTCCATGGGAATCACAATGCGAAAACAATGCGAATAATCCTTGCTGGATTTTATTATAAGTGGATTGATATTATGTTCCTGAGGGTACCAATGCGTAAATGTAATCTCAATGAGATTCTAGTACCTGAGTGGTACCAATGCGATACCCGTTATCCGCGTCTTTGGATTGCAGGCTAACCAACTAATTAATTAGTTGAAATGATTGTGATACAGTATAGTATGCGATGTAAATACGTGAATAAGTGATTGTTGCTTTATGATTGAATATAGTACTGAACCATGTTATGCATGGAACGGAATTGGATGAAGTAATTCTTAATTAAGCATGATTGCTAGCATGCAATGTGTGATAACCATATTGGTGTGATAAATTACTTGTTATATGCGTTCCCCACTAAGCGTTATCGCTTAGCACGGGTTTACTCTAATCCGTGCAGGTACGGACAAGAGGTGACCGGAGGACGCACCGTCATATCAACGGTCAACAATAGGAAGTAGTTGGTGTAGGTTTTGGGATCTGTTACTTGGGAATTTTGTTTAAGCTTTTTGTATATTTAATATGTGTACCGGATATGTAAAGGCATGTAATAAAGAGATAACTAAGAATGGTAACGAAACAGTGGTATAAGTATGTATGATGTATGATTGTATGCGATGGAAACTTTTTGTTTTAGGTTTTCATAAGGTTATGCGTGTGTTCTGTATGTGTGTGTACGGCCTTCTCTAACTAAGATTAGCTAAGCTTGTCTGACGTGGGAAAAGGGCGTCACAGTGACGCCCCCAATGCCCCTCGGAAGCAACATCGGGATGCCACATTGGAAACACGCAAAAGACACAAGCTAAACACTGAAGCAGAAGCATACATACAAAAACGAAAGGGGAAGCAACTTAGAAGCAACATAAACTTATAAACAGAACTTAAAATGTAAATATATACAAAATCATTACATGCCACTAATCAGAATTACATGCCTTAAAAAACGCTTACAAAATGCTATACAAAAGACCTATACAAAAGGAATAGCACAATTAATACAAAAGGAATAGCACAATTAATACAAAAGGATCACTTCAAGACAACCCTAGTGGCCAGCAGATGGGGACTCTTGCTCCGAATAGAACCTGCAAACCTACACGAAAACAAACATCCGTGCTAAGCAATAGCACTTAGTGGGGATGAACAGAAGCAAAGGACTTTCAAAGAAGTCACAGCAAAACATAACACATGCATAGCAGTAGCATATACTCGAATTAAGATTCAGAAGCTCATCATATACATAGCAAGCAGGAAAGTACAATACTTAAGTCAAAGCAGATTCGGAAGCAATAACAAATGCTAATATCTGGACTAACAGAACATATAACCGATACAAGAATTACTTATTACTCAAGTATAAGTATACAACACAAATATAGCCTGAGATCATGACGATGGGGGATACGGGTAACATAATACAGGCGAGTAGTATCAGAAGACCGAAGTCTAAAAGCTTAAATACAGAAGATCGAAGTCTAGTTTTCAGAAGACCGAAGTATAAACATGCGGGCCGACAGGAGCAGCTGCAAAACTCTAGCCCTTAATAAGCATGCTTTTCTACCCACTTCCTTGATCGATCAGGTTGACAAACAACTTAAATAACCAAACTTCTACTCATGCACTCAAGTACGATCAACTTTAAACAATTCATGTACAAATCAAGTAATTCATCATACTAAAACATAGCTTTCAGCACATATCAATCCTCATAGAATGATGTTAAACTAGGATAAAATGATGCTCAAACTCATGCATAACATTTACAAATGAAAATAAATCATAGAGCAAAAACAAGGTACCTCACGGTCACAACCACTTGGTTGTCACCGTGACATACTAAGGATGCAAAATAGAAAGCAACATAGGGTACCTCATGGTCACAATCACTTGGTTATAACCATGACATACCTCACAATATCCGGGTAGTAAGCAATTAAGGGTATCTCACGGTCACAACCATTTTGGTTGTCACCGTGACATACCAAAGATGCAAAACAGAATGTAACCTAGGGTATATCACGGTCACAACAACCTTGGTTGTCACCATGACATACTATACATTCCTCGGATAGAAGCATTTCTTGCATACCTCATGGTCACAACCACGTAGTTGTCACCATGACATACTACGTATTCCTCGGACAGAAGCATTTCTTGCATACCTCATGGTCACAACCACTTGGTTGTCACCATGACCTATGCAAGAATGCCCAAAAACAGAATTGCATCAACTGTTCCACAACTCAACTCAAAGCCATAATTGACCAACATACTTCCAAACCAAGCACATGCATATATCAAAGACTTGCCAAACAATATGCCAATAACATTTCAAGGCTCTAAATTAATATCTAACATATAATCATATACCAATTTCAAGCAAGAACATGAATAACCAATCATGAACACATGCCTTTCAAAATCACAACTAATCATACTTTAAACAGGCCTAAGATTGTCAAAAATCAAACTAATAGCACATGCATATACACAATCCTATCTCTTAACACAACATGCATCACATACTCAATTCAATAACACATGCACAATTTATAGGGCACACGATCCCAACCTCTTGAAGTAGCCGAACACTTCCAAAATCAGACTTTGTCCTTGCCCTTTTCAATCCTTCTTCTATCCTCAGCTTTTTGCAATACCCAAATAAACACAATCCCTTAATCCTTGTTCTCAAACAAAAACCACAAAAAAGGGGGTAGAAGCAGAAATTCAAAACCAAAGCACTTGCCTCTCAACCTTAATCCTTGTCTATACTCTTCAATAAATCCAATTCAAAATGTAGAAATCCAAACACAAGCAAAACAACCCAAAGACATGAAGGAAAGAAGGCGAAACTGTGGAACACAAAGAGGAAAGAGGAAAAAACTGCATACAAAGTAAATGGGGGCAGGAAATCCCACTAACTCACCCTTATATTGCATGTCCAAGCTACGTGGCATCACCACAACAAGCCACTTGTCAAGCACAGCCATAATTCCCACTCACATGCAAAGTTTCCTCATAAGTCCATGGCAAAGCTGACTTAAGTCCCTCCACTAAAATCCATTGTACCAAAACTTATTTATCACACTCAAGCAAGTCCTTAATTACACATAACCTCATACAAATACAGAATTAACACTACTAATTCTACTAGGGTGCAAAATGGGTTGTTACAATTCTCTCCTCCTTAAGAAATTTGTCCTCAAAATTTCACTCGATACCAAATAGATAACAATACACTATCAAAGAAGAACTCAAACAAATCAAACTTAAACACATAGAAACTTACCAGAAGGACCCGCTTGATTATCTTCTCTTTCTCTAACCATGGCGTAACACCGAGCTGGACCACCCAAAGGTATCGGTTTCTCAACCGTCTCTGATGGTGCTTGCACTGTCTGACCTCTTTGTCTACCTCCTCTAGCAGATCCAGTCACTCCCATGTTATCCTTACTTTTTGGTTGAACTGAACCTTCCCTCAAAATCGAGCAATTGGCCAGCATATGCTCCTTGCTGCCACATCGGAAATATGCTCTAGAAAGTCTCCTACAAGTACCCCAATGGAACCTAGCACAGTACTCACACTTGGGCACTGTACTTCCCTTACTTGATAGTACCAAAACACTATCCTTCGATACGAGCTCACGACCTGATCCTCAGGTAACTTGCTTACTAGCAGTATCTCACGATTTTTTAACACTTGGCACACCACTATCAGATACTTTTCTCTTGAACTCCTTTCGCTGCTTAATCACTTCAGACACCTCTAACTTTATTGCTGCCAAAACCAATTGGTAGTAACCTACTGAATGCATGATGATCATTGCTAAAAGAGGACCCTTGATACTCTCTCTTAACCCATCTTCAAACTGATGACACTTGAATTCCTTGGTTAGCAACAAATCAGGCACATACTTAACCTACTGAATTCCTTCTCATAATCACTTACTGACAAACCTTTCTACCTCAAACTAATGAATTCCTTCCACTTTGTCTCTCGGTAAGCTTTAGTCACATACCTCTTCTCAAACTCTTACACAAAGTAATCCCATGTCATCTCTATAGGTCGCTGGGGGTTCCTTAGCACCAGCTTCCACCAATCATAAGCCGGACCTTGCAAAAGGGACATTGCACAATTAACACTCTGATCCAATGGGCAATTTATTTCTTGCAAAATTCTGTCCGTTTTCTCTAACCAATACTCAGCTGAATCTGACTGATCCAAAGTCGTACCACTAAATTTTTTCGCCCCTCTTCTTCTAATCAAATCAGTTGGGGCCTTAGGGGCAGTCAACCTCTCAATTAATTGCATCATTCCTTGCATTAATACCGGATCACCATGAGCTGCACCCAAACCTTTAGCCCGAGGTCTCTCTTGTGCTGGTTGATAAACCCTCGTAGGATTAACACTACCCACTGTCTCACCTATCTCTTCACTGGGATCGAACTCCATCTAAACTCTACATAAAATAATATCTGCATTAGGCCATGACTCTAGACAGACTCACACACATCTAAACATCTTATAGACCACAATCACCTAACCAGGGCTTTGATACCACAACTTGTGATGCCCCCAATGCCCCTTGAAAGGAACATATGGACGCCACAACGAAAACACACAAAAGACACAAGCTAAACACTGAAGCGAAAGCATACATACAGAAGTGAAAACGGAAGCAACTCAGAAGCGACATAAACTTATAAATAGAACTTAAAACGTAAACATATACAAAATCATTACATGCCACTGATCAGAATTACATGCCTTACAGAACGCTTACAAAATGCTATACAAAAGACCTATACAAAAGGAATAGCACAAACTAATACGAAAGGATTACTTCAAGACAACCCTAGTGGCCAGCAGACGGGGACTCTTGCTTCGAATAAAACCTGCAAACCTACACGAAAATAAACATCCGTGCTAAGTGATAACCCTTAGTGGGGATAAATAGAAGCAAAGGACTTCCGAAGAAGTCACAGCAAAACATAACACATGCATAGCAGTAATAAATACTCGAATTAAGATTCAGAAGCTCATCATATACATAGCAAGCAGGAAAGTTCAATACACAAGTCAAAGTAGATTCTAAAGCAATAACAATTATTAATATCTGGAGTAACAAAACATATAATCGATACAAGAATTCCTTATTACTCAAGTACAAGTATACAACACAAAGATAGCCTGAGATCAGGACGATAGTGAATACGAGTAACAGAACATTGGCAAGTAGTATCAGAAGATCGAAGTCTAAAAGCTTAAATACAGAAGATCAAAGTCTAAACTTTAACCCATGCGGGTCGATAGGAGTAGCTGCAAAACTCTAGCCCTTAATAAGCATGCTTTTCTACCCACTACCTTGATCGATCAGGCTGACAAACAACTTAAATAACCAAACTTCTACTCATGCACTCAAGTACGATCAACTTTAATCAATTCATGTACAAATCAAGTAATTCATCATACTAAAATATAGCTTTAAGCATATATCAATCCTCATAGAATGATGTTAAACTAGGTTAAAATGATGCTCAAACTCATGCATAACATTTACAAATGAAAATAAATCATAGAGCAAAAACAGGGTACCTCATGGTCACAACCACTTGGTTGTCACCGTGATATACCAAGGATGCAAAACAGAAAGCAACATAGGTTACCTCACGGTCACAACCACTTGGTTGTCACTATGACATACCTCACAATATCCGGGTAGTAACCAATCAAGGGTATCTCACGGTCACAACCATTTTGGTTGTCACCGTGACATACCAAAGATGCAAAAAAGAATGTAATCTAGGGTATCTCACGGTCACAACAACCTTGGTTGTCACCATGACATACTACACATTCCTCAGACAGCAGCATTTCTTGCATACCTCATGGTCACAACCACTTGGTTGTCACCATGACATACGACACATTCCTCGGAGGGAGACGTCCGACTCGTGTTGGGGAGATCAGGCCGAGCACGAGTCGTGAAGTTTCCTCCGACTCGTGCTGGACCTTTTCTTCTGCGCTGCTTCTTTGGCTGCTGTTGCAATCACGATTCCTTGTTGCAAGCGTGACAATAACCCACATGTTTGCTTCCCCTGTTTTTAAAAAGTGGATTTTAAGCTTCTTTTACATGGGGTTTTTCACTACATGACACATAATTGGGTTTAAATTCGTATTATAATTTATTAATTATTTAATTATGAGATATATGTACATGAGTAGTATTATTATTATATGTTAGTTTGTGCGCGTGGCGCTCCGGTATCCTTCCACTGGGGTAACGGGGTGTCACAGCTTGGTATCAGAGCACCGATTTAGTCGGTTCTAGTTCCTTTGTGATTGGTCGAGTATAGAGTCTTTACATAAGAGTCTGTCTAGAGTCTTGGCCTAATACAAATGTTGTTTTGTGTAGTGTCTAGATGGAGTCGGATCCAAGTGAGTACATGGGCAACACGATGGAAAGTTCAAATCCAGTTGGAAGTAATCCGGTAAGATAGGATAGGCCTGCATGTGAGCGTGCACCAATAGAAGGTCTGGGTTTTGATCGGGTATTGGCACAAGGCTTACTACAAGTGGTAGATAGATTGACTTCTCCTATGGCTCCTTCTGAGCTTATAAGGAAAAGAGGAGCAGAAGAATTTCACGAAACCTCTTTGGATGAATCAGATGTGGCAGAATTCTGGTTGAAGAGAATAAATAGGATTCTACAAGAGATAGCTTGCCCTCCGCATCATTGACTTAATTGTGCTGTATCACTTTTGCAAGGATAAGCGTCTGATTGGTGGAACCTTGTGCTTCTTAATTCCTAGAGACCAGCTAAATTGACATGGGAGTTTTTCGTGAAAGAGTTTGAGCAAAAATATGTGACCAAGGCCTACCAAGAAGCAAAGTGGAATGAATTTATTAATTTGAAACAGATGAACTTATCGGTCAGTGACTACGAGAAAGAGTTGAGTTGGTTGACCAAGTATGTGCCCGAACTGCTGCTGATGGAAGACTTTAAGTGCCAGCATTTTCAGGGTGGATTAAGAGAAGTCATTAGAGGTCCATTATCAGCAATGGCAGTTATGCATCTGGTTGGATACTATCAGTTAGTGGCTGCAGCGATTAAGTTGGAAGAATCTGAAACGATAAAGCAAAGAATAAAACAGAAGAGGAGAGCACCAAATGGTGGATTTGCTAGTAACAATAAGTCTAAAGGAGCTCCGATTGGACAAGGAACTAAAGGGACTGCTCAAGTGCCTTCCGAGGTAGGAAGTGCAACACCGCCAGCGAGTAGAGGAAATAGAACACCGGAGTGTGAGCATTGCCAAAGACACCATTGGGGCACATGCCACAAGATCACGGGTGCATTCTTCAAGTTCGAAAGTATGGAGCATCGATTTGCTAGTTGCCTCGATCGATAAGAGAACAAGAGTCAACAAGAAAGTAAAGTGGGTGGAGGTAAATCAAATGCAAACAGAAGTTACCAGGAAAGAAATAGAGCTCCTCGGGCCCCATCGGAAACGGTGCAGCGACCTGGTACTACGGGAGAGTATGCTCCAGCCAGAGTCTATGCGATGATTAGAGAGGATACTCCAGAGGCTACAGGTCCTTCCAGTAAGTGTTAATTGGTTAAGTTTCTTTTTGAGTTCTATTTTGGTATTTGGGATGTAAGTGGTTAGCGGGAAAATTTCGAGGACGAAATTTCTTAAGGAGGAGAGAGTTGTCACATCGCAAATATGGCCTAGTTGGAATTATAAGTTTAATTGGATTATTATAAGGGTATTTTGGTAATTTATGCAAGTGAATTAAGGACTTAATTGAAGAGTTATTTAAAGTATTTAGAGAAAGAATTTTATTAGTGATCAGTCGGTAATTTATAAGGATTTATAAGGGAATTTACAAGGACTAAAAGACAAAAAGAGCAAGAAAGTCAAGAAAGATTAATTAAGGGTCCAATAGTAGAGTGACATGTGGATAAGTAGGTGAGTGCTTTAATGGGGATTTGAAAGGATTACTGAGAGAGAAGGCAAAAATTTTAGCTTCCCTTAGAAGCTATCTGATTTTGGCTCCTCTTCCCTACTCTCTCACGTTTCCTTGCTCTTTCTTTTCTCCATTTCTTCTCTCTTCCTTTGCATGTGGTTGTTCTTCAATTATTGAGCTAGGATTTTAAGATTTGAAGAGATCCAAGAGGAAAGTGGCTGTGTTTGCTTTGGGTTGTTTCTTCCTCATCTTCTTCTTCATTTGGATTTGTAATGGTGATATGGTTTTGTCTTGCATGGGTTGATTGGGCTTTATTTTGACTTAATTAGTAACACCCCGAAATAGCCCTAGAAGAATTATAGAATTTTTGTTCAAGAAAGATTAGTATTGTGGGTTTGAGTCCTGTCGCGAGCGCGATAAGCGTCGTGGGCGCGACAGAACCACTCCGGTGATAGGGTATTAAATTGGCTTATTTTTAAAGGTGACTTTGTAGGAGAATGACATATGGTTTGGTAGGGAAGTGACAAGTGGCAATAGATTAACTTATGTTACGAGAGATTAAGAGTTAAAGAGAGGATGAGGATGTAATTATTTAGGTAGATGGCATTTATTACCATAGTTAATTGTTGGATTGACTTAGACTATCTGCTTCTTTCTTCTTCTTTCACGTGAGTTTCTTTCTTTTCCTTTGCCCTGCTGTTTCTTTCGTTCCTTCTTCTTCTTCTTTACACTGTTTTGAGTGATTCATTTGGGTTGGCTTTGAGAGGGGCTAGTAGAGTTTGATTAGGTCTTCTAAGAAGGTAAGTAATGCTCTTTAGTTAGTATTGGTCTTCTTCTTCTATTTTATTTCTGTTTTTGATTTAAAGTAAGAGAGAAGAGTAACCTTGGCATTTTGAATTGTTTGTGCATGGAAGCTGTGGACAAGAGGCCCAATAAAGGCAAAGAGAAGGTCGGAGCCGAGTAGAGAGTGCGGTTCAACATCCTAGAGGTAGGGATCGTGTGCGGTTTTCCTATTTTGCATGTGTTGTGACTTTAAATGTTTTAATAGAGACTTAGTTGTATAAAGAAAGGTACTGGAAGCTTAAATTAGCTCAACTGCTTTTTTAGTGTGTGAAATTATTGTGATTGATTGTAGTGTCTTAATGTCTAAAGTGGTTGTGTAATTTGAGTGGAAAACAAAACTTAGTTATGAGCATGATTTATAGGGCAATTACATGTTAAAAGAGGAGTGGTTGTATGTGAAAATAAAAGAGTTGGTTTGGGTTTTGTTTGAGTTTAACTGTGTGTGGATTTTTGCCGTTGGAAGTGGGAAACACGCTTCTGTCGCGAGCGCGGCATAAGCAGTGATCCCGACAGAATCGCGTCTTTCATTTCCGTAGGAAGCGAGTTGGAATTTGATTTTCAGAGTTGTGAGGAGAGAGTCACGAGACGTGAGGGTAGGTCACGACTCGTGACCCTGGGGCGAGCCTCAGCGCGAGGCGTGAGATGGCATCACGTCCCGCGATGCCTCTCTCTCAGTTGCTGTGAGAGTTCCGTCACGAGACGCGACGAGTAGTCACGCCGCATGACCTTCCTCCGGAGAGGCGTGAGATGGCATCGCAACCCGTGATGCCCTCTCTCTGTTGTGAGGATCCTGTCACGAGTCGTGATGGGCAGTCACGACTCGTGACCTCTTCCTTCCTGGTGGGCGTGAAGCGAAGCAGATCGTCACGAGACGCAATCAAGTGTGCGCCTCGTGACGGCCCTGTTTCCTTAGGCTACTGTCGCGAGCGCGACACAAGTCGCGATTGCGACAGTGAGTTATTTTCCGCCTGTTTTGTCTTGTTTTTGTCTTTTGCTCCTGTTTTGAGTTATTAAAGGTCTAAATGGATCTTGTATGTTATCATTTAGCCTGTGGTTGATTTAAATCATCTTTTAAATCTTTTATATGATTAATAACCTTAAATATGCTTGATTATTAAAAGCTATACAGAAATTAAATGTATTTGAATTACAGTAAATGAGTTGATATCTGTGTACGGTATGTGAGTTGTTTTTGAGCCTGATTACCGTTATAGTGGATAGATAAGCATGCTTATAAAGGGCTAGAGTGCAGCTGCTAGAGTTGGCCTTAATTGTGCCCAGAGT
This sequence comes from Excoecaria cochinchinensis, assembly GCA_947683425.1. Lineage (NCBI taxonomy): Eukaryota > Viridiplantae > Streptophyta > Magnoliopsida > Malpighiales > Euphorbiaceae > Excoecaria > Excoecaria cochinchinensis. Next base: position 2,916,146 of record CANTUQ010000044.1, on the reverse strand, counting down.
TCGGAATGCCTCGTGTATTCCATAGAGTTTGAGTTAATTCTCCACATGTAAGATATTGTAAACAGTATCCAGAGTTACCCGTATCCACCGTGAAAGGAATTCAGGCTTATTATTTTATCCTCGTTATTGTTAGTGTACAGTGAACATGAAATAATCATATGTAGTGTTATAAGTAAATGTTTAAAGTATATGAGATGAATGCTACAGGATAGTTATATGTACCAGCACATGTTTATATGAATTAGAATCCATGATTTACACGAGTGTGAAAATATATGCCTGTGTGCTTTGACTAATATATGTGATATATATATAATTTATTTTGAGACTTCGAAAGAAGTCCCTTGCATTGTTTACATCCCCACTAAGCGTTATCGCTTAGCACGGATGTTTGTTTCCGTGTAGGTTGATAGGTGCGACCAGTGAAAGCGTTCATCTGCAAGTGAGGGCCACTAGGAGCTTGTTGTTATACCCTTTTTGTATAAGATAGAATTAGAGTTTATGATGTTTTGAGTAACATCATTATGTATATAGAGAGTTTAGTCTCGACATATAACCGTTAAATGTATTTGTATATGTAACGTAAATGAATATGTAATAACTATAAAACTTTTGTATATGTATAGTTTATATGTATAATAAAAGTAATTTTTGTTTGGGCCCAACTTATTTGTAATAATTTATTGTTACCGCTTCCGCTAATGCATGTGCATGTATACGTAAGTGACCGTGTAGCGCCCCGATATTCCTTACCGGGGGTATGGGGGTGTTACATAATTTGTACAAGAATCTGAAGAAAGGAGAAAGGATAAAGGGAAAGGAAAGATTTGTAGCTTGAAGCCAGTGGATTTTTGAAGCTCCATACCAGGTTTGGGAGTTGTTGTGGATAATTGTTTGGAAGTTGTTTAAAAGTGTTCTGTCCATTCTCACTTTGGATTGTATTTTGAGTTTATATGCTATGGTTATTTGTGTGTTTAGTACATGGAAATGTATGAGTATGATAGTTTTGTGTATATGATTTATAAGATTTGTGATGATTATTAATTGATGTTGATTTGCATGAAAAGGTGAGGTGGGTATACATGAAGCATGAGATGAAATTTTTGGGTTTTGAATCTCTGTAAATGTCAATCTCTATAAATGTCTTTTTAATATGTAATATTGTTGTGTGCTTTGTGTTATTATAGTTGTAAATGTGTTTTGGAGGCCAAAAAGGTAAGCTTTTACATGTTTTAGCATGAAAAATGGGTTTGGGTAAAGTTGGGTTTCGATTTTCCTTCAATTCTCATTTTTTCATTTCTGGAGAGCGCGACGCTATCGCGAGCGCGATGCTTTCAGAAGCACGACAGTGACTGGCTTTTTCCCCCCCTCTCGCTGTGGAGTTCTGCCCAATAGACCAGACGTCCATGACTCAGAGAGCCACGCACAACTCGGAGAGATGTGCACTACTCGGAGAGATGTGTGTGACTTGGCATTGGTTATCTATCTCGAATTTGGGGGCACGTCTCGACAGGTGAAGAGCACGACTCGGCAGTTGTAGCACAAGTCGTACTCCTCTCAGCTGGGCACATACGAGTAGAACGGAGACGTCCGACTCATGTTGGGGAGATCAGGCCGAGCACGAGTTGTGAAGTTTCTTCTGACTCATGCTGGACCTCTTCTTCCGCGCTGCTTCTTTGACTACTGTCGCGATCATGATTCCTTGTTGCGAGCGCGATAGTAACCCACATGTTTGCTTCCCCTATTTTCCAAAAGTGGATTTTAAGCTTCTTTTACATGGGTTTTTCACTACATGATACATGATTGGGTTTAAATTTGTATTATAATTTGTTAATTATTTAATTATGAGATATATGTACATGAGTAATATTATTAGTATATGTGAGTTTGTGCACGTGGTGCTCCGGTATCCTTCCACGGGGGTAACGGGGTGTCACAGCTTGGTATCAGAGCACCGGTTTAGTCGGTTCTGGCTCCTATGTGATTGGTTGAGTATAGAGTCTTTACATATGAGTCTGTCTAGAGTCATGGCCTAATGCAGATGTTGTTTTGTGTAGTGTCTAGATGGAGTCGGATCCAAGTGAGTACATGGGCGATATGATGGAAAGTGTGAATCCGGTTGGAAGTAATGTAACACCCCAAATCGGGCCTAGTCGGAATCGGGAAGCTAAGTCGGTTAAGTGAAGGGTATTTCGGTAATTTATGCATGAGTAATATGGATAATAAGGATTTAGTTGCTAAGAAATTAATTAAATAAAGTAATTAAAGGAATTATTATGGTGCGATAGTAGTGTATGGTAGTAGGATGTTAATGGGCTAAGAGATTTCATTGAGTGATTTATGAGCATGGTGCCTTGGAGATATTTGCATAAAAGAAATAATTATCAAGTGGATTATGGGTATGGAACTAAGGATGTAGGATATTTTATGAGAAGTGATTTAGTGTGTGTATGTGTATGGTGACTTGAATTGAGAAGTCAAAGTGAATCATGTGGACCTATAGGAAGTGGACAAGTGGAATTGGTAGGTGTGCATTAAGTGTGAAAAGAAAGACAAAGTGAAAGTAAGAGGAGTCCACGTTTTTGCCCTTTCATCTTCCCAATTCTCCATTTCTTTTCCTTTTCTTCCCTTTCTTTGCTCAATCTCTTGGTTTTGAGTGAATTAGAAGTGATTTGGTGGAGCTTAAGAAGTAAGATTGAAGAGGTAAGTTGGGGTTTTAGGGTTCCTACTTTTGAGTTCTTTTCTTCTTCTAGTTTTGTTTAAGTTATGGTTTGAATTAAGAATTATGGGTTTGTTTGTGCAAGTGATTGGTGATAAGAAGAAGCAAAGTAAAGGAAAAGAGAAGATTAAAGCTTGAAGAGAACAGCTATTGTGCAACAAGAGGTTTGGGAGTTGATTCATTTAATTGAGTTTTAATTGGTTTTTACCCTAAATTCTTCTTGAGTTATGAATATATATATTTGTATATGATTTCCAGTAAATTGAGTGTTTTGATATGATTCTTATGCATGTATTTGTTTGGGTAAATGTATTGGTAATGCATGATGTTGCTTAAATTGAAGGTGTGTGAGAATTGAAAGTGAAGTGCATGATTGGGTAAGTTCTGTTTAGTTTTCATCTGATCCCTGTGCAATGTTTTTGTCATAAGTAGAGTTTTAGAACTCCAAACCATGTTATTCTTGAGCCATTAGAACCATTACTTCCATTCCTTTAAAAGTATTAGAAATATCCTTGGGCAAATTCTTGCTCTAAGACCATGAATTTTGGATAACACCGTAGTGTCTCTTTTTTATGTCGGGTTATTTGACCAGTATAGGTTGTGGAGTTCATATCTCGAGTTCTAGATGTCCACTTGACCTGAAAGTTGTTCCTTTTAAAAGTTAATACGTAGGGGAACATTTTTTAAGAAGACACTTTTCCAAAAAATGAGGTTTAGAGGTCATTTTTCACGATACTAGTTTGTAATAAAAAGCAGTCTGTTAAGGTAGCTGAGGCGAGCCTCTGTCGCGAGCGCGACAAGGGTCGTGACCTCGCGATAGAAAAACTTAATTTGAGCCTTTTCTTCTCTATTTTTGAGTCCAGGATTGACCCGGATCAGTCCCGTACTGTCACACCCCATTTGCCCCCTAGTAGAATGAGGCTGTCTGTGTGAGCATGCATGTGCATGTGTTCAGCATGTCATAAGGGTATTTTAGTAAAAATGCATGTTTTTGGGTTTATTATTATGTGGGTGCATACATGACATTAGTAATGTGAGTTAATTGGGAATTGCTTGTGTACATTAGAGCATAACATTGTAGGGTGTTTTTAATTGAGTTTGCATTAGATGTGTGTGATGTGTGGGGTTAGGGTGTGAGTGAGTAAGTTCCACCACCAAGAGAATGACATGTGTATTAGGTTAGGGAAAATGAATAAAGAAAAGAAGTAAGAAAGAAGAGAAAATCAGATTCACGTTCTTTCTCTTCAACCTTCATCTTCTTCCTCCTTTTCCCTTTCCTAAATACTGCTAACTGTTAATCAAGTTGTGTTGTGGAAATTGCTTACTCTTGCTTCTAACTTTTTTAAGTTATTGCATTCTCCACCTTATTCTCCATTTGCTTTTATCTTTTCCTTCTTCCTTGAGCTTAGGTTTAACTTAGGGTTTTGCATGTTGAATATTTGTGTTTAGCTGAGGCTCCACGCGATCCCAAAGGCAAGGAGGTTGCTGGGAGCAGTGGGACTAAGTGTTAGAAGCTTAGATTCAAGGTTTGGGAACAATTGATTGTGAATTGTGTGATTTTAAGTTACTGTCAATTTTCTAGGGTTCTTGTTCTTGAGAAATTTGAATGTTATTATTTTTGAATTGATTTAATGTTTAAATGTTGAATTGAGTTGTCTAAATGTTTACTATATTGTTTGAGATGAATTGTGGAAGGTAAGATCAGGTTTTATTGGTTATAAATCAAATTTGAATTGATTTTTGTGTTCTGGGAAAAATCTGGAAATCGATACTGTCAAAAATCCCGTTCTCCAGATCGTGTCGCGTGACTAGCCAAGAAGGGAGACAAGTCACGAGACGTGACCTCAGGTCACGACTCGTGACCTGCCAGTCTGAGGCCAGTCACGAGTTGTGGCTGTCTGCCACAGCTCGTGACCAGCTTAAATGAGGCCAGTCACGAGACGTGACTCCCCGTCACTCCTCGTGACCAGCTTGAGAGAGAAGGCCAGTCGCACGACCAGCTGAAGAAGAAGCCAGTCACGGGACGTGACCCTCAGTCATGTTGCGTGACCGGCGAGAGACGTTGCATGATCTGCGAGATCACGCAACGTGATCTGCGAGGGACAAGCAAGTCACGAGGCGTGACCCTCAGTCACGTCTCGTGACCTGCCTGGTGAGGAGGCCAGTCACGCCTCGTGACCAGCCAACCTCGCCCGTTTCTCCGTTCAGTCCGTTTTTCCGAAATTTCCTAGTTTTTAACTCAGAAATGAATTTGGTATTTCTTCTGAATGGACTTTACTGCTGTGTGATGTATGTCATACTTTTAAATGCTTCGACATGCGTAATACCATGATTTTTCTGATGTTTGTACTCGATATTTTGTTATTTGATTTGAGTGACGCATAACCTGCTAGAGTCGAGTAAGTGGATAGTTAGGTATGCCTAATAGAGTCTGATAGCTGCAGCCCATAGTTCTGTTTGGACCCCGATCAGGTCCCCGTTTGGTTCCTCGCGAACCCTTTTCTGTATTGGATCTTGTTTAAGGTCCCTTTTGAAAATATCTGTGAAAGTTAAAGTATAATGGTTTAATCGATTCGTACCCGTAATGTACTGTCTGTAATCGGCTCGTACCCGGAAAGTACTGTCTGTACACTCGTTATCCACTACCTAGAGTCAGCAGGTGTTCTTTGAATGTTCATTTGAACTGCTTGAATCTGATTTGGCTATATCGAATTATTTCTGAATGAATATGATTATGAAATATTGATTGTATGGCTTTATTATATGAGCATGTTTATGTGGATTATGTTTAGCCTTTGCATATTGTCCTTGTGAATGTGAAATGCTTTTACGACCATTGTGAATGGCCGTACATTATTTATGTGTGTTTCCCCACTAAGCGTTTATCGCTTAGCACGGTGTTTTTACCCGTGCAGGTGCGGAAGGAGTTTGATTCGAGAGTCGCCGTCATCAAGCCAACACAGGAAGTTTTTAGTGTAGGGCTCCTTTTATATAGTTGATGATTCTTTTTGTATAGAACTCTCATGTATCAGCTTCCGGTTTTGTAATTATATTTTGGATCTGTAATATTATTTTGTTTCAGCTAGTTGATCAGATCATTATTGTAATAGTTTATTGTAGTAATGCATGATCAGCTTTTGCATTCTGCATGTAAAGTTTTTAATTATTCTGTATTTCTGAATGTATGTTATGAATGAATGTATGTTTTGCTTGGCTATTGTTTGGTGACACCTTGACTCATACGGCATCTCACTCCTTATCGGATGGGATCGCCTATGTATGGGAAGGGGGTGTTACAGTTAGTGGTATCAGAGCCTAGGTTTAGGCGTTTCTGGGGTGTTGTTGTGATTGTTCTGAGTTTCTTAGATGTGTATGTGTCTAGATCTGTGTTGGTTGATGAGGTTGTTTCTTGTTTGTATAGATGGCTTCTAATTCTGTTCGGGGATCACTCGAGGAATCCGCCGAGAGTGTGAATCCTCCAGCTGTGGATCCGTCTGTTTCTGTTACTGTGTCGGCTCAGCATGCTAGGGTCTAGCCCGAGGCCGCAGCCATGCCCTTTGAGGCTATGTTCAGACTGCATCAGGACATGGCTAGGGTTTTGGAGAGAGTCACTGCTCCTAGAGCACCTATGGAGAATTTGAGAAGAGCATGAGTTGAGGATTTCTATGGCACTGGTTTAAATGAGTCTGAGATCGCTGAGAGATGGTTAGATAAAGTAAAGCGTGCCTTGAGAGAGATTCGGTGTCCTCCCGATCAGCAGGTATAGTGTGCACTAGTTCTTCTGCAAGGGTCTGCATTTGAGTGGTGGGAATTGGTTTGCAGGCATCCTCAGCTACCGGATCCGATTACTTGGGAGTTCTTTGAGGGTGAGTTCACAAAGAAGTACATCACTCAGACTTATAGAGATGCGAGATGGGCACAGTTTTTGAGTTTGAGACAGAGGGCTATGTCTGTAGCAGATTATGAGAAAGAGTTCAATAGGTTATCTCGCTATGCCCCGCGTGGAGTTATGACTGATGACTTTAGATGCAAGCATTTCGAAGCGGGGTTAAATGAGTCTTTGAAGATTGCTTTGATTTCTCTGATGTGCATACCTGGGGTCAGTTATTATCAGATTGTAGAGGCTGCTGTGAGAGCTGAGTTATCAGAGACTGTCTTGAGAGAGAGAGCTCAGAGGAGGAACTCTTCTCGTGGAGGATCTTCATCGGGTAAGAGATCTAGGAACCCACAGGATGAATTATCTTCTGGTCTGGCTTCTAGAGGCAGAAGACAGGGTTCTGCAGCTGTGTCAGGTTCTGGTAGGGGAGGTAAATCTGATGCCATACCTATTTGTGAGAATTGCAGCAAGGCTCACCGGGGTGACTGTAGGTGGCTCACTGGGGGATGTTTTAGATGTGGGAGCACTGAGCACCGTGTGGCTAGTTGTCCCCAGTCGATTGAGGATTCAGGACCTCAGGGAGGAGCTAGTAGGGTTGGTTCGAATGCTTCTCAGGCTTCCCGTGGTAGAGGCCGAGGTAGAGGTAGAGGTGGTCGGCATAGAGATGGAGCTGCTTCTGAGACTGTTGAGCGTCCTCCTCAGGGTGCCGTTAGAGCCTATGCCATGAGAGCCAGAGATGAGCAGGATGCGCCTGATATTATTGCTGGTAAGTTCCTACTCCATGACACTGAGTTATATGCTCTAATTGATCCTGGTTCCACACACTCATATTTGTGCACGGATAAAATTGTTGATAAATTGCATTCTGTTGATTAGTTAGATTATGAGATTCGTGTGACCAGTCCATTAGGGCATAGTGTCAGTGTGAGTAGAGTCTTTAGGAGTTGTCCTCTGATTGTTGAGGGAGCTGTGCTTCCAGCGAATTTGATTGAGTTACCTTTCAGAGAGTTTGATCTGATTCTGGGTATGGACTGGTTGGGTAAGCATCGGGCTGTAGTTGATTGCCATAGGAAGACAGTTGTACTTCGGGATAGAAGTCAGTCTCTTGTGTTTTTGAAAGGTTTGGGTGCTAGTTCTGTGAATAATGTGATTTCTGCGATGCAAGCTAAGAGATTTATTAGGAAAGGTTGTGAGGCTTTTCTAGCAGTTGTGTTAGATTCCAAGAGGGATCAGGTTCAGATTGAGGACATTCCTGTAGTGCGGGAGTTTAGTGATGTGTTCCCGAGCGAGTTGCCTGGGTTGCCTCCTGAGATAGAGGTTGAGCTGTCTATTGAGATTATGCCAGGTACTGCACCTTATCGGATGGCTCCTGTAGAGTTGAGGGAACTTAAATCCCAGCTACAAGAGTTATTGGATAAGCGGTTTATTAGACCGAGCATATCTCCATGGGGAGCTCCAGTTCTGTTTGTTAAGAAGAAAGATGGATCATTGCGGATGTGTATTGACTACAGGTAGATTAATAAAGTTACAGTGAAGAATAAGTACCCATTTCCTAGGATTGAAGATTTGTTTGATCAGCTTCGAGCTGCGGGTGTTTTCTCCAAGATAGATCTTCGATCAGGGTACTACCAGCTTCGAGTTCAGGATGCAGATGTGGTTAAGACTGCATTCCGGACTAGGTATGGCCACTATGAGTTTCTTGTGATGCCGTTTGGTTTGACTAATGCTCCAGCGGCTTTTATGGATCTGATGAATCGTGTGTTTAGGCCATACTTAGATCGATTTGTAGTAGTGTTCATTGATGACATCTTGGTGTATTCCAAGGATGAGAGTGAGCATGAGGAGCATCTCCGATTAGTTTTACAGATGTTGAGAGAGCATCAGTTGTTTGCTAAGCTTAGCAAGTGTGATTTCTGGCTTCGAGAAGTGTCATTCTTGGGTCACATTGTTTCAGCTAGAGGTATTCAGGTAGATCCAGCCAAGGTTGAGGTGATAGTTGATTGGAAAGCGCCTAGAAATGTTCAGGAAGTGAGGAGTTTCCTTGGTTTAGCAGGTTACTACCGTCGCTTTGTTAAAGGATTTTCTGTGATTGCTACTCCGATGACTAGATTGTTGAGGAAAGGAGTCAGATTTGAGTGGTCAGACAGGTGTCAGTCTTGTTTTGATCGGTTAAAGCAGTTGCTTGTTGAGGCTCCCATCCTTACTCAACCCATCTCGGGTAAGGAGTTTGTTATTTATAGTGATGCTTCGGGTGTTGGTCTTGGATGTGTGCTGATGCAGGAAGGAAAAGTAGTGGCTTATGCTTCTCGACAGTTGAAGCCACATGAGAGGAACTATCCGACACATGATCTTGAGTTGGCAGCCGTGATCTTTGCTTTGAAGATTTGGCGTCATTATCTGTATGGGGAAAAGTGTAGGATCTTTTCGGACCACAAGAGCTTAAAGTACTTCCTTTCACAGAAGGAGTTGAACATGAGACAGCGCCGATGGCTGGAGTTGTTTAAGGATTACGACTGCATTGTGGATTACCATCCTGGTAAGGCTAATATAGTCGCTGATGCTCTGAGTCGAAAATCGGTTTCAGCCTTGTTCTTGAGGCGATTCAGATGGAGATTTGGTTCTGATGGGGCTTTGCTTGCCCAGTTGCGTGTGCAGCCTACTTTGAGACAGAGGATTGTGGATGCTCAGAAAGATGATGTGAGACTACAGCGGTTTGTGCATGAGGATAGATTGGGTAAGCAATCAGAGTTCTCAGTTCAGGATGAGGTACTTATGTTCAGAGATCGCATGTGTGTGCAAGAATCTGAGGATTTGAGGAGACAGCTTTTGAGTGAGGCGCATAGTTCAGTCTTTACTATGCATCCGGGCAGTGAGAAGATGTATAGAGACATGAAGCAATTCTATTAGTGGTCCGGTAGGAAGCGCGATATAGTGGATTTTGTTTCCAAGTGTTTGACTTGTCAGCAGGTAAAGGCCGAGCATCAGGTTCCTTCGGGTTTGCTTATGCCTTTATCTATTCCTGAGTGGAAATGGAATGATATCGCCACGGACTTCGTTTCTGGTTTGCCTTTGACTCAGAGGAAACATGATTCAGTTTGGGTTATTGTGGATCGGCTTACGAAATCAGCTCACTTTCTGCCGGTTAGAGTGGACTACTCTATGGACATATTGGCCAGTATCTATGTGGATGAGATAGTTCGGTTGCATGGTGTGCCTTTGTCCATAGTGTCAGATCGGGATCCGAGGTTTACTTCCAAGTTTTGGAAGGAGTTGCAGAGAGCTTTGGGCACTAGGTTGAACTTCAGTACAGCATTTCATCCTCAGACCGATGGTCAGTCAGAGCGAGTTATTCAGATTCTGGAGGATATGATGAGAGCTTGTGCTTTGGATTTTCAGGGTAGTTGGGACAGATATGTGTCGCTCATGGAGTTTGCTTACAACAACAGTTTTCAGTCGAGTATCGGTATGGCACCATATGAGGCTTTGTATGGTCGTCAGTGTAGGACTCCGATTTGTTGGACCGAGCTATCCGAGAGATCTATGATTGGACCAGACTTGGTTAGAGATACTGAAGAGAAGATCAGAGTGGTGCAGTGAAATTTGAAGGCAGCCAAGGATCGACAGAAGTCTTATGCCAATTTGAAAAGGAAAGATGTGCATTTTGAGATCGGGGACAAGGTTTTCCTTAAACTTTCATCTTGGAGGAAAGTACTTCGGTTCGGAAAGAAAGGCAAGCTTAGTCCTCGTTTCATTGGACCTTACGAGATTTTGGCTAAGGTAGGACCTGTAGCCTATAGATTGACGCTACCGATGGAGTTAACAAAGTTGCATGATGTATTCCACGTTTCGATGCTTCGTCGGTACATATCAGATCCTTCGCATGTACTTTCAGTTCAGGATATCCAGGTTCAGCCAGACTTCTCTTTTGATGAGGAACCGCGAGCTATTCTAGCCCGAGAGGTGAGGCAGTTGAGAAGTAAGCAGATTCCTTTGGTTAAAGTGTTGTGGATCCATCATGGAGTCGAAGAAGCGACTTGGGAACCAGAGGAGTCGATGAGAACTCAGTATCCGCAGTTGTTCAGTTCAGGTGAGAATTTCGAGGACGAAATTCTTATTAGTAGGGGAGAGTTATCACACCCCATTTGCCCCCTAGTAGAATGAGCCTGTCTGTGTGAGCATGCATGTGCATGTGTTCAGCATGTCATAAGGGTATTTTAGTAAAAATGCATGTTTTTGGGTTTATTATTATGTGGGTGCATACATGACATTAGTAATTTGAGTTAATTGGGAATTGCTTGTGTACATTGGAGCATACCATTGTAGGGTGTTTTTAATTGAGTTTGCATTAGATGTGTGTGATGTGTGGGGTTAGGGTGTGAGTGAGTAAGTTCCACCACCAAGAGAATGACATGTGTATTAGGTTAGGGAAAATGAATAAAGAAAAGAAGTAAGAAAGAAGAGAAAATCAGATTCACGTTCTTTCTCTTCAACCTTCATCTTCTTCCTCCTTTTCCCTTTCCTAAATACTGCTAACTGTTAATCAAGTTGTGTTGTGGAAATTGCTTACTCTTGCTTCTAACTTGGTAAGTTACTGCATTCTCCACCTTATTCTCCATTTGCTTTTATCTTTTCCTTCTTCCTTGAGCTTAGGTTTAACTTAGGGTTTTGCATGTTGAATATTTGTGTTTAGCTGAGGCTCCACGCGATCCCAAAGGCAAGGAGGTTGCTGGGAGCAGTGGGACTAAGTGTTAGAAGCTTAGATTCCAGGTTTGGGAACAATTGATTGTGAATTGTGTGATTTTAAGTTACTGTCAATTTTCTAGGGTTCTTGTTCTTGAGAAATTTGAATGTTATTATTCTTGAATTGATTTAATGTTTAAATGTTGAATTGAGTTGTATAAATGTTGCCTATATTGTTTGAGATGAATTATGGAAGGTAAGATCAGGTTTTATTGGTTATGAATCAAATTTGAATTGATTTTTGTGTTCTGGGAAAAATCTGGAAATCGATACTGTTAAAAATCCTGTTCTCCAGATCGTGTCGCGTGACTAGCCAAGAAGGGAGACAAGTCACGAGACGTGACCTCAGGTCACGACTCGTGACCTGCCAGTCTGAGGCCAGTCACGAGTTGTGGCTGTCTGCCACAGCTCGTGACCAGCTTAAATGAGGCAAGTAACGAGACGTGACTCCCCGTCACGCCTCGTGACCAGCTTGAGAGAGAAGGCCAGTCGCACGACCAACTGAAGAAGAAGCCAGTCACGGGACGTGACCCTCAGTCACGTCGCGTGACCGGCGAGAGACGTTGCGTGATCTGCGAGATCATGCAACGTGATCTGCGAGATCACGCAACGTGATCTGCGAGGGACAAGCAAGTCACGAGGCATGACCCTCAGTCACGTCTCGTGACCTGCCTGGTGAGGAGGCCAGTCATGCCTCGTGACCAGCCAACCTCGCCCGTTTCTCCGTTCAGTCCATTTTTCCGAAATTTCCTAGTTTTTAACTCAGAAATGAATTTGGTATTTCTTCTGAATGGACTTTACTGCTGTGTGATGTATGTCATACTTTTAAATGCTTCGACATGCGTAATACCATGATTTTTCTGATGTTTGTACTCGATATTCTGTTATTTGATTTGAGTGATGCATAACCTGCTAGAGTCGAGTAAGTGGATAGTTAGGCATGCCTAATAGAGTCTGATAGCTGCAGCCCATAGTTCTATTTGGACCCCGATCAGGTCCCCGTTTGGTTCCTCGCGAACCCTTTTCTGTATTGGATCTTGTTTAAGGTCCCTTTTGAAAATATCTGTGAAAGTTAAAGTATAATGGTTTAATCGATTCGTACCCGTAATGTACTGTCTGTAATCGGCTCGTACCCGGAAAGTACTGTCTGTACACTCGTTATCCACTACCTAGAGTCAGCAGGTGTTCTTTGAATGTTCATTTGAACTGCTTGAATCTGATTTGGCTATATCGGATTATTTCTGAATGAATATGATTATGAAATATTGATTGTATGGCTTTATTATATGAGCATGTTTATGTGGATTATGTTTAGCCTTTGCATATTGTCCTTGTGAATGTGAAATGCTTTTACGATAATTGTGAATGGCCGTACATTATTTATGTGTGTTTCCCCACTAAGCGTTTATCGCTTAGCACGGTGTTTTTACCCGTGCAGGTGCGGAAGGAGTTTGATTCGAGAGTCGCCGTCATCAAGCCAACACAGGAAGTTTTTAGTGTAGGGCTCCTTTTGTATAGTTGATGATTCTTTTTGTATAGAACTCTCATGTATCAGCTTCCGGTTTTGTAATTATATTTTGGATCTGTAATATTATTTTGTTTCAGCTAGTTGATCAGATCATTATTGTAATAGTTTATTGTAGTAATGCATGATCAGCTTTTGCATTCTGCATGTAAAGTTTTTAATTATTCTGTATTTCTGAATGTATGTTATGAATGAATGTATGTTTTGCTTGGCTGTTGTTTGGTGACACCTTGACTCATACGGCATCTCACTCCTTATCGGATGGGATCGCCTACGTATGGGAAGGGGGTGTTACACGTACCTTTCCCATCAGTCATTATGCATGTTTGGGATAATTAAATGGTTATATAAGTAGTTGTCATTGGGAAAAACTTAGGAGTATGATTAAGATTGGTGATTTAGCTAGTAAATAATAATAGATATAACTTTGTGAAGGATGAGGATTAATATGTACATTCAGCTTCGTCTCTTTAAATTTGAAATTCTTTCGTATTTTTATATGCTTTGTATTGCTTCTGTTCGATAACACACCTACTCGTACGGCTTCCTACTCCCTTGCGGATGGGTTCGCCTACGTATGGGTTGGGGTGTTACAAGTAATCTGGTCGGACAGGATAGGCCTGGATGTGAGCGTGCACCAGTAGAAGGTCTAGGTTTTGATCCGGCATTGGTACAAGGCTTACTGCAAGTGGTAGACAGATTAACTGCTCCTAAGGCTCCTTCTGAGCTTATAAGGAAAAGAGGAGCAGAAGAGTTTCACAAAACCTCTTTGGATGAATCGGATGTGGCGAAATTCTAGTTGAAGAGAACAGATAGGATTCTACAAGAGATAGCTTTCCCTTCGCATCAATGAGTTACCTGTGCTGTATCGCTTTTGCAAGGATCAGTATATGATTGGTGGAACCTTGTGCTTCTCAATCCCCAGAGACCAGCTGAATTGACATGGGAGTTTTTCGTGAAAGAGTTGGAGCAAAAATATGTGACCAAGGCCTACCGAGAAGCGAAGTGGAATGAATTTATTAATTTGAAATAGAAGAACTTATCGGTCAGCGACTACGAGAAAGAGTTTAGTCGGTTGACCAAGTATGTGCCCGAACCGCTGTTGACGGAAGACTTTAAGTGCTAGCATTTTTAGGGTGGATTAAGAGAAGTCATTAGAGGTCCGTTATCGGCAATGGCAGTTATGCATCCGGTTGGATACTATCAGTTAGTGGCTGCAGCGATTAAGTTGGAAGAATCTAAGACGGCAAAGCAAAGAATAGAACAGAAGAGGAGAGCACCGGATGGTGGATTTGCTAGTAACAAGAAGTCTAAAGGAGCTCCGATTGGACAAGGAACTAAAGGGACTGCTCAAGTGCCTTCCGATGTGGGAAGTGTAGCACCGCCAGCGAGTAGAGGAAATAAAGCACCGGAGTGTGAGCATTGCTAAAGACACCAATTGGGCACATGCTGCAAGATCACGAGTGCATGCTTCAAGTGCAAAAGTATAGAGCATCGATTTGCTAGTTGGTCCGATCAACAAGAGAACAAGAGCCAACAAGAAAGTAAAGTGTGTGGAGGTAAATCAAAAGCAACCAGAAGCAAACGGGACAGAAATAGAGCTCCTCGGGCCCCATTGGAAACGGTGCAACGACCTGGTACTACGGGAGAGTATGCTCCAGCCAGAGTCTATGTGATGATTAGAAAGGTTCCGATAAGTGTTAATTGGTTAAGTTTCTTTTTGAGTTCGATTTTGGTATTTGGGATGTAAGTGGTTAGCGGGGAAATTTCAAGGACGAAATTTCTTATGGAGGAGTAAGTGGATCACATCCCAAATATGGCCTAGTTGGAATTATAAGTTTAATTGGATTATTATAAGGGTATTTTGGTAATTTATGCAAGTGAATTAAGGACTTAATTGAAGAGTCATTTAAAGTATTTAGAGAAAGAATTTTATTAGTGATCAATTGGTAATTTATAAGGATTTATAAGGGAATTTACAAGGACTAAAAGACAAAAAGAGCAATAAAGTCAAGAAAGATGAATTAAGGGTCCAATAGTAGAGTGACATGTGGATAAGTGGGTGAGTGCTTTAATGGGGATTTGAAAGGATTAGAGAGAGGGAAGGCAGAAATTTTTAGCTTCCCTTAGAAGCTATCTGATTTTGGCTCCTCTTCCCTACTCTCTCACGTTTCCTTGCTCTTTCTTTTCTCCATTTCTGCTCTCTTCCTTTGCTTGTGGTTGTTCTTCAATTGTTGAGCTAGGGTTTTAAGATTTGAAGAGATCCATGAGGTAAGTGACTGTGTTTGCTTTGGGTTGTTTCTTCCTCATCTTCTTCTTCATTTGGATTTGTAATGGTGATATGGTTTTGTCTTGCATGGGTTGATTGGGTTTTATTTTGATTTGATTTGGACAAGAATCTGAAGAAAGGAGAAAGGATAAAGGGAAAGGAAAGATTATAGCTTGAAGCCAGTGGATTTTTGAAGCTCCATACCAGGTTTGGGAGTTGTTATGGATAATTGTTTGGAAGTTGTTTGAAAGTGTTCTGTCCATTCTCACTTTTGATTGTATTTTGAGTTTATATGCTATGGTTATTTGTGTGTTTAGTACATGGAAATGCATGAGTATGATACTTTTGTGTATATGATTTATAAGATGTGTGATGATTATTAATTGATGTTGATTTTCATGAAAAGGTGAGGTGGGTATACATGAAGCATGAGATGAAATTTTTGGGTTTTGAATATCTGTAAATGTCTTTTTAATGTGTAATATTATTGTGTGCTTTGTGTTATTATAGTTGTAAATGCGTTTTGGAGGCCAAAAAGGTAAGCTTTTACATGTTTTAGCATGAAAAATGGGTGTGGGTAAAGTTGGGTTTCAATTTTCTTTCAATTCCCATTTTTACATTTCTGGAGGTTGAGGAAGACCCGTCTCTATCGCGAGCGCGACAGTGACTGGCTTCTTCCCCCCTCTCACTGTGGAGTTTTGCCCAACAGACCAAACGTGCATGACTCAGAGAGACATGCACGACTCAGAGAGAAGTGTGCGACTTGGCGTTGGTTGTCCATCTCGAATTTGGGGGCACGTCTCGGAAGGTGAAGAGCACGACTCGGCAGTTGGAGCACGAGTCGTGCTCCTCTCAACTGGGTGCACACGAGTCAGAGGGAGACGTCCGACTCGTGTTGGGGAGATCATGCCGAGCACGAGTCATGAAGTTTCCTCTGACTCGTGCTGGACCTCTTCTTCCATGCTGCTTCTTTGGCTACTGTTGCGATCGCGATTCCTTGTTGCGAGCGCTACAGTAACCCACATGTTTGCTGCCCCTGTTTCTAAAAATGGATTTTAAGCTTCTTTTACATGGGATTTTTCACTGCACGACACATGATTGGGTTTAAATTTGTATTATAATTTGTTAATTGTTTAATTATGAAATATATGTACATGAGTAATATTATTATTATATGTGGGTTTGTGTCCGTGGCGCTCCGATATCCTTCCAACAGGGGTAACGGGGTGTCACATATATCATTCTTCCTATTTCAAATAAAAACTCAAATTAAAATAAGTTATAACATTAATTCATTATGGCATACCATTATGTCAACATGACAAATCCTCACATAATTCAATCCTTTCTCACTACAACATCTTCTGTAACACCCCTTATCTATACGTAGGGAAGCTCGCCCTGCAAGGGAAGTGAGCATTACAATAGGCAAAGGTTGTCACATGCAAAGAGCAAAACAGACAAACTAAACTAACGCATAAATCTTAAAACATAAAAAAATATTAGGAACTGAATAAATTCAAACTTTCCATAATATAAAATATCTAAGAGAACTACTAACAGAAATACAGAAATCTCTTTATTAATAATTTAAAATATACAGTACAAAGCGAAAATACAATATCATCCTTGAAAGATTACAACATCTTAACTGAAAATATTACAAGCCAAAAGTATAACCAAAAGCTTTAAATCAGAGAATGAATACAAAAATACAAAAAATAAACTACAAAATTCTATATAATAAAACTCTTTCTCTCTATTCTGAAGGTTACGGATCTGTCCTTCCAAAAACTCTATCTGCTTCCACACCTGCACAGATGAAACACCCGTGCTAAGTGATAACGCTTAGTGGGAAAAATCAGAAAGAAACGACCACTCGCAGTGGACGTGAAAATGCACTTCACATACACATGGCACATACATAATAATAAAACATTATCCAATCATCCAAAATTTTATAAACATCTTATTCAACAACTTCATCAGAACCTAACGCACAAATATTAATACATTCTGAATCACAACAATTCACATTACTTTACAAATACACATAGGTAAGATAACCTGCACATTCGGAGTAGTGGATAATGAGTAAACGCATAGATACACGTAGGTACCAAACAGTCTCTTTTCTGAATGCATAGATACCAGGAGGTATGAATAACAGCTTCTTTTCTTTTCATATTCAAAACATTTTCGCATGGGATCTTAAACAAGATCCAAACTCATAAGGATCACGAGGACCCAATCGGGGACTTGATCAGGGTCCAGAACACCACATGTAACACCCCCAACCCATACGTAGGCAATCCCATCCGATAAGGAGTGAGATCCCGTACGAGTCAAGGTGCCACCACACAGATACAATACAAATCAAACATTCATAAATACGGGGTAATTAAAAACTTGGCGAAACAACAAGAGCCATAGCTGATCATACATTAATATAAATAAAATCATTACAATAATGTTTTGATCAAACTGGCTGAAACAAAAGATAATTACATATCCAAAATATACAAATGCGGAGTTACTATAAAAGCTGATACATGAGACTTCTGTACAAAAGAATCATCAAAGATTACAAAAGCTAAGCCCAACAATAAACCTTCCTGTGTTGGCTTGATTGACGGCGACTCTCCCAAAGCAAAAGATCTTCCGCACCTGCATGGGTAAAAATACCGTGCTAAGCGATAAACGCTTAGTGGAGAAATACACAAGCAGTATGGACGGCCATTCACAATAGTCATCGAGGCATAACACATTCACAATGGTAAATGCAGATAATCATAGCAAGTAAATATACATTCTTGCATATAAAAGCCATACTTTCGATAACATAAGCTCACATCCATATTCACATTCATAATTACATTAACTGATTATTCATCTCATTATCGTACTCTTTTGAATATCACAATCATAAAATCACATTAGGGCAAAATAAATCAAATAGGACACCTGCTGACTCACAATAGTGGATAACGAGTATACGGAAAGTACCTTACGGGTATGAATCGAATACTGACAGTACCTTATGGGTACTAATCGAAAACCATTTCATTTTATCAATTACAAAACATTTTACTGAGGGGACCTTAAATAAGATCCAAACGGGGACCTGATTGGGGTCCAAACTGAACTGAGGCTGCAGCTAAACGACTCTATTAGGCATGCCTAACTATCCACTCACTTGACTCTAGCAGGTCATGCATAAACCAGATCTTGTTTCGAAACAAAACATATAATTCACCCTGTATAATTCGCAATATAGTAGGCATATAAACACATTCATATAGCATACAGTAAGGATAAACCATGAAAAAGACATCTGAAATTCATTTTCGAAAGATTGGGCACGCGGGAAAAACAGGACAGGTCGGAGCCTTTGTCGAGCTCGCGACAGAAGAGCCACGGACACGAGTCGTACTGAGGGACACGACTCGTGTCAATGGCTTATTCCAGTTGTGCTCCACAGTATGCCACGGAGGAGGACTCACAGCAGCACGATTCGTGCTACATGAGCTCGAGTCGTGCTGATCCTCTCTACCTGTCGACATCCAGCTGAGATGCACGGCTCGCACTCCAAAGGAGCACGAGTCGTGCTTCTCCATCCGAATCGGACACAGGCAAAGCTGCAGTGGGGTTTTACACGAGAACGTGAAGTTCCTCTCTGTCGTGCTCGCGACAGAGACGAGACTCCCAATTCCCAGCAAAACGCAAAAACCCAAAATTTTCCCCAAATCAAAACCATTTTGACCCAAATCATTTTGAACTCAAACTTACCTCAAATTGGGCTCTCCTAACACCATAAGCAACACAATACAACACATTTCAACAATCAATTCCCAATAATTCATCAATTTAAACTCTCAATCTCAAAGATCACAAAATCTGGAAATTTGCAGCATAACTCATTCAACTCCACAATCACTTCAATAAATCCACACTTATGCATAATCATTTATGACAACTAAAAACCCATATCATGCATGCCAATATAAGTCCATATACACAATCAAAATTCCAGAAATTCATGCACATATACATATGAAAATATGAACATCCAAAACAGTGGAAATTCCCAAACCTTATCTCCTTAGCTCCAAATCTAATGAGTTCCACTAGTACTAGCCTTCTCCTTGCCTTTTGGTTCACGAGGAGGCTCAACTAACCAACAAACCAACAATAACACACAAAATACAAACCCTAGATCAAAACCCCAAACCCAAAAAATGAAGGAGAAGATGAACAACAATGCAAAGAAAGAAGGAGATGAAGATAAAATGTAAGAACTTACCAAAAGAAACATAAGGAGATGATTAATTCCCACTAGAAGCCCTTGAATCCAAGCTAGGGTTATTGGTAAAGAAAAAAGGAAGAAGAACAGAGGGTAAGAAGGGAAAAACGGGAATGATTTCTGCCTCTCCCCATGTTCTTTCTTCTTCTTTTTCTTTTCCTAACCCTAGACAAGTGTCATCTTCCTATTAGTGGGATTTAATCACTCACACACAAAACACATGCATCACTCACACACAAATACACCCAACATAAACACACCCTACTATGGAATGCTCATGCACACACAAACATAACCCAACTTACTCACATCCTACTACAATACATGCACCCTCATATTAACAAAACCCATAAACATGCATTTTTACTCAGAATGCCCTTATCACATGCCAAAACACACATAATGCATGCACACACAGATGGCTCATTCTACTAGGGGGTAAACGGGGTGTGACAACTCTCCCCTACTAACAAGAATTTCATCCTCGAAATTCTTACCTGAACTAAACAAATGTGGATACTGAGCTCTCATCGAATCCTCTGGTTCCCAAGTCACTAACTCAATTCCATAATTATTCCATAAAACTTTTACCAATGGAATCTGCTTACTTCTCAGCTGTCTCACTTCTCTAGCCAGGATAGCTTTTGGTTCTTCATCATATGAAAAATCTGGCTGCATGTGAACTGACAGAACATATGAAGGATCTGATCTGCACCGACAAAGCATCGAAACATGGAAGACATCGTGCAATTTCGCCAACACCATCAGTAAAGCCAATCTATAAGCTACCGGACCAACCTTAGCCAAAATCTCATAGGGACCAATAAAGCGAGGACTAAGCTTACCCTTCTTTCCAAACCGAAGCACTTTCCTCCAAGGCAAAACTTTAAGGAAAACCTTGTCCCCAACTCCAAATTGCACATCTTTCCTCTTCAGATTGGCATAAGACATCTGTCGATCCTTAGCCACCTTCAAATTCCGCTGCATAACTCTGATCTTCTCCTCGGTATCTCTAAGCAACTCTGGCCTAATCACTGAACGCTCGAATAGCTCTATCCAACAAACTGGAGTCCTACACTGCCGACCATATAAAGCTTCATACGATGCCATACCGATGCTCGACTTATAGCTATTGTTGTAGGCAAACTTGTTGTAGGAAAACTCCATGAGCGACACATATCTGGCCCAACTACCCAAAAAATCCAAAGCACACGCCCTCAACATATCCTCCAGAATCTGAATGACCCGCTCTGACTGACCATCTGTCTAAGGATGGAATACCGTACTGAAGTTCAACTTGGTACCCAAAGCCCTTTGCAATTCCTTCCAAAACTTCGAAGTGAACCTCGGATCCCGATCTGATACTATGGAGAACGGCACTCCATGCAACCGAACTATTTCATCCACATAGATACTGGCCAACCTATCCATCGGATAGTCCACTCTCACTAGCAAGAAATGAGTTAACTTCGTAAGCCGATCCACTATCACCCAAACTGAATCGTGCTTCCTCTGTGTCAAAGGGAAACCAAATACAAAGTCCATAGCAATATAATCCCATTTCCACTCGGGAACGGATAAAGGCATAAGCAATCTCGAAGGAACTTGATGCTCGGCCTTTACCTGCTGACATGTCAAGCACTTGGACAAATAATCCACAATGTCCCTCTTCATGCCAGACCACCAATAAAACTGCTTTATGTCCCGGTACATCTTTTCACTGCCGGGATGCATGGTAAAAATCGTGGTGTGCGCCTCACTCAAAAGCTGTCTCCTCAACTCCTCATGCTCAGGCACACACAAGCAATTTCTATACATAAGCACCCCATCTAAAACTGAGAAATCTGACTGCTTACCCGAGCTGACCTCTTGCACAACCCACTGTAGCCTCTCATCATCTCTCTGAGCATCCTCAATCCTCTGTCTCAAGGTAGGCTTCACTTGCAACTGAGCAACCAAAGCCCCATCTGAATCGAACCTCCATCTGAACCGCCTCAAAAACAAGGCTGAAACTGACTTCCCACTCAAAGCATCAGCGACTACATTGGCCTTACCCGGATGGTAATCCACTATGCAGTCATAGTCCTTAAACAACTCAAGCCAACGACACTGTCTCATGTTCAACTCCCTCAGCGTGAGGAGATACTTCAAACTCTTATGGTCCGTAAAGATCCTATACTTCTCCCCATAAAGATAATGGCCAAAATCTTCAGAGCAAAGATAATAGCTGCTAACTACAAATCGTGTGTCGGATAATTCCTCTCATGTGGCTTCAATTGTCGAGAAGCATATGCCACAACCTTACCTTCTTGCATCAAAACACAGCCAAGACCCACACCCAAAGCATCACTATACATGACAAACTCTTTACCCGAGATGGGTTGAGTAAGTATAGGAGCCTTGACTAGCAACTTTTTCAACTTTTCAAAACAAGCCTAGCACCTATCCGACCACTCGAATATGACTCCTTTTTTCAACAACCTAGTCATCGGAGCGGCGATAACGGAGAAACCCTGAACAAACCGACGGTAGTAACCCGCCAAACCAAGAAAACTCCTCACTTCCTGAATGTTCCTAGGTGCTTTCCAATCAACTATCACCTCATTCTTGGCCGGATCAACTTGAATACCCCTAGCCGAAACAATATGACCCAAGAAGGATACTTCCCGAAGCCAAAAATCACACTTACTAAGCTTGGCAAATAACTAATGCTCCCTCAACACTTGCAAAACCAACCAGAGATGCTCTTCATGCTCTTTCTCATCCTTGGAATACACCAAGATGTCATCTATAAATACCACTACAAACCGTTCTAAGTATGGCCTAAACACTCTGTTAATCAAATCCATGAATGCCGCTGGAGCATTGCTTAAACCAAACGGCATCATAAGGAACTCATAGTGGCCATACCTAGTCCGAAATGCAATTTTAACCACATCCTCGTCCTTAACTCGCAACTGATAATAACCCAACCGAAGATCAATCTTCGAAAAGACACCTGCACCTCGAAGCTGATGAAACAAATCCTCGACTCTAGGCTATCCCCGGAACATATCCTGTCGGGCCTTCCCTGCGCGTCGCTCAATAGCCACCGCACCGTACTCACGGTCTTTACACTTCCCCTTGTGCATTTTTCCCTTTTATGGGATTCGAGCCAAGGACCTGGGGATAAGTCCTTAATTCATAGAATACCACTTCTATTAGAGCATATAATTCAGTGTCATGGAGTAGGAACTTACCAGCAATCACATCAGGGGCATCCTACTCCTCTCTTGCTCTAACTGCATATGCTCTAGCTGCTACTAGTGGACGCTCAACAGTCTCAGAAATAGCTCCATCTCTTGGTCGACCGCCTCGACCTCTACCTCACCCCCTACCACGGGCAGCCTGAGAAGCATTCGATCCAACTCTGCTAGCTCCTCCCTAAGGTCCCGAATTCTCATCCAACTGGGGACAACTAGCCAGACGGTGCTCGGTGCTTCCACACTTAAACACCCACCAGTGAGCCACCTACACTCACCCCGATGAGCCTTGCCGCAATGCTCACAAACAAGCATAGCATCAGACCGGCCACCTCTACCAGTACTAGCTACTGCAGCTGAACGTTAACTTCTCCCTCTGGTAGCCGAACCAGCTGATGGCTCATCTTGCGGGTTCCTAGATCTCTTACCCAAAGATGAGGAAGAACCACCTCTTGCAGAATTCCTTCACTGAGATCTCTCCCTAAGCAAAGATTTTGTCTTCTCCGCCCTCATAGTAGCCTCTGCAATCTGATAATAACTTACACTAGGCATACACATCAAAGAAATCAAAGCAATCTTCAAAGACTCGTTCAACCCGGCTTCAAAATGCTTGCATCTGAAGTCATCTGTCATAACCCCACGCGGAGCATACCGAGATAACCGATTAAACTCCTTCTCATAGTCCGAAACTGATATGGCCCTCTGCTTCAAACTTAGAAACTGTGCCCATCTTGAGTCCCTATAAGCCTGAGTCACATACTTCTTAGTGAACTCCTCACTGAAGAAATCCCAAGTAACTGGATCAGGCATCTGAGGTCGCCTACACACCAACTCCCACACTTCATAAGCCGACCCTTGAAGCAATGCCACAGCACACTCAGCTTGCTGATCGGGAGGACACCTGACTTCCCTTAAAGCTCTCTTTACCTTATCAAGCCACTTTTCAGTTAACTCTGACTTATCAAGCCCGGACCCATAAAAATCCTCAACACCAACTCTTCTTAAATTCTCTATCGGGGCTTCGAGGCAGTCACCCTTTCCAAAACCCGAGCCATGTCCTGATGCAATCTGAACATTGCCTCAAAAGGCATCGCAGCGGCCTCGGGCTAGACCCTAGCATGTTGAGCCGACACCAAAATAGAAACAGACGGATCTACAGCTGGAGGATTCACACTTTCAGCGGATTCCTCAAGCGCACCATGAGCAGAATCAGAATTCATCTAACAAACAAGAGGATAACCACATCAGCCAACACAGCCCTACACATAGACATATCCACACATAGCATCACACAGACAATCACCCAGAAATGCCTAAACCAGGCTCTGATACCACAACTTGTGACACCCCTTACTCGTACTCAGGCGATCCCATCCCATGATGAGTAAGATGCCGTACGACTCAGGGTGCAACCAAACAAAGCAGAGAACAATGCATAGATAAACATAAACAAAAGCGAGGTAAATAAAAACTTTTGCGAAGAATAAGAAAGCGAAAGCTGATCATGCATTAATATAACGGAGGCATTACATTACTGTTCTGATCAACTAAGAGAAACAACAATTAATTACAAATCCCGAAATTACATAAACAAAAGCGAAAGCTATTACAAAACCAATATAAGAGAGTTCTATACAAAAATAATCTCAAAATACAAAAAATTAGGCCCTATACTAAAGACCCAGCTGTAGACACCGGGTCTTGAGGCAGTCCAGGTCGTAGTTACCCGATGAAGAGATCAACGTCGGTTTTTTTTTCGGATAGGGAGATAAAATTCGGAGGTTTTCGTCTTTCGGTCTCGCAAGGATTAAAATCTTTTTCTATAGCATGGAGTTTTGAAAGAGTTGGATAAATTTTACAAAATTTGGGGAGTTTTGCTCCACATACGGGATTCCCGTCTGTGTAGGGATGCCCGTCTCTACTTGGGATGATACCCGTCCCTAGGCGTAGTAGGGACGGATCCGTGGTGATGTAGGGACGCCCGTCTCTAGGATCGTGCCCGTCCCTAGTCAGTTTCCCGCATGTGCCCTTAGTAGGGATGGCCGTCGGTATCTGCAGGGAAGCCCGTCGGTACGGTAACTGACCGGATCACGCCGGATTTGATAAAATTTAATCTTTTTTACTTTCAAAATATGGATAGAATTTATCTAAAACTTGAATTTTAAAGTCCTTTTAAAATTCAAACTTTAAATAGAGGTTTATCTTAATTATCTCATAAAATCCTATAAATAAAGGATCCAATTTCAGTTTTAGGGGTTAGAAATTTTGTGGAATTTGGAAAAGGAGAGATAAATTTTAGAGAGATTTTATTTAGAAGAAAAACTATCTAATATTTTTGGGGAAAATTGCTTTTTAGAAAAGGTTTTCTGTGAGCAAATTACGCAAAAAGTTTATAAATCTCTGTTCATCTATAGAGTTTTATTTTGATAAAACTTCTTCTAATTAATCGATTTCTTCAAAATTTTCTTACGAATTAAGTCAAATTGAGGTGACGAAATTCAGTCGTTTCCATTAATATAACTAATTCGTACACTCGATTGCTATCAAGTTTTCAAAGAAAGAACAATATAAATTTTCTTTCTTTAATCTGATTCTTATTTGATCCTTGCAAGGCACACGGGGACAAAATCATTCGATATCCACCCTAAAAGGTAAAATCCGAGGGTAAACATTCTGGATTAAAATTCATATAATTTAATTTGACTTACATTGATTTTTTATTACCCTTTTTTTTTACAAAAGATTTAAGAGGTTTTTTTTAATTTGTTTTCCCTTACTAGGGACGGCCGCTGGCATGATACAGCAGGCCGTCCCTAGGCAAATTCTCTTTTTTATTTTTATTCACATTTTTTTAGTTTATTTTTTTTTGTTGCAAACATGTTTATCCTCGTGAGTGCTTTTCTGACCATTGGAAGTTGGAGTCATGAGAGATGGTGGTTGCGCCATTCTGAGGATCTCTATTCGGGTTCATTTTTTATCCTTTAGCTCTTATTTATGTTGTTATGAAAATGGTTTTAACGTCGTTAAGGTAAAAAGGACCAAAAGCCTTTTAACAACTAAACCTGGAGATTTTCTCGGGAATGGTGGACCAATGTCCCATTTTAGCCAATAAAACTGACACTTCCTAAAACCCACTTTTTGTAATAAATATGTATCATAGGACCAAAGTCCTCATTCCAATGAATATCCCGTTTAATGCATGTATTGCACTTTTACAAATGGGAGTTGTATTCCACTCCTAGTGTTATTGTAATTTATTTTGTATATTTTATCTTGTTTTTTTGCTTCCATTTACCGCTTTGAATGTGAATAATCGCGCCTTTAATAAAATGCATCGTATGGAAAGTTGATGAAACAATAAATTCAAAACTTAATTATAAAATTAATCAAGGTATAAATAAATGAGAAGTCCCGAACTCACTCTGGTCTTTGGGACTCAAAGAGGTGAGAGGTCTAGGACTTCTAAGACACCTCTTGAGTCCCACCAAAAGGCTTAAATATACAATGCTAGGCTCTAGGGGAGTAGAGGATGAAGCCTCCAAGATCCCTCTGGCTAGCTCAAGATGGATATGTATGCGCCGTCTTAGGCTCGATAAGGCTAGACGACCCTTCCCAATGTTCTATTGGGTGGCGACTCCAAGAAACCTTTTTGTTGCCCAAAATAGATGCAGCTTGTAAATACCTTACAGGCTTTATGAACCTCTCCTGATAGCCTTAAAGCGGGCTTTCGGGAGGCCGCAAGGTTCGGCGCGCATCACAGTGGCGACTCCGCTGGGGAAACTACTCGAGACTTTGATTTGAAAGTACCTTGGTTAAAAATTATGATAAAGTTTTAGCTTAAAAATTTCATCTTCTTTTAAAACTGCATAGCATCACATTAGAGCCTTAGATCTATGCTAGTTTGGTCCCTCTTTTAGCCCCGGTGCGTTCCCAAAGCACGACCCTATTTTCACTCAATTTAGGGAAGTGTTAAGGATAATCACCAACCCAAGCCTCGTACCATCGTGGTATATTAAATGATGACCCGATCGGTCGTTATGCTCATGATGAGTTAGACCCGTCGGCAGGGATCATGCTTGGGTAGCCCTAAAGTAACACTACCCTTTGACTAAAGCTCATGTAAATGGAAATAGTTACTTCCCCTAAGTGGTATGAACCCTAATACTATGCTTGCTATATGGATCATTATGTATTGGACAAACCCAGATAGTTTAACTGGTCGCCTAATCAAAGGCTTTCGTGCCCCAATAGGCCCAAGATGACTTATTCGGACTGCCTAAATACATAATGATCATAACCCATTCGCCTGTGCATTAGTTAGTAGAGGTTATGCAGCCGGGTTTTCACCGTGCCCTATACGCGTTCGTCAGGTCCCCAGATTGACCAATGGGCCAATCCCACCTAGGAAAGAGACTGTGACCTCGTGTGCGGGAGTAATAAGGTTGGAAGGACCTACGTGCTTGCAAGTGGCTTGTGAATGTTGCATAGCATGATCATGCATTTTTTTTTTGCACAATCATGCATCATCCTGACCCTTGTGTTTTTCAGCCATCATATATTCGCTTAGGT
This sequence comes from Excoecaria cochinchinensis, assembly GCA_947683425.1. Lineage (NCBI taxonomy): Eukaryota > Viridiplantae > Streptophyta > Magnoliopsida > Malpighiales > Euphorbiaceae > Excoecaria > Excoecaria cochinchinensis. Next base: position 2,888,902 of record CANTUQ010000044.1, on the reverse strand, counting down.
GGACAAGGGGGTCCCGAAAATGGCTATGCAGGAATCCGTTTTTCAAGTTACCAGAAAGGATAGAGTATCCGGACAATTCTTCTGAGACCAGTTACGCCACTTCAGATCAGTTTTCTGTACCCGAAGAAATAGCAAACTCACCGAGAGGGGCAGAGGCCACCAGGGCAATGATAGCAGAGGAAGTGGGCCGAAGGTTGGAAGAGTTTGAGAACTGGATGCTGGCAAAGATAGCAGCAATGGGTCAACAAGTAGCCCTACAGAACCCACAGCCTCCTCCTGTGAGTAATAATGAAAGGAAAGAGGTCAGAGAGGACCCATAAGATGAAACTCGCCCGCCACTCGTGAACCTAAGAGCTACTACTTCGGGGGCACAAAGAGGGAGACCTGTCCCGAGGCTGGATGATGATTGGGAAGACGAGGAATATGAGGAACATATTTCTGAGAAAGGGAAAGCCCCTCAAATTGAAGAGGCCATCTGGAGGAAGGTGGAAGAGAGATTTGAAGATATGACAAGGATGTTGACGAAGGGCCAAGGAGTGAATCCTGAGGATAAAGAGTTAGAAGGAGAAGGTCTAGTCCCAATGAACTTTAAGATGCCTGACGTGCCAAAGTTTGACGGTACTTCTGATCCCCTAGCACATATAAAGCAGTACTCACTGGTGATGAAGGGCACCACTTTGACGAGAAAGCAGAAAATTGAGTACTTTTGCTTGAGCTTGACGGGCCCGGCAGTGGATTGGTATCACGGGCTCGATCGCCGAACTAAGGAAGACTGGGATTTATTGACAGAAGAGTTTTTGAGGCAATATGATTGTAGTACAAGGATGGAGGTAACCCTAAAGGACCTGGAACTGTTACAGCAAAGAGAAGGAGAGTCCTTCCATGAGTATCTAACCCGGTGGAGGAATCGGGTGATGGAAATGAAAAGGAAACCAGATACTCAGGATCAAATACGGTTATTCATTAAAAATGCGAGCTCGTATTTGAGGGATAGATTAAGGATGAAAGGACTAAAAGATTGGGAGTCCTTGAAGGACATCGCCATTGAGGCCGAAGGAGAGTACCTTGTTAGGAAAGCAGGAAATGAGAACTATCCTAAGAGGGGTAGTGGGAGTCAAGGGGTCAGTAGACCAACAAGTTCTGCTAGTGGTACAAGGAAGATTGCTGAGGTGTCAACTACAAACGCCACTCCGAGACATTTTTCGAATCTCGGGAGGTCCTTATCATGGGTACTAAGAAGACTGATGAAAGAGAATAAGCTGCAGCCTCTACCGTCCAGACTTATGAGAACTCAAGGCATGCCAGGATATAAGGACGATGAGTATTGTGCATATCATCAGCACACTGGACAAGCAACCGACAACTGCAGGACTTTGAGGCACGCAATTCACGATTTGATTGACTCAAAACAGATCACAGATCAAGAAAAGAGAGGGGGTCAAAAGAAAGCTGGGTACAATAACATGCCTCCACCAGTGAATATGATCGGGTCCAGTTTGCCCGAGAACTTTGTGTTAAATGAATTATACGGCAACGATATCCACACTGCTGTCACGAGCCTCTATGAGGGGAGTGAAGAAGGGCTTCCCGCTGCAGTGATCGATTGCTGGTCCACTGATGATAGTGGAACTGAAAATGATGATTTGGAAATATTTTTCGACCTTTGGGGTTTGGAAGAGGAAGGAGAAGAGCCAAAGAGGAAAGAAGTGGGAGCTATGACCCAGAGTGGAAGGATAGCCCCGGAAGTGCAGAAGCTACAAGAGCCGATTGAGGACAGAAGGGGAAAGGAGATGGAGGAAGATCCGATTGTCAAGCAACTGAAAAAGACGCCGGCTCAGATTTCAATATGGGATCTTTTGAGACAGTCGCCATCACATAGGCAGAAGGTAGTGGAGGCTTTGTGCGAAGCAACTGTGGGTACAACCATTTCACCTACGGAACTTCTGGAGGTAGTAAAAGGAGGATCGGGAGAAAATGTTGTTTTTACCAGTACGGACCTGCCGGCAGAAGTTCGCAACCATAATCGCCCTCTGTACATAAGGGCACAGATTAACCAAAAGCATACCGCCTGTGTAATGGTAGATGATGGTTCTTCCATAAATGTATGCCCACAGGTAGCAATAACAGCTTTCGGGGTAACAGAGGATATGTTGGCAAAATCTGATCATACCATCATGGCATATGACAACTCGCATAGGCAGGCTTTGGGGACATTCACGGCGGTGGTGAAAATGGGATTGGTAGAGTCAGAAGTAGAGTTTGTGGTGTTGCCCATACCCGCCAATTTCTCAGCTTTGCTAGGCAGACCATGGTTTCATAGATTGGGAGGAGTCCCCTCTACACTGCATCAGATGGTAAAGATACCTCATGAAGGCCAGATCGTGACTATAAAGGCTGCATGAGAGAATCAGGTTTCAGTGCTGGAGATAGCCAGGCAGCCGTTTAATGGGTTTCATGTCATCATGATAGGCAAAGAAGAGCATAAGGAAGAAAGCCCCCAGGTATTGAATATGATTAAGAAAATGTCATTCCTCCCTGGTGCAGGGCTGGGCAAGAATTCTCAAGGGATACCGACAGCCGTTACCACTAAGGGTCAAAAGGACAAGAGGGGTCTTGGATATACAGGTGCTATAAAGAAGGGCTAGAAGTCGAAAATGGAAGTTCCCCATATTCGGAAGACCTTTGTGCCAGCAACCGCAGCATGTGCCTATGCAGGAGAAAATGAACCGCAGTGGCTGGAGGTTTTCAATGATGTCTATGACTGGGGCATTGGATTAATCAAGCCAGCAGAGGGTTTTTGGGATGAAGAAATCATGACCAGTAGAACAATTTGGGACCGCGAGACGCCGGAAGAAATAATTACTGAAAAGATGATAACCACCCAGCTGAAAGGAAAGGCCAAGATAGAGGAAGCTGTGCAGGAGGTGAATGAAGAGCCTCCAAAGGGCCAATGTGATGCAAAACCGTCGACTGCGGTAGATATGCTAGCAGAGGAGGAAGAGGAAAACATTTTAGATTTTCTTTTTGCCCCAGAACTTTTCAATGATGTTAATGACAATTTCAATCTTATTAATAAATTGAATGGTTTTGCTTACTTGTATGATGTTTCTGATGATTTCACTATGCATGATCATGATCATTATCCATCCATATTTGATATTGATTCAACTGATGCTACTCCATTCAATCTTGGAACCCTAGAAAATCCAAAAGAAATTTTGATAGCATCAAATATAACTCCTGAAGAGCGAGAAAAATTTGAGAGAATCTTAAAAAAATATGAAAAAGTCTTTGCCTAGACCTACGAAGATATGCCAAGAATCGATCGGAAAGTCGCAGAGCATGCTATCCCCACCTATCCAAACCATAAGCCTGTTAAGCAGAAGTTGAGAAGGCTTAGGCCGGAATGGGCAGAGAAAGTGAAAGAAGAGATTTGCCAGCAAATCAAAGCCAAGTTTCTAGTCGAGGTGCAATACCCAACATGGTTGGCCAATGTTGTCCCTGTAGCCAAGAAGAATGGCAAAGTAAGAGTATGAGTGGATTATCGGGACCTGAATAAGGCCTGTCCAAAAGATGACTTTCCATTGCCCCAAATAGACGTACTAATAGACAGCGCCGCTGCTTGTGAGATGTATAGCTTTGGGGATGGTTATGCAGGCTACAATCAAATTCTCAATGAAATAATTGATCGGATCAAGACGTCCTTCATCACAGAGTGGGGGACTTACGCTTATTGCGTGATGCCTTTTGGCCTGAAAAATGCCAGGGCCACTTATCAGAGGATGGCAACGAAGATATTGGATGAATTTATTCATAAAGAGGTAGAGGTATACGTGGACGACATGATGATCAAGTCAGCCACTAGAGAAGGCCATTTTGAAGCCCTGGAAAAGTTCTTTCGAAGGATAGATAAGTACAACTTACGGTTGAATCCTAAAAAGTGTATCTTTGGTGTTACCTCAGGGAAGCTGCTAGGACACATAGTAAAAGGGGGATTAAGATTGACCCAGATAACGTTAAGGCCATCAAAGAAATGCCGATACCGCAGAAAGAGAAGGATGTAAGAAGCTTTCTGGGCAGGTTGCAATACATCAGTAGATTTATCGCTAAGCTTATTTCGATCTGTGAGCCAATCTTTAAACTACTCAGAAAAGATCAACCAGTAGTATGGAACGAGAGTTGTCAAAAGGCTTTTGATGCTGTCAGAGAATATTTGTTGAATCCACCGGTACTGAGACCACCATGGCCAGGCAAGCCGCTGATCCTATACCTGGCCATGGAGGACAGTTCTGTAGGTGCTATGATGGCCCAAGAGGATGATTTTGGAGTGGAATTTGCTGTTTATTACCTCAGCAAGAAATTCTTAGCCTACGAAGTCAAATACACAGAGGTAGAAAAGATTTGCCTTGTAGTAATCTGGGCTTCTAAGAAATTGCGACATTACTTTCATGCTTACAAAGTACAGGCAGTCACGAGGCAGAATCCCCTGAGATATTTGCAAGAGGCCCCATCTTTGCTTGGAAAAATGGGTAGGTGGTTGCTATTACTTCAAGAATTAGATGTGGAGTATCTTACCCGGAACACCATCAAAGGGCGTGCAGTGGCAAAATTTATAGCAGAACACCCGATCCAAGGAGACTCATACGAGTTTAACTTTCCAGATGAGGATGTGGCAGCTATCGGGATTCAAGGTTGGAAATTACACTTTGACGGAGCTGTGAATAACAAAGGGGCAGGAGTAGGAGTCATTCTGATAATCCCGGGCGACGAAAAGCTTCCCTTGGCGAAAAAGTTGAGATTCAAGGCTACCAATAACGAAGCTGAATACGAAGCATGTGTTTTTGGATTGGAGGCATTAATAGCTTTAGGAGCAAAGAAGGTAGAAGTGTTTGGTGATTCTTACCTGGTGGTCAATCAAATCCGAGGTGAATGAGCCGTGAAAGAAGAGAGACTAATGCCATATATCCAGCACTTGAGAGACCTGAGCAGTCAGTTTGAAGTATGCACATTCCATTTCATTCCCAGGGATGAAAATCAGTTGGCCGATGCGCTTGCCACGTTAGTATCAATGTGGGACAACCCTGAAGGAGTGCACATGAAGCCAGTGTTAATCTATAGTTCTGAGAGACCTAGCTTCGAATCGAGATCAGTTATGGAAGTAGAAGTGGCAGATGGGAAGTCGTGGTATCATGACATTATGAATTACCTAGAGAATGCGACATTTGCAGAGGAGGCTACCGAAAAGGATCAAAGGATGATTCTCAAGTTGTCTACCCTGTTCATTTGTATAAATGGGATAATGTACAAACGGCAAGCTGATGGTATCCAATTGAGGTGTTTGGACGGAAACGAGGACAGGAGGGTAATGGAAGAAACACACGCCAGAGTATGCGGAACCCATATAAACGGGCTGACCTTGGCTAAAAAGATCATGAGGCAAGGCTTCTACTGGCTTACGATGGATAACGATTGCTCAAAATATGTGAAGCAGTGCCAACTATGCAAGCAGTACGCGGACTTAAGACACTTGCCGGTGTCAGAACTACACAGCCTAACATCACCCTGGCCGTTCGCTGCTTGGGGAATAGACATTATTGGAGAAATCCGCCCTACGGCATCCAACGGACACAGATATATAATAGTCGCAATCGACTATTTTACAAAATGGGTGGAGGCGGAGTCCTTTAAGAAGATCGACGCAAGGGACATGGCCAGGTTCATTGAAAGAAATCTAATATGCAGATATGGCCTCCCACATCACATAGTGTCTGATAACGGGGTGTAATTCATGGGCGAAACCAGAAAGGTTCTTGAGAAGAACGGGATTGAGCACCACAAATCCTCCCCCTATCGACCACAAGCTATCGGGGCAGTAGAGGCCGCCAATAAGAATGTGAAGAGGATCCTAGCCAAGATGGTCCAAACCTACAAAGACTGGGCAGAGAAGCTTCCCTTTGCATTGTGGGGTTACAGAATGACGGTGAGGGCGTCTACAGGCGTTACTCCGTATTCCTTGTTTTATGGGATAGAGGCAGTGCTGCCGGTTGAGGTAGAGATCAAATCACTGAGAGTAGTCATGGAAGCTCAGATTCCGGAGGCCGAATGGATACAAGAGAGGCTACAGCATTTGAACTTATTAGATGAGAGCAGGATGAAAGCTTACTATCATAATCAAATCTATCAGAAAAGGCTGGCCAGATCATTTGGAAAAAATGTGAAAAAGCATCCACTGAAGGAGGGGGATTTAGTGTTCAAACAGATGAGACCAGGCATACCGGATATCAGAGGAAAATTTAGGCCAACTTGGGAAGGGCCGTTTATCCTCAAGAAGTTGTTATCCAAAGGAGCCGCAATCTTAACGGATAGCGATGGTAATGAATTCAAGGAACCGGTCAATATCGACAGAGTCAAAAGGTTCTATGGCTAAAGGCCAAAATCAAAGAACAGAATAAAAGCCCCGCGGATCGAAAATCAAAAAAAAGGCGGCCTTGCTAAAATCGGGCGCCTCGTCAGGGTGAAAACCGAAAAAAGGCATCCTGGGCAAAAATTAGAGGCTTGAGAGAAAATATCCAATCACAAAAACTCGAGAGGGCTGATTGGAGACAGGAGTTTGATGCTGTCAAAATTTGGTTCCATGAACGAATGTAGTCTTGCGTAATTGAATTAGTGTAAAAAAAGCGATCATGTATGCTGAAATCGTACTGAAATGTACACAATTATGTGAAATGAAATAAGTTTTTATTTATTCATTTACATTATTGTCCAACTCTGCTTTAAAAAGGAACATACTGCTTAAAATGCATGTAAAGCTAAACTATGCCCTACTACTACCCTCGCTGGCCAAATGCCTCTATCATCGTGTTCGGTTATCAGACGTCGGGCTAAGTATCCATCTTTTGTATGCCCTGGTAGAGATGGTAGAATGGTTCGCGAACAAAGGTATGACGGTTTTCAATGGAAGTCGGCTCTAAAGCTCATGATAGCGGGAGGCAAAGGCCACAGAAAGAACTCCACCTCGAAAAGATAAAGGGAGTCTCACCACATCCTGAGTTACTCTGAGTTGACGAGAGCAACGAGTCGTGATGTAGAAGATCGCCTCACGGAGCCCACATAAGGGAAGATATCCTGAAGACCCATCAATAACTGCACTGGACAAGGGAAGCCAAGCGTACGAAAAGCTAATATCATCATCTGATATCTCACTGAATCTGGTGATGCCCTCGTCAGGAGTCCCAGGTAAATACAGATGACGTCGAGGGAGGAAACACTTCGCAAAGTACTGATTGATGACTCTAGGAGGGGGCTCTGACAAAAGCTTTAACTTCTCCTGCAACCAAATGTGATAGGGGAAGCAAAGAAAAACAAAGAAAATAAAAGCCAAAGAGAATAAAATAAAAGGCAAAGATAAGCCACTGGAGTAAGTTGGGTTGACTTTAGGCAAAAATTAGGCATAGGGCTGTGTGAAAATCCGAAAGGGCGCACTTTTCTCTAAGAAAAGCTAGTGTGAAAATCTACAAGGGATGCACTACCTTTTAAAAATGACGTACCTGGAGTAATAAGGGGCTCCCAGAGAATGAAGTAGCAGGCTCGACATGAACAGAGTCCAAACCCAAGATAGTCTCTGCTAGAATGAGGGGGAAAGGGGTGAGCCCGTGATGAAAGTCATCCAGAATTCCAAACAGACGAGGGTCTCCGAGCAGTTCCTCTGAGGTCACGACTAGATACTTCATCAGGCAGAAGAGGAAGATGACACTTACGCTATATGAGGGAATGCTGGAGAATTCATCCATTACTTCAATCAGAGGTTCCAAAGAGAATACTAGCCCCTGAGGAACTAGACGAGAAGCGTCAGAAGGAGCTACACTTAAGGACAAAGCAATATCCCGGATTTGGATCAAACCGCAGCGAGGTACGCAAGGCAAAGCACCAGGTGGATACCAACTTCCGATGATAGCAGCAAATTCTTCAGGCAAGGGGCATATTTCCTGATAGGTGAACCTAAAAACATGAAAACGAGGATCCCAGAAGTGGGTCGCAGCCACAAGAAGGGTGTAGTCTACCTTGACTCTCCGTAAAAACCTTAGTCCAGAAAGGGGGGCAAGAGTACTGTGTTCCCAAATTTGAGCATCATCTAAGATACGGTGCATCTTGGAAAGGAAAGGAGAATTCCTGTCTTGAGAGCTAAAGTCACAGTTGCTAAGAGGAAAAAGGAAAAAACTAGAGAAAAGAGCCTATTTTGGAGCTAAATTAAGGAAGGGGCACGAAATTCAAGAAAATGGCTGAATTTTATAGATTTGGCTGACAGACGGCTAACCTGTCCCCATATTCAGACGGTTAACCCGTCTGTACTTGTCCACTTGGCGAATCATGCATTGTGCATATCACGCGCATTAATTAGGTAATTAATGAGGGAATCTGGAGAGACAGACGGAATGCCCGTCTGTATCTATATGGGCGGGAATCCCGTCGGTACTTAAAATCTATATAAAGATGCAAGTACCGATGGGAAATCATTTTCTTTTCCTTCTTCTTCACACCGACGCCTTTTCCTTTGTTTTCGACAGCTTCTTTTCGTTTTTTTGTCTTTTCAATTACTTTTTTGCATCAGTCTTCAATATTTTTGGCTTCTTCAGTGAGTCTCGACTCCCAGGTAAGTGAAATACTCCCATTTTTCTCTATTTATTTGAGCAAGGGGATTTCTTTTTTTTTTTCTTTTGAATTAATGAAATTAGTGGCCTGGTTAATCCTGATTGACACTGTAAATAGGTTAATAGGATGAAGTTTGTTTTAATGAATAGAAAGTGCACGAATGTAGGCTTTTCGGACAATAATTAGTGTTCAGAGTATAAATATGACCTTAAGAATTTATATATTTTGAAGCAAATAATTTGAGAATTAGAAAGCAAATGTTATTATATTGCATTGTTGTTTGGGGTTTGAGGCCTGTTTCTTTCTATCTCCTTTTTGTTATGCAAGAGGTTGGGCACACCCTTGCCGAGGTGCTGCCAATTTTTTTAGCAGATGTGAATATTATATTGTTGCTTGGGGCCTGAGGCCTGTCCCTTCTTTTTGTCTTTTCATGCAGGAGGTTGGGTACACCCTTGCCGGGGTGCTGCCCAAATTTTTTAAAAACCTAAATTTTTTTAAAACTGTTTTGTTTTAGACATATCCAGTCAGAATGGCCACCTAAGTTTCTATCATAAGGTCTGTTTATACCCACAATACCAAACTAACTGTTTATCTTATTCACAGGATGCCACCACGACGATATGCTCCGCATGATCAGCCCGAGCCTGAGGCCCCAGGTTGGATGAGCGACGAGGCTAGGCAGAGGTATGTAGCACTGGCTCAGGTGCAGTTCCGAGCTAGCCGCTTCATTTCTAGGCCGTTCTGCGAGGCTCTGGGGATGGCAGATGAGGTTGATATACTGATGACGGGCGCGGGTTGGATAGAGTTTTTGACACCTGCTTTCCAGTCTCACCCAGAGGTGTCACGGCAGTTCCTCGCTACGCTACACTATGGCGGATATCAGAGATCTGACACGGAGGAGGGTATCATCCAGTTTTTGATTGAGGGCCACCATTTCAGCATCACCCGTCAGCGGTTTACAGAGGCCATGGGGCTCCCATTTGGGCAAGATGTCATAACACCCCAGAGATCAGTGAGACGTCAGCATTGGGCGGTTATAGCCTTACCAGGAGTGCCGTACGATCATGATACGGCGAAGAGTACGGTACTTTCATCACAGGCTCTGCGATATCTTCATCGGGTTTTGTCCATCTCATATTTGGAACGAGCTGGTAACCCAGGTTCCCTCAATGCTGCAGAGATCTGGAGTTTGTGGGCCATGATGGCAGGCCAAAGGCTCAATATCAGCCACGAGATTTTGGTCAACCTGGTGAGGGTATCTAGGGGGCAGCCCTTGTGGTGTATGTCGGGGGGTTCATTACCAGATTGTTCCTGAGTTTGGGTGTTCGTCCAGATATTTTGGGGAGCCCTTTGGATGAGAGTATTTATGTGGACGCTCCAGCGGCTATGACGATGGCCATGATACTGCCGATATCGGGCCACCCCGAGGCGTACAGACTTCGCACTGTGCATGAGACTAGATGCGCATTTAGCTTGCCCTCATTAGAGCCAGTAGAGGAGCAGGCTCAGGACCAGCCTCCTGAGCACCCAGAGCATCAGAAGCATCAGATTCCCGAGCACCCTCAGCATCAGGAAGACCAGCCACCCCGACAGCCAGAGCATCCAGATGGTCAGCCTCTGCAGCCGCAGCACGAGGAGCAGCCGGGTACACCTTTTGATGTGGGGATCGAGTTTACTATGGATGAGTTGCTGGCTACTCCTCTAGGACAGAGAGTACAGAGTCCTATGCCTCCATCATCGAGAGTACAGCGGACAGCTCCCCGGGCGCCTGAGAGGTTTAGCCCATATGCTAGAGTGGTGGATCCGGGAGCTTCTACTTCTACAGCTCCACCACCTGAGCCGACACCAGATTCAGCTCCCCCTCTATACTCGTCATCAGCTTGCCTAGCGCAGCCAGATTTTACTACCCTATTTACTTCTATATTCACATCTTTGGAGCATAAACAGGAGGAGAGAGACAGGGCCCTTCTCGAGCAACTCGGAGAGCGAGATAGAGTTATATTGGATGGGCTGGATCAGTAGCAGGGGATCATCTAGGAATAGGGGAGGCTTATTGATCATCTGAGGCACGAGCAAGAGAGACTCGTGGGTCAGCTGAGGCACGAGATGAGGGCCTCCAAGAGTGAGGCAACCCAGAGGATAGACGCATCCGTACAGATGGTGGATGAGTCAGTTGAGGCTCTCAAATTTAGGATTCAGGTCCTGGAGGGTGCCATACCTCCCATCGCCCAGTCCATGCATGAGTTTAGAGAGCAGACGGAGGATAGGCTGAGGAGTATGGGGACCACCTCCACAGATCAGACCGTCCGCCTTGGCGACGCTTTCAGAGAGTTAGGGGGGTTGTTACCAGTACTCTTTAGTTCATGATGGTCTGTACGCAGCCATTTCTCGATGCATATGCTCAGGTCCAGTTCCAGTAGCAGGACTCAGCAGGAGCGCAGCCATCATCGGTACCAGTGGTTGTACCCCCTAGATACCAGCAGGTAGCCAGGGATTGGGCTACTCAGCAGGCGGGACCATCAGCCCCTCCCAGTCAGCCATCTGCCTCAAATGCATGACCCTCTGCTGCTCCAGCACGAGACCAGCCGGTTCATATATCGGACGATGATGATGATCCAGAGGAGCTCTCAGATTATGCGCCATTATATATTGTTCAGGGAGTCGTTCTAGTTTTGTGCTTATATTTTTTTTGTTTTTGTAATCACATCTGTATATTATACAAAATTTAACCTTTTAGTGGAAAAAAAATTGGATCAACTTGTTAAATTTGCATGTTATTTCTCCATGATTTAAATTTCTTAAAAGAAAATTTAAGAAAAAAGGAAAAGGGGAATTAATCATTTAGAAAACAAGATGATAAATAATAAAGAAAGATATAAGATGTTCATAACTCTACCAATTAAGGTACTTGCCGTAAGAATTAACAAAAGTCTCTTACAATATAGGAACATGGTCTTACACCGATTCAAAATCGACCCACAGTCAAAAGGAAGAATAAACAAATCAAACATCATGTCCTTCGGGATCACAGGAAATCAAAAGATCAAAATTGTACTTTGGGGGCACGATGAGGCCGCCAAATTGAAATACCCAGTTCAGAAGAATGCCCAGCTCAGAAGAGCAGTCCAGAAGGAAGCCCAGTCCGAAGAAGACTCGGTGCAGCTCAGGAGAGCCAAACACTAGCACTTTGTACAGTCTAAAGAAGACTCGGTGCAGCTCAATAGAGCAATTATCACACTTTGTACAGTCCGAAGAAGACTCAGTGCAGCTCAGGAGAGCCAAACACTAGCACTTTGTACAGTCCGAAGAAGACTTGGTGCAGCTCAGGAGAGCAAATATCACACTTTGTAAAGTCTGGAGAAGACTCGGTGCAGCTCAGGAGAGCAAATATCGCACTTTGTAAAGTCTGGAGAAGACTCGGTGCAGCTCAGAAGAGCCAACCTTAGCACGTTGTAAGTCTAGAGAAGACTCGGTGCAGCTCAGAAGGGCAAACCTCGCGTTTAGTAAGTCTGGAACCCACTTGATGCATTGCCACTTCCCAAACGAAAAGGTAAGGACTGCCTCAAGTATGCATCTCTTTCCTTTCTTCTCTGAATTTTGGCTCATCTAAACACTAATGTACTAGTTTTCCCAAAATTGGGGGCAACTGTAGACACCGGGTCTTGAGGCAGTCCAGGTCGGAGTTACCCGATGAAGAGATCAACGTCGGTTTTTTTTTTGGATAGGGAGATAAAATTCGGAGGTTTTCATCTTTCGGTCTCGCAAGGATTAAAATCTTTTTCTATAGCATGGAGTTTTGAGAGAGTTGGATAAATGTTACAAAATTTGGGGAGTTTTGCTCCACAGACGGGATTCCCGTCTGTGTAGGGACGTCCGTCTCTACTTGGGATGATACCCGTTCCTAGGCATAGTAGGGACGGATCCGTGGCGATGTAGGGACGCCCGTCTCTATGATCGTGCCCGTCCCTAGTCAGTTTCCCGCATGTGCCCTTAGTAGGGATGGCCGTCGGTATCTGCAGGGAAGCCCGTCGGTACGGTAACTGACCGAATCACGCCGGATTGGATAAAATTTAATCTTTTTTTCTTTCAAAATAGGGATAGAATTTATCTAAAACTTGAATTTTAAAGTCCTTTTAAAATTCAAACTTTAGATAGAGGTTTATCTTAATTATCTCATAAAATCCTATAAATAAAGGATCAAATTTCAGTTTTAGGGGTTAGAAAATTTGGGGAATTTGGAAAAGGAGAGATAAATTTTAGAGAGATTTTATTTAGAAGAAAAACTATCTAATATTTTTGGGGAAAATTGCTTTTTAGGAAAGGTTTTCTGTGAGCAAATTACGCAAAAAGTTTATAAATCTCTATTCATCTATAGAGTTTTATTTTGATAAAACTTCTTCTAATTAATCGATTCTTCAAAATTTTCTTACGAATTAAGTCAAATTGAGGTGACGAAATTCAGTCGTTTCCATCAATATAACTAATTCGAACACTCGATTGCTATGAAGTTTTCAAAGAGAGAACAATATAAATTTTCTTTCTTTGATCTGATGCTTATTTGATCCTTGCGAGGCACACGGGGACAAAATCATTCGACATCCGCCCTAAAAGGTAAAATTCGAGGGTAAACATTCTTGATTAACATTCATATAATTTAATTTGATTTACATTGATTTTTTATTACCCTTTTTTTTACAAAAGATTTAAGAGGTCTTTTTTAATTTGTTTTCCCTTACTAGGGACGGCCGCTGGCATGATACAGGAGGCCGTCCCTAGGCAAATTCTCATTTTTTTTTATTCACGTTTTTTAGTTTATTTTTTTTGTTGCTAACATGTTTATCCTCGTGAGTGCTTTTCTAACCATTGGAAGTTGGAGTCATGAGAGATGGTGGTTGCGCCATTCTGAGGATTTCTATTCGGGTTCATTTTTTATCCTTTAGCTCTTATTTATGTTGTTATGAAAATGGTTTTAACGTCGTTAAGGTAAAAAGGACCAAAAGCCTTTTAACAACTAAACCTGGAGATTTTCTCGGGAATGGTGGACCAATGTCCCATTTTAGCCAATAAAACTGACACTTCCTAAAAACCACTTTTTGTAATAAATATGTATCGTAGGACCAAAGTCCTCATTCCAATGAATATCACGTTTTATGCATGTATTGCATTTTTACAAATGGGAGTTGTATTTTGCTCCTAGTGTTATTGTAATTTATTTCGAATATTTTATCTTGATTTTTTGCTTACATTTACAGCTTCGAATGTGAATAATCGCGCCTTTAATAAAATGCATCGTATGGAAAGTTGATGAAATAATAAATTCAAAACTTAATTATAAAATTAATCAAGGTATAAATAAATGAGACGTCCCGAACTCACTCTGGTCTTTGGGACTCAAAGAGGCGAGAGGTCTAGGACTTCCAAGACACCTCTTGAGTCCCACCAAAAGCCTTAAATATACAATCCTAGGCTCTAGGGGAGTAGAGGATGAAGCCTCCAAGATCCCTCTGGCTAGCTCAAGATGGATATGTATGCGCCGTCTTAGGCTCGATAAGGCTAGACGACCCTTCCCAATGTTCTATTGGGTGGCGACTCCAAGAAACCTTTTTGTTGCCCAAAATAGATGTAGCTTGTAAATACCTTACAGGCTTTATGAACCTCTCCTGATCGCCTTAAAGCGGGCTTTCGGGAGGCCGCGAGGTTCGGCGCACGTCACACCAGCTATGTTTGCTTTGTTGGCTGCGACTCTCCCAAAGCAACTCCTTCCGCACCTGCACGGGTAAACACACCGTGCTAAGCGATAAACGCTTAGTGGGGAACACACATATATTATAGGACAACCATTCACAACGGTCGTCAAGGCAAAACACAAGCGTTCATCATAATATATCATACACATAGCATATCAATTGCATAAACATGCATATATACTAATGCCATATATTCAGAAACTCATAACAATATTCATATTCCCATAACATAATATACTTTTCATTTATGAGTTCACACATGTATCACATACATTTCCTCATAACACAATTCATACCAAGCACTTGCTGACTCGAGGGAGTGGATAACGAGTATACGAACAGTACTTCACGGGTACGAGCCGATACGGACAGTACCTTACGGGTACGAATTGATAAATCAAGATACTTTTAACTTTTCACAAAACATTTTCAAAAGGGATCTTAAAATAGATCCGAACACATAGGGGTTCGCGAGGAACTAAGCGGGGACCTGATCGGGGTCCAAACTTATCAAAGAGTTGCAGCTATAAGACTCTATTAGGCATGCCTAACTTTCCACTTTCTAGACTCTAGCAGGTCATGCATAAGCCATTCAATCCATTTCATATCATTCCAAAATCATCATCATACATGTACATAGTCGTATCATGGATCCGTATTCATAAAAAAATTCATAAGACATCAAGCATAAAGCTCATAAACATTAAAGGAAACTGGAGTTCAAAAACCGCACAAAACAAAAGAAAACTCACTCGGCATACAGGGATCTGTCGCACTCGCGATGTTTATTATCACACCCCAAAATAGCCCTGGTTGGATTGTGCATGCTAAGTGGGGATCGGAAGGGTATTTCAGTAATTTGTGCATGAGAATTTGGATAATAAGGACTTTTTGGTAAATAATTAATTAAGTATGTTAAGAAGAGAAGTGTTAGTGTATGCTTGTGGTGTATGGAAGTAGGATATAAGTGGGTTATTGAAAATGTTTGGGTATGACTCAAGTATGGTACCATGGTTGGAAAGTTTGAGTGGATTTTGTGGTCCAATTGAGAGCTGCCAAGTGGACTGTTAGGTAGGCATTGAAAGAAGAAAAAGAAGAAGTAAGAGGAAGAGAGAAGGGGGAACACAGATTTTGGTTTCCCGTCCCCTTCTCTCACGCTTCCTCTTCCTCTTCTCTTCTCCTTTCTCTGCTTTTTCCTTTCTTTCTCATTTGGCTTGGAGTTGTGTTTGGCTTGGATTGTGCTTTGTTTGAAGAGGTGAGTTGGTTTAAGATTTGTTACGTGCTGTGTTTCTTCTTCCTGGTTTTACTTCAGTTAGGGTTTGGCTAAGGTCTTTGTGGGTTTCTTGTTTGTGCAAGCCTTGGATTGTAAGAAGAAGCAAAGTAAAGGCAAGGAAAGGATTGAGGACTGATCTTGAAGCTAAAAGTGTGATTTTTGGATCGTCATTTCCAGGTTTGGGAGTGTGTTTGAATGCATGCAATGTTTGGAAGCTTCTGTGTTCTTCAATCTCAGCATGTCTCTGCCCTATTTCTCACTTAGATGTATATGTGTTTGCATTGTTTGATTTCTGGAATATGGTGTGCTTTAGCATGTGAATGCGTATGATTTATGTTAGTAGATGTGTTAGTAATGCACGATATGAGTTGAATTGAAGTTACTGAGTTTGGGTTTGAACTTACTGTAATTGTTTTTAGGGTTTATGTTCTTAAATGTGTTTATGCATGATTTTAGTTGATTTGATTGTTGAATTAAGCTGGTTTTATGTCAATTTGATGTTTAGAAGATCGATTGAAAGGTAAGATGAGTTTTGGTGGTGTTTTGAATTAGATTGAAAATAATTTTATCGAGTTCTTTGAATTTCTGGGTAACGTTTGCAATAGCGGGGGAGAAGAAGGAGGCGGCTCACGCAACTTGAGCTATGCTCACGTGACGTGAGCCACGCTCACGCTAGGTGAGCAATGCTCACGCTACGTGAGCTATGCTCACGCGACGTGAGCAATGCTCACGAGGCGTGAGCTATGCTCACGCAACGTGAGCCATGCTCACGCTAGGTGAGCAATGCTCACGCGACGTGAGCAACCTTCACGTGACGTGATGGTTGCTCAGGTCGCCCGACTCTTATGTTTTGCTTCTGTTTTTCTTTCCCCAAGCGACCAGTTTTTATAAAATGATTTCCAAACGCTTCTTAATGGTATTTTCCTTTACTGTGTGCTATACTACCTTGCTGATATGATTGATTATCCCAATTTGTTTGGTATTAATAATATGTTATCTATGATAAGTTATATGTGGTATTTTGGAATAAGTTTTGGATTACAATGATCCTGTTAAATGACTGTGGGATTTTAACTGTATGGTTTGGATTGAGATATGCTTATTGTTGTGATCTTTATTGCATGTCATATTTCGAATGCGAAGGATTTATGAAGGTTAACTTTCTGACTGTTTAGTTCCAAACATGTTCTGTCTTAATGTAAATTATGTTACTCACATTGACACTATGCCCTAATGGACTGGTTACACAAATCTCATAGTCTAATCGATCAGTATAAGACAAATTCTTACATAACTTATCAGAGCACAAATAGGAATATGTAGAACCAGGATCTATCAGAGCATGCACTTTGGTATCATAGAGTAGAAACTTACCTGTAATCACCTCAGGTGCATCTTGCTCTTCCCGAGCTCTCATCGCATATGCCTTAGCTGATGCCAATGGGGGACGATCCACTATCTCAGAGGAAGCTCCCTCTCTAGGCCGTCCACTACGACCTCATCCTCTACCTCAACCACGGCTACCTTGGGGGGCATTAGATCCCGCCCGACTGGCCTCTTGCTGTCCTTGGGCATTCTCATACAGATTTGGGCAATTGGCCAGAAAATGGTCCGTGCTTCCACATTTGAAACATCCACCTGTCAACCAGTGACACTGGCCCCAATGGCGCTTACTACAATGCAAACACTGTGGTACCACATCACCTTTACCACCTGATGCACCCTTACCTGTACCAGGCCCTTGAGAAGAACTCGTTTTCTTCCTCTCATAGCAAGAATAGCAGAAGACTCCTCCGGGGAATTCACTTGGGAATTCCTAGATCCCTTTCCTGAGGATGTGCCTCCACGAGAGGGGTTCCTTCTTTGGGCTCTTTCTCTCATAATAGCCTCTGAATGTTCCGCTCGCATAGCCCCCTGCACAGTCTGATAGTAACTAACATTTGGAGAAGACATTAAAGAAATAGCATGACTTTAAGAGACTAATTCAAAGTCGTTTCAAAATACTGACATCTAAACTCTTCGGTGAGAACTCCCAGCGGTGCATACTTACTAAGCCTACTAAATTCCTTCTCATAATCCGCCACCGATAAAACTCTTTGCCTAAGACTTAAAAACTGCGTGTACTTAGCCTCCTTATATGCCTTTGTCACATAGTTACTGTGGAATTCTCTCTCAAAGAACTCCCAAGTCACTGGATAAGGAATCTGAGGGTGCCTAAGAACCAATCTCCACCAATCATATGCTGAACCTTACAGAACCAATACCACACACTCTACTTCTTTATCCGAAGGACAAGGGATCTCTCGTAGCCCTGCTTACTTTCTCAATCCACATCTCTACGTTATCAAATTCATCTAAACTCATCCCATAAAAGTCCTTTGCTCAAAACTTCCTCATATTCTCAATCGGAGCTTTAGGCGTCGTAACCCTCTATAGAACTCTGGCCATATCCTGAGATATCTTGAGCATAGCCTCAAAAGGAATCATTGGGGCCTCAGGCTGTACCCTAGCTGGCTGAGCAGGACCAGAAAATGACGAATCTTACTCTTGGGGATTTGCACTCTCTGCTGACCCCTCGAGGGATCCACGCATTGACTCCATCTCACTACAAAACATAAGGATATCGGCATCAGGCCAACACAATTCTAAATGCATACTATAGTCTACACTCGCCTAGAAATGCCTAAATTAGGCTCTGATACCAATAAAATGTAACACTCCTAACCTATACATAGGGAAACTCACCCAGCAAGGGAAGTGAGCATTGTGAAAGGAAAAAGTTGTCACACGCAAAGAGCAAAATAGGCAAACTAAACTAACGCATAGATTTGAAAACATAAAAAAAATATATTAGGAACTAAATAAATTAAAACTTTCCATAATATAAAATATCCAAGAGATTTGCTAACAGAAATACGGAAATCTCTTCATTAATAATTTAAAATATACAGTACAAAGCGGAAATACAATATCATCCATGAAAGATTACAATATCTTAACTGAGAATATTACAAGCCAAAAGTATAAACAAAAGCTTTACATCAGAGACTGAATACAAAAATACAAAATACAAACTACAAAATTCTATATAATAAAACTCTCTCTCTATTGTGTTGTCCTTGAAGGTTGCGGATCGGTCCTTCCAGAAACTCTATCTGCTTCCACACCTGTACGGATGAAACACCCGCGCTAAGCGATAATGCTTAGTGGGGAAAACCAAAAAGAAACGACCACTCATAGTGGACATGAAAATGCACTTCACATACACATGGCACATACATAACAATAAAACATTATTTAATCATCCAAAATTTTACAAACATCTTATTCAACAACTTTATCAGAACCTAATGCACAAAAATCTAAACATTTTGAATCATAATAATTCTCATTACTTTACATATACACATAGGTAAGATAACATGCACATTCGGTGTAGTAGATAACAAGTAAATGCATAGATACTCGTAGGTACCAAACAGTCTCTTTTCTGAATGCATGATACCCGGAGGTATCAAAAACAACTTCTTTTCTTTTCATATTCAAAACATTTTCGCATGGGATCTTAAACAAGATCCAAACTCATGAGGATCGCGAGGACCCAATCGAGGACTTGATCAAGGTCCAGAACGCATGGCTGCAGCTAACTAAACTCAATAGGCATGCCTATCTATCCACTTACTTGACTAATATAGGCTAGAATAATCATTCAGATATAATTCACAGACTAAGGCATGTAATAATTCATACGAGAAGATATCCTTAAAGCATGAGCGAAAGAAATCAGGCAAAGTTGTAAAAACTATTCAATATTGAGGGATAGGGGAGAGTCGTGCCCACTGCGGCACAGAGGCGTATCACGCCTAATGCCGTCCTGGCGATAGCCTAAGCACTCGGGACAGAAGAGCTGAGGAACCTCTCTGTGACAATAGTCGTGCTCGTTACAGAGGGCGGGCAGGCCACTGTCGCGCCTGTGCACTCCCGCACGTTCACGACAAGACATGACCTGACAAAAGCTCGGCTTATCGAGTTCTCTGTTGAGCTCATGATAGAGAATGCCTTAGCTAAAGATCAAGACCACACGCTTTGTCGCGCTCGTGATAGAGTTGTTTTCTAGGTTGCTTTCGAGCTCAACGGCTCTCTAATGCTAACCTCGTCCCAAAACTCACACAAACAATCAAATTTTTTGGTCATGTCCGGTCATGAACGCGCGGGAGTACATTTCCAAACACCACAACTTATGCAAATATGTTTCTAAACACTCATACAAGATTTTTAAACCAATCAAAAGTAATTAATCAGGCAAAATTAAATAATGAACCAAATCAAACTTCAAACCCACCAAAGTCCACATAAACTCACCAAATCACTCCCACTTTACAACCACATAATCACGTTTAAATTCAACTTAAAACAGACAAAACCCATGCAATAATACACATAATCATGCTCAATTTTATAAAAAACCCATAAATTCACATCATAGCTCATACACATTATAGCAAAAACACAAAATTCCCAAACCTTGGGTTCCAAAGCTCCTCCAAAATCACTTGGTTGAAGTTCCACCTACCTTCTCCTTTCCTTTAGCCTCCTTAGCAGCAATTTCTGATCACCAAGACAACCAAACCACAACACACAAACAACTCAAAACCCACACAACCACTAAAGACAAACGGGAAGAAGAGAAGAAAAGGAAAACAAAAATTACAAACCTGATGACTTTTGAATTGTCAAAACCCACCAAAGATCAACAATTGAAGAATCAATTAGGGCAAGAAAGGAGAGGAATAAGAAGAAGAAGAAGAAAAGAGGGAGAGAACTAAAACGTTAGAGGAAGGCAGAAAATCTGCTCCCTCACGTGCTCTCTCTCCTTGCCTAAAGCCCATCCACTCTTCCTCTTTCTCTCTCCTTCACATGTCAGCATCCTATGGTGGTTTTTGGCCAAACACTCTTAATCTTTCCTTCTTCCCAAAACTCAAACAAACCACAACATAAAACATTAAATCACAATAATGCCCTTCTAAACTAAATTAACCATCCAATTAAATTTAAAACAACAATAATAATCATACATCTCATACCACAGAGTACTCAAAACCACTAGGGTACCAGTCGGGGTGTTACATCTTCATTCCCCTAATTTAGCTATTTTAACATTATCCATGTCATATTTTTATTAAAATATCACATAAATTATAATTTCAATTATTAATATATTGCATTATTATATTCTAAAATATTCATTTATGTTGAATTAATTCAAAATAAATTAACATACACTCATTTTACATTATATGCTCATTTTATATCAAAATATTTAACAATTTTCCATTTTACACTATAATAACCCTAAGGTTACCATTCGGCCAACATATAAATATTCCATTTTACTTTTCACCCTATTGTCATTCATATAACTATATTATACCTAAATTAACATGTAAATATACTTAGTTTACATTAAATCATCAAGTTTACTTTGGTTATCTCTAACAAACCATTCGGCCTAATTAATCTTTCTTTTCATTTTGTTTCCATTCTTTCTTCATTTATTTACTTATATTTCATTTCATTTAGCCTAAGTATACAATTTAATTACATTATATCATAACATATATTCAATTTAATCTAGACAATCTATTCGGCCTACATTATGTCTACCCATTAAATATTATTTTTTTATCACTTTAATTATTAATTTAGCCATATTACATATAAATTATTATGAATATGCCATTAATTCACCTAAAACATCATATATACCTTAATATACTCAAGGTATTCAATTCGGCCTACATAGTATTCTTGATATACAATTTATTTCTTTTCATTTTAATCACTCTAAATCTTATATTTAACCTTCCAAAACATGTCTATCAAGTTTATTTCAATTAAACATGCATAAATCACACACATATAATATGAACATATGATAAAAACATACATAATTAATGGAAAGGATGGGATATTGTATCCACAAACCTTAGATTCATTTTCTCCATACTTCAATCTTCCTTTCCTTAGCTTTACTTTATGAAACATCACCATCTCTTTTAAAATCCTTGAGTGGCCGAATTCTTACATCAAAGCAACCTTGATCAATTTACTTCCTTTCTTCAACATAACAACATAAACATCTTCTATATACTCTAAAACACCTATTTGAGACATTAAATTAAATTATTGACCTCAAAATCTCTTACCTCAATTTTGCCACATAATCTTAAACACTTGATTATTCCCACTTTCATCACTGTAAATGGACTTTAGAGGCTGCCATGACCAAATATGAAAGCTAAACTTTGCTTAGGAGGCTTGATTTTAGAAAGAGATATGAGAGAAAATGGAAGAAATTGGTGGAGAGACTGAGACGGGTTATAACAGCCCGATTTATACCCTAGTAGGATTTGTGGTGTCCTGATAAGTATGAGGATGCGTATTAATAAGAGAGGAAACATCGGAATGAGTACTTGGCTTAGCAAAGAATTTGTGAGGAGGCTTGAACAAGTTATGGAAAAAGCGATCTGAGCGAGGGCACTGTCGCGAGCGCGCTAGAACGCTCTAGCAGAAATCTGATAAAAGTTGGATTTAGGGTGCAATTGAGGACCCAATTGAATAAATAAAATAAGTTTAAGTGACTAATTGGTAAATGTGCATGATTAAAGTTAATAGGGGTTAATTAGTGTTAATCAAATTCAAATTTTAATTAATGAGGACTAGAGAAGAGATAGTGGAATCCAAGTGTCATCCTTTGGCTTTGCCACTTCAGCATTTGCATGCATTGGAGGAGAAAGAGGTGGATTGGCATGCATTGGAGGAGAAAAAGGTGGACTAGCATTCATTAGGGAGAAGAGTTAGTGGAATCCAAGTGGCATGAGCTGCCTTAGTTCCCACATGCAATATAAGCTTTGAAGGAGAGAGAAAACCTCATTCTTTGCATGTGATCTTTAGCAGTTTCCTCTCAATAATTTTTTCCTTCTTCTTCCTCTTTCTTACGTGATCTATCTCCTTCAAATTTTGATTCCATAATTTCTGTTAGGTGAGCAAGTGAGTGATTAGTAGAGTGAAGTTTTCAGTTAGCAAGGTAAGGGTTTAATTGGCTTACTCTTCATCCTCTTCTACTCCTTCTTCATTCCTGTTTTGAGATGGGAATTAATCCCCTTGTTTCTAATTCTAGAATTTGACTATGCATATGATGGTGGCTATGAGAAAGGAAAGGGAAAGAAGAGGATTGATGATGAAGGTGCCATGTGAGCTTAAGTGGAGCTAAGGAAATTGAGGTTTGGGAACTAAATGTGTTTTATATGTGTAAATGAATTGACTATGTGTTAAGACTATTTGTGTTATGCTATGAGATGTTTGAATTAAAGAAAGGAATGCATTGAAGTGTGATGATTTATATGAGTTTTTTGTACCCTAAGAGTGTAAATTATGTTTTGTGGTGTGTTGAATTGAGGAAATGAACATGTTGCTTGATAATGAGTATCATGAGTTTGATTGACCCAAGATTGAACCCTAATTTTGTATAAACTATGAATTACTGTGTTTATTCTAATAAATGAACTTTGTTAAGAAAGTGTATGTGCTATAATGTGCATAATTAAGTTAGGGAAGTTTATTATGAGTGTGATGATAAAATGATACTAAATAGGATGGTTTGTAGTTAATGAGCTGGAAGTGCAAAATTGGGTTGAGGTTTTTTTTTGCCTACCTTGAGTGTAAGTGTTATAAATTGAGATGAGAATTTTTCCATATGTAAGTTATCATATATATGAATAAATTATTAATGGAGTATGTTGTTTAAAAATGTCATTAAATTTGGTTTTAGAAGTCAAGTGTATGAAATGCAAAAAATGTACCTCTAAGGTAAGTTTCTGTGTATGTTTCTCTTGACCTTTGGTGACTCTTTTGCCCATAGATCGAGTTATAGTACTCTAATTTCAAAATGGAGTTGAAACCTAAGATCCACACCTAAAAATGTCTAAGAATGTGATTAAGCTAATTTTTGCTCTAAGTGTCCTAAAAAGTGGCCAAAACATAAGTATTCCTATTCTGGCGGGTGCATTAGAATAGTATAGGTTATTTAGGTTATAACTGATGATTTAGATGTCAAAATGACCTGAAACTTGTTCCATTTGAAACTTAACATCTAGGAAACAATTGTTAAGAAGGACATTTTGCCTAAAAATAGGGTTTAGACATTGTTTTAGGCGATGCAAGTTTAGTGTGGAAAGCAGTCTCATTGAGCACCTGATGAACAAGTCATATGAAGGATTTTCTTCTCATTTTAGAGCCCATGGTTGGCATAAATCAATTCCCCACCTTTACCCTCAACTAATTTGTATATTTTTATGTGTTTTTCTTCCCGAATTGAACCTGTATTTCATCAAAACATTTTGGAGTTTATCCAATGTGTGTTGAGGATTATTAAATGATTGTAAGAATAATTATCACTGGAAAAATACATAATTATGGGTTGAGGTTAAGTTCTACACCTATGAAGGATGTTAAATGAAATGATTTTGCTTAATGTGAATATGAACCATATGTATGTGTATAATGACGTTATATTGTATATGGGGAAAATATGAACATGATTGAAATGAATGGGATGTGCAAGAGTATGACTATATGTTTGTAGTGAATATGTATAAATATGATATGTTAGATGGCATGTAAAATGGAATGTTAGGAATTTGGATTAAGAAGTCGTTAATAGGCACAATCGAATTGGTGAGTAAATTGGCAAAACTGAATTGTAAAATCATAGCATTGCAAGTACTGTAAGATGGACCTTTGGCAAACAATGCTTAATTAGTTGTCTAACGAAAATCAATTATTGGAATCTTTATTGAATAGTTTATGAATAAATCAATATGCTAAAAATAAATGACTGATTTGAGAATGTGTCTAGGAAGACTTAAAGGGCATGATTGAATAGATAACTAATATGCCAATCTGAATTTTAGGTTGATGCATAATTGGAATTAAGATGATTGAAATTTGATATATTAAATAGTAATGCATGGAGAATGTGTATAGGGGAGATGTCTAAAATTAGTATCATTGAATTCATAACAATTGCATAAATAAATTGTTAATAGATCATATTGGATAAAAATGGGACTAGAACAGGCCATGAGAGTTACATGCAAAAAGGGTGAAAAATAAGATGTGAGAAGTGAGGGTTGAAGAGCTTGGAATCAGAAATTCTAGTTCTGTCACGAGCGTGACAGAACGCTCTTCTAGCGAAGTGGGTATTTTGTTACAAGCGCGTGCTAAAGGCGAGCGCGATTGAGGCGAGGCAGCCTCCTGTCGTGGGCGAGAAGACTATCGCGACCGCAACAGAATCAGACCTCCAAGTCTGTCGCGAGCACGACACCTCCGTATGATTGAAATGTTTTCTTATTTGCTTCAAGTTTTGCTAAAGTATATATATGAATGATAATTAAGCATGTATGTGATTTCAATCTTATGATTAGGATATTATTATGTAAACATGTAAATATATATATGAGATGTATCTTAAGTATATGTGTATATATATATATATATATATATATATATGTATATGCGATCTTATGCAATTGCCATAACAAAGTAATTGCGATGTCAACTGCAATGTATGTGAACAATGGGATGAGGTATAATTGAATGATATTATAATGCTATATTTGCTATGACAATGAGAATAACCGGATTAATAATTTAGCCTACGAATCATGTAGTAGATAGATAGGCATGCCTATAGGGTCTTAAGTGCTGTAGCCAAAAGCAATTAATTTATGGCCCCGTTTGGGTCAGGGGTAATCCTGGATTAAGTTCCCCAAAAGCGAGTGATTGTGTATCTTTATATCAGGGTATCTACAGATACCAAATACTACTGATTATTTCTGTACCTACGGGTACAAATGCGATTGATTATTTCTGAATGTTGATATTTCTGTACCTTAGGGTACCAATGCGAATATGAGTATCTATGGATACAATGTATTACTGTACCTTCGAGTACCAATGCGATACCCGTTACCCGCGTCTTTGAGTTGCAGGCAAGGTTAAAATAAATATGTGAACTATGTGAGTTATTTGAAATTATGTGATAAACTATTGTGTGAGATTGTAATGAGCATGTGAAAACCATGAGATGGTGTAACAGAAAGGTGATTGGCATACTATGATATGTACCTGGATCAACTATATATATATATATGCAATTGTTGATTCTAAAATATGGAAATTTCTTGATTCTTTTATTATTGCGATGAAATATCGTTATGTTAATAATTAAGAAATTATGATCTTGTGTGTATACATTTGGATAAGAATGTGATGAGCATGTAAAGAATAAGTAATAGTATGAATTCTAATGAGATTATCCAACGTGTGGGCCTATAAATAGTAAGAACAAAGTATGATAGATATCATGAACCTTATTGTGGTTATAACATGCTTTTTGGGTATACATGAATATTATGTTATTGTATATTGTATTATGTTCCCCACTAAGCGTTATTGTCATGGCCAGACTTGTACCCTAAAAGAATTAATCTATTTTGGCATGTGTGTGTGATTGCATGTGAGTTTTGGGACTAAATTGAATGAAGGCAGGATTTAATTGAAAGAAAGAAGTATTGTTAAGGGTTTAAGTGGTAATTATGAATGAATACTAAGCATGAGTTAAAGGCTGATTAGCTAGTTTAATGAAGGATTAATTAAGAATAAAATAACTTGATTTAATAGAAAGTGGAGGCAGATTTGAGGAAGTGGTTTCCGTGTGGCTTCTTGAGAGGATGCCACCTACACCTTTGCATGCAAGAGTGAGTTAAGGGAAGGGAAGAGTTTCATTTGTGTAATCTAGCAATTTTCTGTGTTATTCTCTTTGCTTTCTTGCGTGGGAGTGAGTGTTAAAGAAGTGTAAGCATATTGATGTTAAGTTGCTCAAGAATTAAGGGTTAAACCTAAGAGGTAAGTGAATAAGTGCATATTCTCATCTTCTACTCTTTCTTCTTGGTTGAGCTGGTTTGGATGGGATATTATTGGTTTGAGTTTGAGCTTGAGCATCTGTGTTGTTTTGTTAGCTGAAGAAGTGAAAAGAGATAAAGGAAAGGCTGTAATCGGCGAGCCGAACGTCCGTCGAAATTAGGAGCTAAGGAGACGAGGTTTGGGAACAAACCCTAAATGTGTGAAATTGAATGATTTGTGTTGGCTAAATAGGGCCATTGATATGAGCTGTATGTGTATGTGATAATGTGTTTAGTGAATGAATTGCTTGAGAGCATGTATGCTATGTGTGAGGTGAAATTGATTATAACTTGTGCTAAAGATGAGTGCCAAATAAGAAGGGAAAATCAGGTATGTGCTAATTGATCATGTGGTTGATGTATTTGGGTTGATTGCCAAAAGTGAGAATGAGATTTGAAGTCTTAATGAGAAGGAAGAAATGGACTGAAAACATAACCATGTTATGGTGTTTTTGCATAGGTCACGGTGACAATGAAATCCATTGTGACCGTGAGGTATGCTTGAGTTCAATTCTGCCTAGTAGATTTTGGTATGTCACGGTGACAATGAGATTCATTGTGACCGTGAGGTACCCAGGAAGGCATTCTGTTTTGCAAAGTGAGAATATGTCACGGTGACAATGAGATTCATTGTGACCGTGACATACCCTCAAGTTGCATTCTGCCGAGAGTTGGGAACATGTCACGATGACAATGAAATTGATTGTGACCGTGACATGCCCCCAGTTTGCATTCTGTTTTGGACTTCAATATGTCACGGTGACAATGGAATTCATTGTGACCGTGACCCACCCTGTTTTGGCAATATGATCCTAATGTGTTTGGCCATTCAAATGGCAAGGCTTTGAGCTGAAATGAAAGACAACATGAGTAAGTATTGTATGTGTGTTAAGTGGTCTAGAAATGCATACACACATGGTGATTTCTGAATATGATCAGTTATGTGAATATTAAATGTGAAGATTGAATTAGAAAGCATACTGAATATGCAAGTGAAATGTTAGCTATGTGCTAATGCAAATGTGTAAAGTGAAAAGTGAATTGAATAATTTGTTAATAACTTAAGCCTGCGAGTCAAGTAGTGGATAGTTAGGCATGCCTATAGGGTCAAGTGCTGCAGCCCCATGCGTTAAATGTGTCTGATTCCATGGGAATCACAATGCGAATAATCCTTGCTGGATTTTATTATATGTGGAATAATGTGAAGTACCAGAAGGTACTAATGTGATGTGAAGTACCAGAAGGTACTAAAGTGATGTGAAGTACTAGAAGGTACTAATGTGTAAAAGTAGTCTCGATGAGATTACTGGTACCTGAGAGGTACCGATGCGATACCCGTTATCCGCGTCATTGAGTTGTAGGCAAGAAGGGTAATAGGCTAATCGGCTAATCAGTTAATTAAATAATAAACAGAAGTGACTATGATACAAGAAAGTACAGACATGTGAATAAGTGATTGATGCTTTATGATTGAATATAGTAATGGACAAAACTATGCCTGAAATGGTTCATGCTTTAATAATGATTGTTCTGGCATGTCTACTAATGTGCAATGTATGATATCTCTGATGCGTGATAAGTTGTTTGCTATATGAGTTCCCCACTAAGCGTTATCGCTTAGCATGGATTTACTCTAATCCGTGCAGGTACGGACGAGAGGTGACTGAAGGACGTCCCCCGCATTTTGGTACGGTCAACAATAGGAAGTGAATAGCATAGGTTTGGGGGTTGTTATTTTGGGATTTTTGTATAAGCTTTTTGTACGGTTAAAATGTGTAAAGAATATGTAAAGACATGTAATAATGTGTAATCTGGAATGTAACCCCTCTTATGTATGTATGTCATATAAATAGCTTGGCATGTGATGCATGAGATAAGATAATATACGATGATTTTTTTTCAATTCAGGTTAAGCATGCGTTCTGTTGTGTGTGTGCGGCCTTCTCTAACTAAGATTAGCTGAGCTAATCTGTCATTAGGGAACGGGCGCCACAAGTTGTGGTATCAGAGTCTAGGTTGAGTCTTTTCTGGGAATTGGGTAGATAAGATGTGTATAGTTTGTTGACCTAATGCGGAAGTCCTTGTTTAATCTATGTAGTAAGATGGATTCTGGAAGGCGTACCGGTGAGGAATCTGCCGAAAGTGTGAATCCTCGTGAAGCTGAGGTGACAGGGTCTGGGCAGTCTAGATCGGTTGGCTATGGGAATGAGATTCCGTTTGGGCCTACGGAAGCTATGATGAAAATGACACAAGACATGGCGAGAGTAATGGAAT
This sequence comes from Excoecaria cochinchinensis, assembly GCA_947683425.1. Lineage (NCBI taxonomy): Eukaryota > Viridiplantae > Streptophyta > Magnoliopsida > Malpighiales > Euphorbiaceae > Excoecaria > Excoecaria cochinchinensis. Next base: position 2,859,935 of record CANTUQ010000044.1, on the reverse strand, counting down.
GTATGATGGCGCCAAGAGCCCCAATAGGATCTTTGAGAAAGCATGGTTTGGAGGAATTTCATGGAACAAGGTTAGATGAGTCAGAAAAAGCAGAGTACTGGATTGAGAAGGTGGAAAGGATTCTTAAGGAGATTCGATGTCCTCCAGATCAGTGGGTTGAATGTGTGGAGTCATTACTCCAAGGTCCTGCATATGATTGGTGGAAGCTGGTCCTGCAGAATCCGATGCTTCCTGAACCATTAAACTGGGAGTTCTTTGAAAAAGAATTCAAGAACAAGTATATTACTAAAGCACATCGAGAGGCAACCTGGAAGAAGTTTCTGAGTTTGAGGCAGAGAACCATGACAGTGGCGGAATATGAAGCAGAATTCTGTCGCTTAAGCAAGTATGCGCCAAAAGGTGTTTTGACCGATGTGTTGCGATGTCAACAATTTGAGGAAGGGTTGATTGAGGAAATTAAAGCATTGCTGATTTCTCGAACAACGGAGCAGAATATAAGTTATTATCGTATTGTTCAAGCTGCTTTGAGAGCTGAAAGGACTTTGGGAGCTCAAAGAGAATGGAGACAAAGGAAGAATGCAAGTAGAGGTGGTTCCCAGACGGGGAAAAGATCACGAGATTCTCATATGGCATCACCGGCGGAATCAGGGTTCAGTTCTGCAGCGAGAGGTAAGAAGCGTGGCGCTCCCTCAGCATCTGGTTCGGGAAGAGGAACATCTGGTAACAGAAGTGAGGTTCATGAGTGTCCTCATTGTGGTAAGAGGCATAGAGGAGAATGCTGGAGAGTGACGGGTGCTTGTTTTAGATGTGGAAGCACTGAGCATTTCCTTGCTAATTGCCCGAATACTTATGAGATGTCAGGAAATCAACAAGAGCAGAGCAGGGGTGGTTCAAATTTACCTTCTACTAATAGAGGAAGAGGAAGAGGACGTGGCAGAGGTAGCCAGTCCAGGGGTGCAGTCGATTCTGAGATTGTGGATAGACCTGATGCGGCTCCAGTGCGGGCTTATGCTATGAGGGCACGAGAGGATCAGGATGCGCCTGAAGTGATAGCAGGTACTATTCTACTTTGTGGTGTGGAAATGTTTGCACTTATTGATCCTGGCTCAACTCATTCATATGTGTGTGATAAAAAGATATGTGAAAAGATGCCTAAAGTTGAATGTTTAAAATATGATATATGTGTGTCTAGCCCTTTGGGAGGTAATGTTAATGTGAACAGAGTGTATAGAAACTGTGCATTAGAAGTTCAAGGTAGTGTGTTTCCAGTGGATTTGATTGAACTACCGTTTGATGAGTTTGATTTGATTCTGGGTATGGATTGGTTAACTAAGTATGATGCAGATGTTAAGTGTAAGAAGAAAATGGTTGTGCTCAGTGATGGTAAGGGGAACAGAGCGACAGTGAGTGTAGTGTGCACTAATCCTCTTGTAAATGTGATATCTGCCATGCAAGCCTGTCGATGTATGAGAAAAGGATGTGAAGTTTATCTAGCTCTAGTGTTGGACAGTAAGAGAGAACATGTGAAGATGCAAGAAATACCAATAGTCCGAGAGTTTTCTGACGTGTTTCCTGAAGAACTGAGCGGTGTACCACCGATAAGAGAAGTTGAGTTATCGATTGATGTGGCACCAGGAACTGTACCCGTATCTAAGGCGCCGTATAGAATAGCTTCAACTGAATTGAAGGAGTTGAAGGAACAGTTGCAAGAATTATTAAACAGGGGTTTTATTAGACCTAGTGTTTCTCCTTGGGGAGCACCAGTGTTATTTGTTCAGAAGAAAGATGGTACAATGAGAATGTGCATTGATTATCGACAGTTGAATAAAGTGACAGTAAAGAATCGATATCCTTTACCTCGGATTGAAGACTTGTTTTATCAGTTAAGAGGAGCAGGTGTATTCTCAAAAATTGACTTACGTTCAAGCTATTATCAGTTGTAAGTAAAGAAAGAAGATGTACCTAAGACTGCATTTAGAACTCGTTATGGGCATTATGAGTTTCTGGTAATGCCATTCGGGTTAACCAATGCGCCAGCTGCATTTATGGATTTAATGAATCGGGTGTTCAGACCGTACTTGGATCAGTTTGTGGTAGTGTTCATAGACAACATTCTGGTTTATTCAAGAAATGAGAAGGAACATGAACAACATTTGAGAGTTATACTTCGAACTTTGCAAGAACATCAACTATATGCCAAATTAAGTAAGTGTGAGTTCTGGCTCAAAGAGGTATCATTTCTGGGTCATGTGATCTCATCTGAAGGGATTAAACACTACAAAAAAATTGACTTTTAACGACCAAAATTTAACGAAGGGATAAAAATTCGATCGTTAAAATATACAAATAACGAAGGAAAATTAATCCGGTTGTTAGTTCTTAAATATTATTGTTATATAACGAGGGGATTAAATCCGGTCGTTAAAACAATAAAAGTCCGGTCGTTAAAATTTATAAATAACGAAGAAAAATTAATCCGGTTGTTAGTTTTTAAATTTTATTATTATACAGCAAAAGAATAAAATTCGGTCGCTAAATCAATAAAAATCCGGTGGTTAATGGTGTAAAATAATTGGCGGGACTTCATCTTTACCTCCAAAATAAAATATGGGTAAATACAACCCTAAAAGTAAAATCACCCATCCCCTTCTTCCAATTTGCGTACAAAATACATTTTGTCTCTCACAGTAGACGGTGCCCCCTTGTGCCTGGATCGCCGCACCGCCTAGCCGCTGCGCCGCCTCAGAGCCATTGCGGGTCACGTCTGTATTGCACTTGCCTCGCCTCGCGTCGCATCGGCCTTGCCTCGCCACCTCTCCTCGCCCCTGTCGCGCATTGCATCTGCCTATCCTAGCCGCCGTGAGCAGAAGAGAGGCAAACAAACCAATCCTTTCTTTCTACCCATCTAAAGAGAAAGTGAGAAATGGAGAAGGCGCTTACAAAAGTTAGCAGCTTTAAAGTTAGGAGCTCATGGATCTCAAAGAAAGCCAAGGAAGAGCTCTCTAACATTACTGAAGACATCACTGTGAGTTTTCGATGATTGTTCTTTACTCTCTCTCTGATGTTGATTTTTGCCAATGTGGTCACTTGTATTGTAATGTGGGTTACATGATTTGTACAAATTTCATTCTTCCTTCTGTTAATCCTGAATAGATCTCTGGATTTTCCTTGAAAACGAAAGAATTTGGAAATGGGTTTTTGATTTAGTCAATAAAGCTAACGAATTTAAAATGCAAAGGTTTTCGGATTTCAAGCCACTAAATTTGGTTCCTTTTTTTTTGGCTTTTGTTGTGGCTAATTTTGTCGCAGGGGTTTCAAAATGTTATTCAATTTCTTAATTTATCTTTCCATTTGCTTCTAGATTGGTCGCATTTGTAATTAATTTGATTCAACATCACTGGATATTAGCATCTGAAGAAAAAAGGAGAGAGAAGAGGAATGGAAACTAACATCTTACCAGTTAGCTGGAACATTATTTGTTTTTAATTGGAACTATACAAAAGTTAAGTTAGGCTAAGTGTCATCATATGAAAATCATCATTCAGTCAATATAAGTTTAAATTGCCTAATAATAAGGAGATTTAGGATTTCATTTTAGTTTCCAGTCAAACGGTTTTCTCCAATACTATTTGATATTATGTAGAGATTCCATTCCTTGTAAAGTAAATTATACTTCTTCCTAATTTTTTCCTTGTGATGGCAGACTTTCTCTAATACTGTTGAAGAGAAGGCAAAATGGATTTTCAACAAGCTGAAAGGTAATAAATTATGTTCAGTGCTGCTGCTTGAAAAGGAGAATTTATAAATAATAATGCCTCAGACTCTTTGTGGCACCACTGTCCTGTTGCCTTTTAACTAAACCAGCATGCAATTAGAGAAGATTAATGATGACATACCCACCTCAACATATATTGCACTTATCAGTGAGCAATTAATTTTTTTACTTGCCCTTCTATATCATTGGATCTTCTTCCCTCAAGTATCAGATGAGTTTTTGTTTCCCCACATATATTCTTCTTTGATATATTAAGCCCTTAGTAACTTCAACTTTTTCCATCCCACAGTTTATGCATAATATGATGATTCATAAGACTATTAGAAATATCTATATTTATAATGGTGAAAATTTACAAATCAAGAAATAAATATCTCAATTAGTAGTGTGATCCAATAAATTAAGCTTTAGCCAGTGAAATCAACAAGAACTTAACAAGCGAACTATATTCAACATTTAGTTGAGGTTTCAAACACTTAATTAGGATAGAACTTTGGTTTATTAGGAATCAAAGGCATCCCTCTAGAGCCAGCATTCTAATTTTGTAACCTATCTACAATTAAAAAAAATTCATGAGCCACAGAGCATTAATTTTCTAGCTCCTATTCTTCTCATTTTTACTGTATACATGTCTAGAGTACAATGGAGTATCAGTTCTTATACATATGTAGAGTACAACAGAGCATTAATTCTGATACTATTTTTCAATTTTATTTTATATTTACTTCTGAACTCTTGTGATTTGAAATTCTGCTTTCTTAGATATGACATTTAAATTCAATGGGACTCACCAATATTTTTTGTGGGACACGTTTAAGATGAACTAGAATCTGCATATCATATTTTAGGCTTCTGAATTCCTTTTTCCTTTACATTGCAGGAGGTTGAGTTTGAATGTGTTCCCACCTCTCTCTTGGAGGAAGTTCTCAATTTTCTAAATGTAAGCATTTTTATTTCGTAAAGCACTATATCATGTTGCTGGTATCTTATGTTGTGGAATTCCAGTCCCATTTTGGGAAGCGATGATACATACAAATAGCTCTTAGGTATGTACAGATACATGTTACCCGTAGGAATGGAAAACTGCTGATTTTCTAGAGTTGGTGCATTAATAGATGAACTGCGTATTGATTTCTTGATTTATTCATCTTCCTTCTTGGATGCGTATCATGTGCAGGGACATTTTTCTTCCTATGTCTGCTGCATTGCTTTATTGCTTCTGTTTTTCCTAATGCAGCCTATCAAAATAGTTCAGGATTGAGGCTAAGTGGAATTATACTTTGAAGAGATGGTGTTAAAAATAAACTATAGGATCTAGGCAAAGCAAATTCTGTTCAGAAAATATATATATATATATATATATATATATATATATTGAAATGCTTTAAGAATAGATATTTTGAAATCACATTAACAAGCCATATGTGGCTTCTGTACTTTTCATTGACTCTTCTATTGAAGTTATGTCATTTCATTTTCCTTTTAAGCGTCTAACAGTTTTTTTAATCTTCACTTGGAGCCAATTATTATTACTTGCAGGTTTTAAAGGCATCAGGATTAGCTATTCCAGATGCAAGCATATTACATGACAAACAATTCCAACTCAGCAGGTTTTAATGATAGTTTGCTGACACCTGTTCCTAAACTCATCATTGTTCAGTCCAAGTGTCATATTATACAATCCATCCAATACATTAGGATAAGGAAAAAAAACATAAGTATGCTATAGTTGTGCACATATTTAGAGACCAGTAGGTGCAGAGTTGATGTGCCTCTTATAATATTAGAAATTCATTGGATTATAGACTTTCCTTGCTGTGGGAATCATAATTGGCTAACCCTGCTTATATCTTTTAATTGATAACCGTCAACTGCCTTTGTTGTCATTTTGCCTCGGAGCATTTAGTGACAAAAAAATTTCTTAAGACAGCAAGTGGTCTTTTTGTGAATATTTTGACATATATACTTTTCTTGCAAATTGATGCTAGTAATTTTCCTTTATGAATAACTGTTGTGCATTTTGTTTTTTTATCATGGATGTAAGTTATATTATATCTTTTTATTGTTATAATGTCATTAAACTTATTGGGAGATTTTGAATATTTAAGGTAAATGATATTTTAAATTAAAAGAATGAAATTATTTTGCCTTTTGATTTATTGCCTTTATGCATTAATTTTAATTATAAATTTATGTTTTAAATTCTACAGGTCTTCAAAACAATGGACAATGAAGATATGAGTTTCATTATGTATTTTTCTAAAAATTTTAGGTGAATAGAAAATGATATAGGTGAAGCTGTTTATATACTTCATACTTGTATATGATAAATATAATGTCAAATAATTTTGAAATATCAATATAGTTGGTATCCGATATTTTTCAATCTATGAAAAAGCTATTTATTATAATTTTGGATATATATATGTGTGTGAATGATGTGTACAGGTAGTAGTCAAATAAAATATTTTATTTATTATGAAAATTTAATATTAAATCCTGAATTTTCTTTCAACGATGAAAGATTAGTGGCTAAAATGTATCATTAACGATCGCAAATTTTTTCATTGATAGTGAATACAACGAACGAAAAAATCAGGTGATAAAAGATATTTTTAACGATCGAAAATTTTTTCGTTGAAAGCGAAAGATTTTAGCGAAAGAAAAATTTGGTCGGTAAAACGGTCGCTATTCGTTGAAAGTGAATATAATTAACGAAGGGAAAATCTGGTCGTTAATAGTTATCTTTAACGACCGGAAATTACTTCGTTGACAGTGAATATAATTAGCGAAAAAAAATCCGGTCATTAAAAGGTATGTTTAACGACCGAAAATCCATTTGTTGAAAGTCAATATAATTAGCGAAGGGAAAATCCGGTCGCTACAAGGTATTTTTAACGACCGAAAATCCTTTCGTTGAAAGTGAATACTAGTAGCGAAGGGAAAATCCGGTCGCTAAACATCATTATTCAACGACCGGAAACATTCCGGTCGTTAAAGACATTAACGACCGGATTCAATATCCGGTCGTCTATACCTTTAACGAAGGAGCTTTTACTGACCGGATTTTCCGGTCGTTAGAGGTCTTTAACGACCGGATTTTGACCTTTAACGACCGGATTTCCCCTCGTTAAAGAACATTTTTCTTGTAGTGTAAAGTGGATCCGACTAAGATAAAAACAATTGTGAATTGGAAACCGCCTAAGAATGTACTGGAGGTTCGCAGTTTCTTAGGGTTGGCTGGATACTACAGAAGGTTTGTGAAAGGATTTTCAGTAATAGCTTCACCGTTGACAAGATTGCTACGTAAAGGAGTGAGATATGAGTGGTCTGAAAGATGTCAAGCGAGTTTCGATCAGTTGAGGAAGATGTTAGTAGAAGCACCGATTCTTACACAGCCTATGACTGGTAAAGAGTATGTATTGTATACCGATGCTTCAGGTGTCGAATTGGGTTGTGTATTGATGCAAGAAGGGAAGGTGATAGCATATGCGTCAAGGCAATTGAAACCGCACGAACAGAACTATCCGACTCATGACTTGGAATTGGCAGCAGTAGTGTTTGCTTTAAAGATTTGGCAACATTACTTGTATGGTGAGAAGTGTAGAATTTACACCGATCACAAGAGTTTGAAATACCTGCTTACACAGAAGGAATTGAACCTGAGACAGCGAAGATGGCTAGAATTATTTAAGGATTATGATTGTATTGTAGACTATCACCCGGGAAAAGCTAATGTAGTGGCCGATGCTTTGAGTAGGAAATCAATTTCAGCATTACAGTTAAAGCAGATTGAATGGAGGTTTTCTGCAGATAGAGCTTTATTAGCACAGTTGAAAGCGAGACCGGTCATGAAAGATGAGATAATAGCTGCTCAGAAAACTGATGTGAGGTTGCAACAAGTTCTGCAGTCAGTTGGTGATTTAGACAAGACTGACTATTCAGTGAATGAGGAAGGAGTACTACTATATAAGAATAGAATGTGTGTGGCAACCGATAAAGAATTAAAGAAGAAATTGATGCATGAGGCTCATAATACAGTTTTCACTATGCATCCAGGTGGAAATAAGATGTATCAAGATATGAAACGGTTGTATTGGTGGCTTGGGATGAAGAAGGATGTAGTGGAATATGTGTCTAAGTGCCTTGTCTGTCAACAAGTCAAAGCGGAGCATCAAGTGCCTCAAGGGATGTTGCATCCACTCCCTATTCCACAATGGAAATGGGATAATATCACGATGGATTTTGTTACTGGATTGCCTCTGACCTCAAGACAGCAAGACACAGTATGGGTTATTGTGGACAGGTTTTCGAAATCAGCTCACTTTATACCAGTTCGGATGGATTATTCTCTGGAAAAGTTGGCTGAATTGTATGTAAGAGAAATTGTCCGATTGCATGGGATACCTTTGTCTATTGTTTCTGATAGAGATCCTAGATTCACTTCTAAGTTTTGGAGGAGCTTGCAAGCGGCTTTGGGTACGAAATTGAACTTCAGTACTGCTTTCCATCCACAAACCGATGGACAATCGGAAAGAATTATTCAGGTTTTGGAAGATTTGATGCGAGCATGTGTTTTGGATTTCTCTAAGAGTTGGGATAAGTATCTTCCACTTATGGAATTTGCTTATAACAACAGTTATCAGACCAGTATTGGTATGGCACCGTATGAAGTCCTGTATGGAAGGAAATGTCGTTCACCGATTTGTTGGACAGAGTTGAACGAGAGCAGAGTCATAGGGCCAGATTTGGTTCTTGATTCAGAAGAGAAAGCTAAGATTATACAGCAAAGATTGAAAGCAGCAAGTGATAGACAGAAGTCATATGCTGATTTGAAAAGAAGGGACATTGAATTCAGTGTAGGCGATAAAGTGTTTCTGAAAGTGTCTCCTTGGAGGAAGGTACTGCGATTTGGTAAAAAGGGGAAGTTGAGTCCAAGATTTATTGGGCCATATGAAGTGCTTGAAAGAGTAGGTTCAGTAGCTTATCGATTGGCTATGCCTCCGGCTTTGGCTAAGCTACATGATGTGTTTCATGTGTCCATGTTGAGGAGATATAGGTCAGATGATTCCCATGTGTTACCTATACATGAAGTGGAAGTGCAGTCTGATTTCACCTATGATGAGAAGCCAATAGTGATTTTAGCAAGAGAAGTAAGGCAACTTCGGAATAAGCAGATACCACTTGTGAAAGTGCTCTGGCAACACCATGGTGTTGAAGAGGCAACTTGGGAACCAGAAGCGGCTATGCGAGAGCAGCATCCACAACTGTTCCACTCAGGTATGAATTTCGAGGACGAAATTTTTTAAGGAGGGGAGAGTTGTCATGGCCGGACTTGTACCCTAAAAGAATTAATCTATTTTGGCATGTGTGTGTGATTGCATGTGAGTTTTGGGACTAAATTGAATGAAGGCAGGATTTAATTGAAAGAAAGAAGTATTGTTAAGGGTTTAAGTGGTAATTATGAATGAATACTAAGCATGAGTTAAAGGCTGATTAGCTAGTTTAATGAAGGATTAATTAAGAATAAAATAACTTGATTTAATGGAAAGTGGAGGCAGATTTGAGGAAGTGGTTTCCGTGTGGCTTCTTGAGAGGATGCCACCTACACCTTTGCATGCAAGAGTGAGTTAAGGGAAGGGAAGAGTTTCATTTGTGTAATCTAGCAATTTTCTGTGTTCTTCTCTTTTCTTTCTTGCGTGGGAGTGAGTGTTAAAGAAGTGTAAGCATATTGATGTTAAGTCGCTCAAGAATTAAGGGTTAAACCTAAGAGGTAAGTGAATAAGTGCATATTCTCATCTTCTACTCTTTCTTCTTGGTTGAGCTGGTTTGGATGGGATATTATTGGTTTGAGTTTGAGCTTGAGCATCTGTGTTGTTTTATTAGCTGAAGAAGTGAAAAGAGATAAAGGAAAGGCTGTAATCGGCGAGCCGAGCGTCCGTCGAAATTAGGAGCTAATGAGACGAGGTTTGGGAACAAACCCTAAATGTGTGAAATTAAATGATTTGTGTTGGCTAAATAGGGCCATTGATATGAGCTGTATGTGTATGTGATAATGTGTTTAGTGAATGAATTGCTTGAGAGCATGTATGCTATGTGTGAGGTGAAATTGATTATAACTTGTGCTAAAGATGAGTGCCAAATTAGAAGGGAAAATCAGGTATGTGCTAATTGATCATGTGGTTGATGTATTTGGGTTGATTGCCAAAAGTGAGAATGAGATTTGAAGTCTTAATGAGAAGGAAGAAATGGACTGAAAACATAACCATGTTATGGTGTTTTTGCATAGGTCACGGTGACAATGAAATCCATTGTGACCGTGAGGTATGCTTGAGCTCAATTCTGCCTAGTAGATTTTGGTATGTCACGGTGACAATGAGATTCATTGTGACCGTCAGGTACCCAGGAAGGCATTCTGTTTTGCAAAGTGAGAATATGTCACGGTGACAATGAGATTCATTGTGACCGTGACATACCCTCAAGTTGCATTCTGCCGAGAGTTGGGAACATGTCACGGTGACAATGAAATTGATTGTGACCGTGACATGCCCCCAGTTTGCATTCTGTTTTGGACTTCAATATGTCACGGTGACAATGGAATTCATTGTGACCGTGACCCACCCTGTTTTGGAAATATGATCCTAATGTGTTTGGCCATTCAAATGGCAAGGCTTTGAGCTGAAATGAAAAGCAACATGAGTAAGTATTGTATGTGTGTTAAGTGGTCTAGAAATGCATACACACATGGTGATTTCTGAATATGATCAGTTATGTGAATATTAAATGTGAAGATTAAATTAGAAAGCATACTGAATATGCAAGTGAAATGTTAGCTATGTGCTAATGCAAATGTGTAAAGTGAAAAGTGAATTGAATAATTTGTTAATAACTTAAGCCTGCGAGTCAAGTAGTGGATAGTTAGGCATGCCTATAGGGTCAAGTGCTGCAGCCCCATGCGTTAAATGTGTCTGATTCCATGGGAATCACAATGCGAATAATCCTTACTGGATTTTATTATATGTGGAATAATGTGAAGTACCAGAAGGTACTAATGTGATGTGAAGTACCAGAAGGTACTAAAGTGATGTGAAGTACCAGAAGGTACTAATGTGTAAAAGTAGTCTCGATGAGATTACTGGTACCTGAGAGGTACCGATGCGATACCCGTTATCCGCGTCATTGAGTTGCAGGCAAGAAGGCTAATAGGCTAATTGGCTAATCAGTTAATTAAATAATAAACAGAAGTGACTATGATACAAAAAAGTATAGACATGTGAATAAGTGATTGATGCTTTATGATTGAATATAGTAATGGACAAAATTATGCCTGAAATGGTTCATGCTTTAATAATGATTGTTCCGGCATGTCTACTAATGTGCAATGTATGATATCTCTGATGCGTGATAAGTTGTTTGCTATATGAGTTCCCCACTAAGCGTTATCGTTTAGCATGGATTTACTCTAATCCGTGCAGGTACGGACGAGAGGTGACTGAAGGACGTCCCCCGCATTTTGGTACGGTCAACAATAGGAAGTGAATAGCATAGGTTTGGGGGTTGTTATTTTGGGATTTTTGTATAAGCTTTTTGTACGGTTAAAATGTGTAAAGAATATGTAAAGACATGTAATAATGTATAATCTGGAATGTAACCCCTCTTATGTATGTATGTCATATAAATAGCTTGGCATGTGATGCATGAGATAAGATAATATGCGATGATTTTTTTTCAATTCAGGTTAAGCATGCGTTCTGTTGTGTGTGTGCGGCCTTCTCTAACTAAGATTAGCTGAGCTAATCTGTCATTAGGGAACGGGCATCACAGTTATTGCTTAGCATGGATGTTTAATCCATGCAGGTATCTGAAGATAGTGTTTTGGAAGACAGTCCTGCATCGCCAACGGCCAACACATTAGGAACCGCTGTAAATAGAGAATATTTGTAATATTATAAGATGTGTAACTATAGTTAGTAATGAGTAAGGGGACTAATTTTCTGTATTAAGAAAGTTATATTTTGTAAAGTGAATAATAAATAAGACTGTAAGTGTTTTGTATTGTAACGCATGGATTTTCAGAATTAAATTGAGTGTTGTTTCGAGAGAAAAATTTATTAACCTAAGTTTTATGTGAATGTTAATTCGTGTTTGCATGTTGTTGTGTGTGACACTCCATAGCCATCGTTGTAAAGTTCTACGGGTGGTTAGGGGGTGTTACAATTAGTGGTATCAGAGCATAAGTTTAGTCATTTTTGGGCTAGAGGAGAATAAAAATGTGAATAGTTTTATGTTGGCCTGACGCGGATGTCTTCGTTTTCTTTAGAATGTCGAAGGATTTTCCTCCTGAAGTGATGAAAGAGATTTCTGGAAGTGATAGTCCTAATGATTCACGTGTTAAAGTGTATTGAATATCTTAATTGCTATGCGTATGTGATTGGTCCTTCGGACATAGTGTGAATGTGTATAATGTGTATGAGAACTGTTTCTAAGTGATTCAAAGTAATGAGTTATCTGATAATTTGATTGAAGTGCTATCCCTTGAATTTGAATTAATTCTGGGTATAAATAAGTTTGGAATTAAGAATGATGTGGTGAGTAAGATATAGTGGTGATATTTTCTACGCCTGCCAGCTATCTCATTTAAATCACTTGAACATGTGCATATTGAAACATGGGGATGGGAAAAGTGCATTAATATTGCATAAACTGCATTATTTTTATCATTTCGCATACATATATCATCATAAATACATTCGCATCCCTTTAATCATGTGTGCAAAACATTTGTATATGTGTCTCATGCGAAGAGAAAGCTGACAGGATGTACATAAAAATGTTGGTATAGTAAGAGGATTATTGAAGAGGGGCGAAGTGTTTGTTGAGGAAAGTATAAAGTATGAGTAATCAAAGTAAAAAGAGGAAGTTATTTACGAAAATTATATAAGAGAATGTTAAAAAGACTGTGAGTGAAGAATGAATAGCATAAGTGAAAGAAGTGATAAGTGTATTCTGTAGAATTGATGCATCGAGGAATTGTGCAATAAGAGAATAAGGAGTAGAGGTGTCTGAATATAAAATGTAAGTGTTTGGGGTTTGAATAGTGATAAAGTTTTCTGGAAGAGCCGCGATAGAGGAAGTTAAGTAACCTCTATTGTTGAATTGGGATTTGAATTTCGCGGACGAAATTCTTTTAAGGAAGGGAGAGTTGTAACAGCCCAATTTATACCCTAGTAGGATTTGTGGTGTCCTGATAAGTATGAGGATGTGTATTAATAAGAGAGGACACATTGGAATGAGTACCTGGCTTAGCGAAGAATTTGTGAGGAGGCTTGGACAAGTCATGGAATAAGTGGTCTGAGTGAGGGGACTGTCATGAGCACGATAGAACACTCTAGCAAAAATCTAATAAAAGTTGGATTTAGGGTGCAATGAGGACCCAATTGAATAAATAAAAGAAGTTTAAGTGACTAATTGGTAAATGTGCATTATTAAAGTCAATAGAGGTTAATTAGTGTTAATTAAATTCTGATTTTAATTAATGAGGATTAGAGAAGAGATAGTGGAATCCAAGTGTCATCTTTTGGCTTTGCCACTTCAACATTTGCATGCATTGGAGGAGAAAGTGGTGGATTGGCATGCATTAGAGGAGAAAGAGGTGGATTAGCAAGTATTAGGGAGAGCAGTTAGTGGAATCCAAGTGGCATGAGCTGCCTTAGTTCCCACATGCAATATAAGCTTTGAAGGAGAGAGAAAACCTCATTCTTTGCATGTGATCTTCAGCTGTTTCCTTTCAAAATTTTTATCCTTTTTCTTCCTCTTTCTTACGTGATCTATCTCCTTCAAATTCTGATTCCATAATTTCTATTAGGTGAGCAAGTAAGTGATTACTAGAGTTAAGTTTTTGCGTTAGCAAGGTAAGTGTTTAATTGGGTTATTCTTCATCCTCTTCTACTCCTTCTTCATTTTTGTTTCGAGATGGGAATTAATCCCCTTGTTTCTAATTCTTGAATTTGACTATGCATGTGATGGTGGCTATGAGAAAGGAAAGGAAAAGAAGAGGATCAATGATCAAGGTGCCATGTGAGCTTAAGTTGAGCTAAGGAAATTGAGGTTTGGGAACTAAATGAGTTTTGTATGTGTAAATTAATTGACTATGTGTTAAGACTATTTGTGTTATGCTATGAGATGTTTGAATTAAAGAAAGGAATGCATTGAAGTATGATGATTTTTATGAGTCTTTTGTACCCTAAGAGTGTAAATTATGTTTTGCGGTGTGTTGAATTGAGGAAATGAACATGTTGCTTGATAATGAATATCATGAATTTGATTGACCTAAGATTAAACCCTAATTTCGAATAAACTATGAATTGCTGTGTTTATTCTAATGAATGAACTTTGCTAAGAAAGTGTATGTGCTGTAATGTGCATAATTAAGTTAGGGAAGTGTATTATGAGTGTGATGATAAAATGATACTAAATAGGTTAGTTTGTAGTCAATGAGCTGGAAGTGTAAAATTTCGTTGAGGTTTTTTTTGGCCTACCTTATGTCTAAGTGTTATAAATTGAGATGAGAATTTTGCCATTTGTAAGTTAACATATATATGAATAAATTATTAATGGAGTATGTTGGTTAAAAATGTCGTTAAAGTTGCTTTTAGAAGCCATGTGTATGAAATGCGAAAAATGTACCTCTAGGGTAAGTTTATGTGTAGGTTTCTCTTGACCTTTGGTGACTCTTTTGCCCAAAGATCGAGTTATAGTACACTAATTTCAAAATGGAGCTGAAACCTAAGATCCACATAGAAAAATGTCTAAGAATATGGTTGAGCTAATTCTGGCTCTAAGTGTCCCAAAAAGTGGCCAAAACATAGGTATTCCTTTTCTGGCGGGTGCATCAGAACAGTATAGGTTGTTTAGGTCATAACTGACGATTTAGATGTCTAAATGACCTGAAACTTGTTCCATTTGAAACTTGACATCGAGGGAACAATTGTTAAGAAGGAAATTTATCCTAAAAATGAGGTTTAAACGTTGGTTTAGGTGATGCAAGTTTATGGTCGAAAGCAGTCTCGTTGAGCACCTGATAGTAGATACTGTCACAAGCGCGACAGAACAAGTCATATGAAGGATTTTCTTCTCATTTTAGAGCCCATGGTTGGCATAAATCAATTCCCCACCTTTACCCTCAAATAATTTGTATATTTTTATGTGTTTTTCTTCCCGAATTGAGCCTGTATTACACCGAAATATTCTGGAGTTTATCCAATGTGTGTTGTGGATTATTAAATGATTGTAAGAATAATTATCATTGGGAAAATACACATGAATATAACTAAGATTGGTAGTAACCTGATGAGGTAATAATGTATACTTTAATGAAATAGAATTTAGTCAAGTTGATTGATATTTGAGAATTATAATACCTTAATCTATATGAGCATGTATAATATAAACAAGTATACATAATTATGGGTTGAGGTTAAGTTCTACTCCTATGAAGGATATTAAATGAAATGAGTTTGCTTAATGTGAATATGAACCATATATATGTGTGTAATGAGGTTATATTGTATATGGGGAAAATATGAACATGATTGAAATAAATGGGATGTGTAGGAGTATGACTATATGTTTGTAGTGAATATGTATAAATATGATATGTTAGTTGGCATGTAAATTGGAATGTTAGGAATTCGATTGAAGAAGTCATTGACAGGTACAGTCGAATTGGTGAGTAAATTGGCAAAACTGAATTGTAAAATCATAGCATTGCAAGTAGTGTAAGATGGACCTTTGGCAAAAAATGCTTAATTAGTTATCTAACGAAAATGAATTATTGGCATCTTTACTGAATAGTTTATGAATGCATCAATATGCTAAAAATAAATGATTGATTTGAGAATGTGCCTAGGAAGACATAAAGGGCATGATTAAATAGATAACTAATATGGCAAACTGAATTTTAGGTTGATGCATAATTAGAATTAAGATGATTGAAATTTGATATATTAAATAGTAATGCATGGAGAATGTGTATAGGGGAGATGTCTAAAATTGGTATCATTGAATTCATAACAATTGCATAAATAAATTGTTAATAGATCATATTGGATAAAAATGGGACTAGAATAGGCCATGAGAGTTGCATGCAAAAAGGGTGAAAAATGAGATGTAAGAAGTGAGGGTTGAAGAGCTTAGAATTAGAAATTCCAGTTCTGTCGCCAGCGCGACAAAATGCTCTTCTTGCGAAGTGTGTATTTTGTAACGAGAGCGCGCTATGGGCGAGCGTGATTGAGGCGAGGCAGCATCATGTCGCGGGCATGACGACTATCGCGAGCGTGATAGAATCAGACCTCCAAGCCTGTCCCGAGCGCGACACCTCTTTATGATTGAAATGTTTTCTTATTTGCTTCAAGTTTTGCTAAAGCATATATATGAATGACAATTAAGCATGTATGTGATTTCAATCTTATGATTAGCATGTTTTTATGTAAACATGTAAATGTATATATGAGATGTATCTTAAGTATGTGCATATATATATATATATGTATATGCGATCTTATGCAATTGCCATGACAAAGTAATTGTGATGTGAATTCCAATGTTTGTGAACAATGGGATGAGGTATAACTAAATGATATTATAATGCTATATTTGCTTTGACAATGAGAATAACCGAATTAATAATTTAGCCTGCGAGTCAAGTAGTGGATAGATAGGCATGCCTATAGGGCCTTAAGTGCTGTAGCCAAAAGCAATTGATTTTATTAACCAGACCCATTTAGGGTAATCCTGGATTAGGTTCCCCAAAAGTAAGTGATTGTGTATCTTTATATCAGGATATGTACATTTCTGTACCTACGGGTACAAATGCGATTGATTATTTCTGAATGTTGATATTTCTATACCTTAGGGTACCAATGCGAATATGAGTATCTACGGATACAACGTATTACTGTACCTTCGGGTACCAATGCGAAACCCGTTATAGGACATTTGGATAAGAATGTGATGAGCATGTAAAGAATAAGTGATAGTGTGAATTCTAATGAGATTATCCCACTTGTGGGCCTATAAATAGTAATAACAAAGTATGATAGATATCATGAACCTTGTTATGGTTATAACATGCTTTTTGAGTATACTTGAATATTATGTTATTGTATATTGTATTATGTTCCCCACTAAGCGTTATCACTTAGCATGGATGTTTAATCCATGGAGGTATCTGAAGATAGTGTTTTGGAACACAGTCCTGCATCGCCAACGGCCAACACATTAGGAATCGTTGTAAATATAGAATTTTTGTAATATTATAAGATGTGTAATAGTTAGTAATGTGTAAGGGGACTAAGTTTTTGTATTAAGAAAGTTATATTTTGTAAAGTGAATAACAAATAAGACTGTAAGTGTTTTGTATTGTAACGCATGGATTTTCAGAATAATATTGAGTGTTGTTTCGAAAGAAAAATTTATTAACCTTGAGTTTTATGTGAATGTTAATTCATGTTCGCGTGTTGTTGTGTACGACACTCCACAGCCATCGTAGTAAAGTTCTACGGGTGGTTAGGGGTGTTACATGGATATTTTTGGCAAGAAAAACAAAGAAGAGAGCTAGAGAATTCTAAGAATACTCTAGGGAAATATGGTTTTTGTGGGTTTTTATACAGGAGCTAGTTTGGGCTGGGCTTCGCCCAACCAATTAAAAGTCCATTTATGCATTTTAAGCCCATTATGTAACCCTAAAATATTTCTCTCACTTTCCAAACTTAATTTCTCTCAAAATCAATTACATAATTTTTAAATAATAAATTGAGCCTCAATAAAATTTTTTAGCCCAATCTAAGTCCGTTTCAGATCCGATTCATTCAAACTGGTTCGATTAGGCAATTTTTGGTGTTAACATAAAATTACATTTTTACTATAAAAAATTTATAAATTTTATTTAGCACAAATCTTGAAATTCCTACAATTTTTGGAGGTCATTTACTATTTTTAAAGCCTTGGTCAAACCTTAGTAAAACTAGTCAAACTAAAGTCAAACTTGTCCGGTTTACTAGCTGAACTAATTTGGTTTACTTTTCATTCTTAACCTTCTTTTTACTCTTAATAGCTCATTTGATTTTGGTTTCATCTCAATCGGGGTCCTTAACTTGTTCGGTTTAATTGAACTGGTTCAATTCAATAATTTTTCATTGCCACCATAAAATTTCCTTTTTACCACAAAATTGTTGTACACATCATTCTTAGTCCATCTATATCTTCAGAAAAATTTTCAAAGGTCATTTGCTATTTTAGAGTTCGGTCAAATCTAAAGTCAACCCAGTCACTATTTGAATCGAGTCGAGGCTTTTCTTATTTTTGACTTTTGGAGACCTATTTAACCTCATTTTCACTTCAAATTTCACCCTTGGACTAGTACTTTCCAATGGTTCAATAAAATATTTTTCGACCACAGATGATGCTATTCACCCCGATGCCACTATTCACGGCCCGGAAGTTACTTTTCATAAAAGTAACTATTTTGGGCCATTACAGGAATCACACTTACTGAGCTTTGTGTACAATTGCATTTCCCTCAATATTTATAGCACAATCCGCAAATGTTCCTCATGCTCTTGTTCATTTCTTGAATACATCAATTTGTCGTCAATAAATACCACAATAAATTGATTAAGATATGGCTGGAACACCCGATTCATCAAATCCATAAAAGCCGTAGAGGCATTAGTCAACCCAAATGGCATCACCAGGAACTCATAATGACCATATCGGGTCCTAAAAGGAGTCTTTAGGGCATCCTCATTCTTCACCCAAAGTTGATAATACCCCGACCATAAATCAATCTTGGAGAAGACACCAGCTCCTCTCAACTGATCAAATAGGTCTTCAATTCAAGGCAAGGGGTACTTGTTCTTCACCGTCAGCTTATTGATTTGTCGATAATTAATGCACACCCGTAAGGTGCTATCTTTCTTTTCAACAAATAGAGCCGGAGCACCCTATGGAGATACACTGGGTCGGACGAAACCCTTTTCAATAGGCTCCTACAATTGAGTTTTTAGCTCTTTCAATTCAGCAGGAGCCATATGGTAGGGAACTTTTGATATAGGAGTAGTGCTTGGTTGAATTTCAATGGACAACTTCACTTCCCTATCAAGCGGCTAGCAACTCTTTAGGGAACACATCAGGAGATTCATTTACCACCGGTATATCTTGAAATTTTACCTAACCTTGCTTGGAATACAATACCAGAGCCAGAAAAGCTTCACATTTTTTTCTTAAATACCGTTGGGCTTGCATGGCGGAACTTATATTAGCCAAGGAATTAGAATGAATACCCCTCACAATCACATTAGTTTGATCCAAACTTCTAACCACTACTGTCTTCTTACTACAATCAACTATCGCCCGATGCTTACATGCCATTCCATTCCCAAAATTAAATCCAACTCGTGAAATGGCAACTCAATCAAATCTGCAGAAGATTCTCTACCCTAGACCACTATAGGACAATTCCTATATACTCGATTCTCATTGACACTATGCCTCAATGGATTATCATAGTTTAATAGATCAGCAGGAGGCAAATCAACATATAGCATCTCAGAGCATACATATAAGTGTGTGGATCTATGGTCAATAAAAGCATGCATTTTAGTATCAAATAGCATAAATGTACCTGCTATAACTTCTAGAGGATCCTACTCTTTACGAGCCTTTATAGCATAGGCTCATGCTGGTGTTGTAGGAGGATGATCCACAGTCTCTGATACTGCCCCATCTCTAGGTCGGTTACCTTTAGCACATCTTTTACCTCTGCCTCGAGCAGCTTGAGGTGCATTAGATTCACCCTTACTGGCTTCTTGCTAACCTCTACTACAATTAGAAGCTTTCGAATAGTTTTCCAAGAAATGTTCGGTGTTTCCACATCGGAAACACCCTCCAATCAACCACTTACATTCCCCTTTGTGACGCTTGTTGCAGTGAAAATGCTGTGGCATGTCATCCCTTCGTCCACCGGATACACCTCTACTAGTACCAGATGCAGTAGAGGACCCCTATCGTCTACCCCTAGTAGCAAGGTTACTCACAGGCTCAGCTTGAGAGGCCGCCGCAGTCCGCCCAAATTAGCCGAAAATGCAATTTTTTGCCTTTTTTCATGATTTTTATCCCACTTTTTTGTATTTTCATAATTTTTTCAATATTTAAAATTAATAAATTATTTTTTTATTTTATTTATTTTATTTTATTTATACTTAAGATAAATATTAAAGATTTATTTTTTTTCTTTTTTTGAATTCAAAAGGATTTGATTTTATCTTTAAATCTAATTTAAATTTAAAAATATTTGATTTTATTTTCTAAAATCAAATTTTAATTCAAATAGAATTGATATATATCTTTAAAGATAATTTAAATTTTAAAAAGATTTGATTTTTAAATTTGAATTTTCAAAAGATTTGATTTTTAAATTTGAATTTTAAAAAGATTTGATTTTAAAATTTGAATTTTAAAAAAATTTTGATTTTGAATTTAAATTTCAAAAAGATTTGAATTGTTTATCCTTATCCTCATTTACTCTATAAATAGGAGGTTGGGGATCGAGCAAAGGATTCAAAATTTTTTTACTTTTCATTTCTTCTTCTTGAATAGAATTATGTCGACATTTTTTTTTTGAGTTTCCTTTTTCAAATAAATTTCTTAAGGTTTTAAAAATCAGTTTTCAATGGAATAATCCTTTTTGAGACAAAGAAAATAATTCTTTGTTCTTGAGAACTGTTATTTTCTTTTATTATTTATTTTTAAGCAGTTTTCTTTCTTAGAATAAAACTCCAACTTTTATTATTTTCAATTCTAATTTTGTGGTTTAAAGCAAGGAAATCAATCATATTTTTCCTTCATCGAGTTAGAATTCTGAGGGTAAATATTCTGGGTCCAATCCTACTTTTCTTTTATTTTCTTTTATTTACTTACAGTCATTTTATCAACATGTAGATATTTATATATCTATTGCTTATATATTTATTTTATTTCTGATATTTCCTTTTATTATCATCATTTTATTTCATTATCCCACTCACTCGTTATTTGTTTTTCTTGTGAGTTTATTTATTTCTACTAAATACGGGGCACTGAGAAGGGGAGCCCACTAGGATGATTTAGGGACACCAAATTGGTTCATTTTCTTTACCCTATCTCCTTTTAGTTTATTTTTATTTCCAATTTATTGCAAATATTACATTTAGCTCGCTAATGTAAAAATGGCTAAGCTTTTCTACAAATAAATGAGATTCTTCTAATAAAATGGGACCAATGTCCTAGTTTTTCCATCCAAATAAACTTATCACTTTAAATTATTTTTATAAATATGCATGCGAAAACCAATGTCTTCATCCTTAATAAATATCCCGCTTTGTGTATGTTTTCCTTTTTTGCTCATTTACAATGGGGGTTGTATTCCGCCCCTAGTTTTGTTGTAATTTATTGGGCTTTCATTTACCTTATTTTAACCTTACTTTTATTTACCTCTTCATAACATGATTGTCTTGCGCCTTAATTACTGCATTGAAACGAATGAGAAAATGAATGAATCTTAAATTCAAAACTCAATCATAATTTAATCAAGGTATGAATAAATGGGTAGTCACGAAACTTCTCTGGTCCTAGGCTCAATGAGGTTAGAGGACAAACTCAATGTCCTATTGGGGTGGGGTCTCCAAAATTTCTCTTATTGCCCAAAATAGGCCCAATTTGTATGGTCTTAAGCTCCACGAGATTAGATGATCCTTCCAGTGTTCTATTGGAAGGAGGTGTCCAAAATATCTCCGGCTTGCCCAAAATAGACGTATATGTATTGTCTTAGGCTTCACAAGATTAGACAATCCTTCCAGTGTTTTATTGGAAGGAGGTGTCCAAAATATCGCTGATTGCCCAAAATAGACACACGTGCGCTGTCTTAGGCTCAGTGAGGCTAGACGACCTTTCCCAATGTTCTACTAGGTGGCGACTCCAAAATACCTCCTTGTTGCCCAAAATAGACCCCTTTGTAAATCTCTTACAAGTTTTTATGAACCTCTCCCGAATGCCCTAAAAGAGGGTTTTCGGGGCGAATCGGGGTTCGGCGCGCGTCACAACTATGTTTTGAAATATAATTGTTAATTAGAAGATTATCAAACTACTAAGTCCTAACCCTGTTAGCTGGTAAAATTATGTTTATGATGCTTTTGGAGACAAGATTCATTCAACCAGTTTTACTAAAGTTAGCTGATAGAATAAAAAAAATACCAAAAAGTATTAAGAAGTTCATTTCATAGTTTGACTGAGTACAAAAACTAATATTTTTTTTAATAAACCAAGATCTTTAATTATTTAGAAGAAAAATCATAGAAGGTGGTACAATACATGAGCCAAAAAGGAATAACATAATCTACAAAATCTGCTACCCAGCCAACTCACAAACAAGCCAAACAAACAAACTAGCTCAAAGCTCAAATCCCCTAACATGAACCAGAAAAGAAAGAGAAAATTAGAAATGCAAAAATTGCAGAAAGCAAAATAATATAATAGGGTAGAAGAAAACACATAGTCTATAAATTTCCAGATGCATATAGTAGGAGTGAAGCATTCATCTATTTCCATTTCTGCAAACTCCAACAACTCTAGGATGGTACGATTTTCTCATGAAGCCATCGATAACATTAAAGTTAAAAGTTCATTTTTTCTCAAGTTACTAAATCCCACATAAAACTTAAATGTGGGAAACTTCATACATGTCCTTAACTATATTTCAGAATGTCAATCATTAATGATACACCAGCAAGCAAATTAACAACTCTATAGAGTCCATAAATATTTTTAAGTTACTAAATCCTACATAAAACTTAAATGTAGGAATCTTCATACAGGTCCTTAACTATATTTCAAAATGTTAGTCATTAATGATAAACAACCAAGCAAATTCACAACTCTATCAAAAACATGCAAAATGGACCCTTTCTACTACCTGAAACCATTCCGTGTCTATCAAATAAAGGGAAAGACAAAACTACAAAGAAACTTGCATGTTTATAAGCACCAGATATTTATTATAAGATGAGGATGGCAACAGCTGATTACATTACTTCGAATCGGTCTAAAAATAATCTTAAATTGAAATTATATATTTAACATGAAATTAACATGACATTTAACCTGCAAAATAATTGCCTAAAATCGATTATTTCTCTAATGATGCAAATTATTCAGCTGAAATTTACACTTGTCGTTTCTATTATAGAGAAAAAAAAGAATCACTTTTGTGATGAGATTAAAAAAAATGTATGCAAATTAGGAAAGATTTCTAAAGCATGAGATAAAAAAAAATCAGTAGAGATATTTAAATCAAGAAGATAAAAAACTAAAATAAATACAAAGCAAGCAGAAAAAGAGAGTGCAAACCTGTATCTCTGTGAAATTGGACATAATTGCACAGATCGATACCCTATATGAACTATGGATTAGATCTAGAAAAACAAAAAATAGGGTAAGAGTATAGAACAGAGGCAAAGGGTAAAAAAAATTAAATAAATAAGACCAAAATTTGTTTCTTAGTGTACTATAGAATAGGGTCCAAGAGAGGAGAAGGGTAATTAAACTACATCACATTTTCACATTCATGAGGATTGAAATCTGAATAAATTAATCATAAAAGAAATGGAAATCAAAACAAAAAGTAAGATCAGTGATGAAGTCGTACCTTGTTTGAGCACTGAAGTAAGTTTCTTCAATTGGGTAATGAAGCTAGAAGAGAATCTGAAAGTTCGAGGATTATTTAATGGTGAAGTAAAGAAAAAGGTAGAAGAAGTCAAAAGAAAAGAAAATGAGGCAGGAGGAGGAGGATGCAGAGCTCCATCACGACCTGGAATCTTGTTTTTTGCTGTTGGAGAGAAAGATTTAGGGTTTCTTTTTAAGTAAATAAATTTCAGCAAATTATTTTTTAAGTTTTTTTACGAGGTGGTTCTAAAGTGTAAAGGAAAAAGCGAGATATGTTCCCGAACGTAGCTTTACAATCAAGGACCGGATTTTTCAGTTTTAGCGACCGTAAATTTTTACGTTTGCTGTTTGTTGGCCCAAAAATGAGAGTGGATGAAGGGGAAAACTTTTGGTACCTATTATTATATGTTTAGGGACCAGAAAATTTTGCATTCGTTAATTTTTGTCAGTAATAATCTGTGATGCGCGCCGAACCCCGGGAGGCCCCGAAGACTCGATTTTAGGGCTTTCAGGAGAGGTTCATGAAAAACTTGTAAGAGATTTACAAGGGCATCTATTTTAGGCAACATGGACCGTCTTGGAATCGCCACCCAATAAAACATTGGGAAAGGTCATCGAGCCTCACTGAGCCTAAGACAACGCATGTGTGTCTATTTTTGGTAATTAGAGATATTTTGGACACCTCCTTCTAATAGAACATTGAGAGGATCATCGAATCTCGTGATGCCTAAGACGATGCATATACGTCCATTTTGGGCAAGCCAGAGATATTTTGGACACCTCTTTCCAATAAAATACTGGAAAGATCATCTAATCTCGTGGAGCCTAAAACAATGCAAATTGGGTCTATGTTGAGCAACAAGATATATCTTGGAGACCCCACCCCAATAGAACATTGAGATGGTCCTCTAATCTCGTTGAGCCTAAGACCAGAGATATTTTGGGACTTCCCATTTATTCATACCTTAGTTTAATTATAATAGAGTTTTGAATTTAATGTTTCATTCCTTTTCTCATACAATTTAATGCATTAATTAGAGCGCAGGTTGATTCACACAATAAAAGCGATAAACAAAAGCGGTAAAGATGCGAGATTAAAATAGAATAAACGAAAATCCAATAACTTACAACAAAATTAGGGGCGGAATACAACCCCAATTGTAAATAGCATGTGAATCATACATCAAGCGGGACATTCGTTAAAGATGAGGACATTGGTTCTCGCATTCATACTCACAAAAACAATTCTAATGCCTCAATTTTATTTGATAAGAGAAATAGGACATTGGTCCTTATTTTATTAGAGAAAATTCCAATTTAATTTATATAAATATTTAACCATTTTCATGTTAATGGAATAAAATAATATTTACAATAAACGAAAATTAAAATATGGAGGAGAAAGGGTAGAGAAATAAACCCGAACGAAGATCCTCAGATCATTGCGGTGTCTTCCATTTTTAATAACCCAACTCCAACAAAGAAGCAATAAAACTCACAAAAACAAAAAAAAATCATGTTAGTGCGATAATTAAAATAAAATATAAATAAAAAATAAATAAGGAAGAATCCATGAAGAATTGTCATGACAATAAATAAGAAGTGTAAACGGTAAAGAAATGAAGAAAATGGGGGAAAAAGCCCAGGGAGGGCCCATGGCGAGCGAGGGATGGGCGTCCCTGGGCCGACTGACGGGTGGAGGTGTAATCCCTTGATGGCCCGTCGCTCGGATAAGCGAAGGCCGTCGGTGGGTCCTCTGCCCGTCGGTCGTCTCAGACCCAGAAAGAAAAGAAGAAAATCAAATAAAAACTTTTTATTTAAATAAAAATGAGATTTTATGTGTAAAATCAATATGAGATGATTAAATGTAATGGAGATTGATCCAGAATGTTTACCCTCGGAATATTACCTCTGAGGGTGAATATCACGTGATTTCTATTCCTCGAGTTCTACAAGGATTGATTCATGATGTATAATTTTAGGAGATTTTTGGCTGCAAAAATCGTGTTTTCGAAAATAAATCAGGAAAAGAAAATTATATTTTTCTTTTTTGATGTTTTGATAGCAATTATGGATGCTAAAAAGGGATAGATCGGATAAAAACGAATTAATTTCGTTCTCTTAGATTTGCCTTAATCCAAAGAATATTTGATAAAAATATGACAAAAATAAAAGAAAATTCTTACTTTGTCAAAACTGCTAACTCTTTTTTTGTAAAAAATGCTAACCTCGAATAATGAGCTCTAATCCCCTATTTATAGGTTTTAGGCAAATAATTCAAATAAATTAAAATTTAGAATTTAAATTTGAAAGAGATTTCTGAAATCGAAATCAAAACTGACTAATTTACAGAATATTCTCAAAATTAATCCAATATTTGAAAAGATTTAGGAAATATACGAAATCTCGAAAATATATTTGAAAAGATTTAGGAAATATTTGGAAAATCTTGAAAATATATTTGAAGAGATATGAAAAATCTGGGAAATCCCGTTCAAATCAACGGTAGATTGACGACCGACGGGCATCGGTGACGAGGGCATCCTTGGTCTTTCCGACGACGGGCCACTCATGAGAGATGGAGGCTGAGAGACAGTCGTCACTTGCGAGAGGCAGGCATCTCTTGAACAAGTGACGGGTGTTTCTCAATGCAAGAGATGGCCTTCACAAGTGAGCGACAGTCTATGCTCATTGCGAAGGACGGGCCTCTCACGCGAGCGACGGGCATCGCTCCCGCGAGAGACAGGCGCCGCTCATGCTAGAGGGGGGCCATCCCTAGGAATAAGTGACGAGCGTCACTCTGAATAACGGATAACCTGTCGGTGAAGCAAAATCCAGATTTTCAAAATAGGGATTCCACCCGACGTCTAGAAATACCCTATCACCAAGAAGAATCCTCAATCCTTGTAAAATCGGAGAATGAAAACTCACCACTTCCATCCATTTGCTTGGAAACAGACATTGATATCTTCATCGGGTAACTCCGATCTGGACTGTCTCAAGACCCGGTGTCTATAGTTGCCCCCAATTTTTGGGAAACTAGTAAACTAGTGTCTGGATGAGCCAAAATTCAGCGAAGAAAGGAAGAAATGCACACTTCAGGCAGTCCTTACCTTTCTATTTTTGCCTCTAAGATGGCAACTCCTCGCTGCAAGTAGTAGTATACTTTACCACAACCGTTTTACGATTCATCTGACCACCTTTATCCTATGGGGCTCGTCTCGGCCTGCACGATGTCTGACTGTCGTGAGAGGCAGTGTTATCCAACTGCATCCCGATTGCAATTTGTTCTATTACATGTGCACCGCTAGCCTCATCTCGTTTCGCATGGTGCCTGAATATTGTGAGAGGTAGTGTCATTTAACTACAACTCGGTTGCGATTTGTTCTATTCCTGTGTCCCGCTGGCCTCGTCTCGGCTTGCACGGTGTCTGTGATTGAGTATTTTGCCTTGTCGGCCGCTTCCAGGCCTACACGACATAATCTTGCTAACCCCCATCCGATCTACAAGATGTGATTTTTGATTTGCCGACCCCCATCTGATCTGCCTATCAACCATTATATGAATGACGTAGCGTCTGATTTGCTAACCACCATCCGGTTAGCCTAGTGCTTAACTGCCGACCATCCTCGGGTTGGTGTAGCATCATGTTCCTGTAGTTAATAAGAGAGTTTGTTAATTCATTGCGAGTCAATTCACTTTGTAAATTCAAAAACAATTTTTATGTTGTCATTTATTTTATTTTTCTTACTTATCGTGTTATCAAACATTTAGAAAGTGTAAGTAAGATATTAGCAGTAATGTAAATATACATAATGAAATGTAAGTTTAACAAAATGTAAATCTCATTAATAAAGTCCAAATTTTGTATACAAGTACAGCAAAAATAAACTCCCTGAATACACTACAGGGGAAAGTAGTTTGAGGGCTCCTCTCGGTCCTCCTTGTTATATGATATGTGTATGGGATGACTCCGAGATGAATATGCAAATGGCCTAGCTCTGGAGGTAGAAGGCCGACTGGGAGTTGCTGAGGGTCTGGTCTTTGGGCTAAAAAGCGGAGGGACGATGACCAGTGTGCATACTGGCTGTCCCATTGCTGGGGTGGCTTGCTGGAACTAGACCTGAGCATATCCTTCCAGGAAAGGCTGACCGCAAATCCCCATGAACTCCAAGGTGTCTCTAATTACCCCCCCAGCTCTGTGAAGGCCCTCGATAGCCTAATGGTCTGATCCCTGGCCGTGTCCCTAATTCTCTTGAGTCTAGTCTCTATCTGCTCCCGGAACTCCCTGACGGATGCCGATATAGGAGGTATAACACCCTCCAAAATGTCTATCCAAAACCTGAGGGCGCTGATAGACTCATCCATCATCTGGATAGCCGTATCTACCCTCTAAGCCGCTGCATCATGGGAGGCGCCTGCTCCTATATAACTCTCTCCTGTTGGCCCAGGCACTCCAACATGACCCGGTCCCTCTACTCATATTGATCAAGACACTGAAGGAGGGCTCGATCTCTCTCCTCCTGTCAATGCTCCATGGCGGTAAGGATGGAGGTCATGGCCACAAAGAGGTCAGGTTGGGTTGGCTGAGGTGGTGGCGATGGAGCAGAAGGTGCTGGCTCTATTCTGTGCTCTGGGGGAGGTACCGTGGAGGTAGATGCTCCCGGGTGTCCTGATCTGCTATACGGGTGGAACCTCTCAGTCTCTCGGAGTACTGATCGTTGAACCCGTGATGGTGGCGGTGGAGTAGGGCTCTGAACCCTCTGTGCTGGAGGAGTGACTATCAGCTCATCCATGCTGAACTCAATGCCCATATCAAACGGTGTCTGAGGCTACTCCTCCTCTAGCTGAGACTGCTATAGGGGCATCTGCGGGGGCTGTGGCTCCTGGTACTTCGGCTGCTGTGGAGGCTGCTCCTCCATCTGAGGCTCCTCCTCTGCCGACTGGAGTGAAAGAAGGCCAAACATATGCCTAGTCTCATGTATAGACAGCAACCGATAGTCCTCTGCCCGATCACCCACCGATGTAATGATACCCATGGTCAGAGCTGCTGAAGCATCCACATGCACACTCTCATCCAATGGAGGCCCGAAAATGTCTGGATCGACTCCCAAGTGGAGAAGCAGTTTGGTCACCAATCCTCCTACCCATACTATAGAGGTTGCTCCCCGTGAGACTCGGACCAGATTAGCCACAATCTCGTGGCTAATGTTGAGGCACCGGCCAGCTACCATTTCCCCTAGGCTCCAGATCTCAGCTCTGTTCACAGAACCCGGATTGCAAGGAGGCAAGTAAAACCAACCACTTACCTCTTCAATCTTGCTCCAAATCTCTATCAAAATCACCCATAACTTGCAAAAACACTAGCCAAAGGAGCAAGGAGGCAAGGCAGAAAATGAAGAAGAAAAGAGGAAGAGAAACCAAGAGAGAGAGGGAAACGGGACTGGGCAAAAGGGTATAAATCTGTCCCATTTCTCTCTCCTTTTCCCTTTTCTTTCTTTTCCATTTAATACCCACACCAATCCCTTGCTAGGTGTCAACCACCCAATGGTCCAAATTAAAATATCTTGTCTTATTTCACTTTGATCCTTGGCAAACCTCTTTTTGGTCCTTCACAATTATCAAGCGCTCACTAAAACAAATTATTTCTTTTCCAATTTTAAATTCCTTTTTTTTAATTTTGTCCACAAATTAAATTAATTCCACTTGCACAATTACCGAAATACCCCCAATATATCCAAATACACATGCAATTTTTGACTAAGCCATTTTTGGGATGTTACAATTCTCTCTCCCTTAAGAAATTTCGTCCTCGAAATTTCCACGACAATAACTTACACCCCAAAACACCAAAACAAATTCAATCGGAACTAACAAAATAGAACTTACCTGAAGACTTTACGGGCTCATTCACTTCTTGGTTGCTTGCGACAAATACTCTGGCGGGACCTCCAGAAGCATCTAACTTCGCGACCGATTTCGATGGTGCTCCAGTAGCACTAAGCAATTCCTCTACATCTTTTCTAGCTTGCCAAGCTAGATTCTTAGTCATCTTAGGGCAATTGACAAGCAAGTGTTCCTTGCTGCCACACCTGAAGCAGGCTCCCATAAGCTTCCTACACTTGCCCCAGTGTTGGCTCTGACAGTACTGACATTTCGGTAATTCTTGAGGTCCCTTGTCTACCTTTACTTCTATACCCAATACTTTTCTCTTTTGCCCTCTCCTTTTTACAAAATTCGTAGAAACTTGAAGGGTCGTCAATCTATCCAAAATCTTAATCAACCCTTGCATAATTGTTGAATTACCTGGAGTAATACCAGAACTTTCAACTGAAGGTCGTCCAAGAGCAGGCTGCTCAACTCTTACCTGATTCACACTACCCGTTGTCTCGCCCACATTCCCACCCGGATCAGACTCCATCTAGACATTACACAAGACACATCTGAATTAGGCCACGACACTAAACAAACTCTCATGCAATGACTCTAGACTCAAGCATCACATAGACCAGAACCGACTAAACCGACGCTCTGATACCAAACTTGAACACCTTGATATCCCCTTTGGAAGGATACCAGAGCACTACGCAAACCAATACATAAACAATCTCAAATACATATACATATACTCGATTAAGATAAGATAAATAAATACATTTAATCCAAAGATAATAAATCCAAATACATAAATAAATATAAACATGTCGTTTTACAAAAGGGATTTGTAAACATTTAACCAATACATATACAAAATCGTTCCTTTACAAAAAAATTACTTTTCTATAATCAAAATCCATATACAAAAATATGCGGAAGACAAAGAGAACTCCGACTATAGACTTCTAGTGGCTGACCTGCAGATGTCCTACTCAAAACTGAACCTACCACCTACACGGAAAACAATCCGTGCTAAGCAATAACGCTTAGTGGGGAGGAACAAAACAGACATATATGCATATACAAATAACTACAATAACAACTTATGAACTTATCAAAGTAATCAAACATATAAACAATATTCCACTCATACTCATATCATCTATTTATAAACATGTAAACATTATTCATTCATCATCTGGGAACACACAATAGAGTGATTAACAATTCATATTCAACTTCAAGCATTGCAGAATATCTTGTCATATCTCAATTTCATATACTTGTAACATATATCCATTTTCGTATTATTGGGAACACACCTAATAACCACATATACTAGCCTGAATACACATTAGAGGATGATACGGTCACTTTTGATACTGATAGGATACAGTATACAAGCATATGGAGACATGAGTCTCAAAACATCTTATAATCATGTATATCCAAAGGTATACCGGAGATCGAAGCCTCAAAACCTTTTATAAATATGTATACCCGAAGGTATACCATAGACCAGAGTCTCAAATGACCATCTCGGAGGTCGACCAAAAAACCCAAACGGGGTCCACATATGGTAGCTACACTCACACCCTGACCTTGATAAGTGCTTATCTATCCACGACTATGACCCTTTAGGCTCAAAAATAATAACTTATCTATGCACTGGAATTATTGTCACACAATAGAGTATAAGCCACTGTAAACACCGTGCCTTGAGGCAGTCCAGATCAGAGATTACCCGATGAAGAAATCAGTGTCCGTTTTCGAATGAATGGATGAAATTGAGGAATTTTTGGTCCTTTAGATTCACAAGGGTTAAATTTTTTATTTACAGCGAAAAATTTCATGGAATTTGAGAAAATTTACATTAAAATCTTTTTTTGTTTCTCCACAGACGGCCTACCCGTTCATGGAGGGACGTCCGTCGGTTGCTGAGACAATCCGTCTCTCGATATGAGAGACGGGCCGTCGGTGAGGTGAGCGACGGACACATTTCCGTAAACCGATGCCCGTCTCTTATTCCCATGCCTCATTCCGTCCGTTGGCCAAATGACCGCGTGTGCCCTTTTAACCGATGCCTATCGGTGAGCTTCAGACGCCCATCAGTAGCTAATTTGGTCGCTGGGTTTTGGGGAATACAATTAAGATTTTTTCCTGAATCCTAGGGGAAATAGGATTGAGGGTTTTCCAACTAAAATTAGGATTCCTATTTTCACTAAAAAAAAAAGAGAAAGGGAAAAAATAGAAGGAAAGTAAAAAAAAAAAAAGGTTTTTTGGGGAATCTTTTTCCAACAAAAATTAAGTTTTTCCAAATTCTATAAGGAGGAATTAGGATTAATTTTTGGGGGTGGGACAATTTAGCTACTTTCCTCTAAAAATCTATATTTTTAGTATTTTTTCTCAAGGATTTTTATTCCACATAGTTCTTTTCATCTTTTGATTTCTTCTTCAAATTCTATTTGTGAATCTAATAAAATTGAGGGAACAAAATTAATTTGTTTCCATCAATTTATTTATTCTCGACATTCGAATCACTATTAAAGTTTCAAGGAAGAAATATAAGTTTTCTTTTCTTAATTTTTATTCAATCCTTGTGAAGCATGTGGGACTGAAAATTATCCTACACTTATCCAAAAAGTTAAAATCCGAGGGTAAATATTCTGGACTTAATATTTGGTTAATTTAATTTAATTATTTGCATTTATTTTAAATCTTTTGTGAAAATAAAGAATTTTCTTGTAAAAATCTTATTTTTTGTGGTTTTTTGAGGAACAGGGGTGACCGACGGGCAGAGGGGTTACCGACGTCTGTCGCTCATTTGAGGAACAGAACGTAGGTAACGCACTGCACTGCCTGCCAGTCATGCCAGGGACGCCCGTCTGTCGTTGACAGAAGGCCATCCCTAGGCTTTTCTTGATATTTTTCAATTTATTTACTCCTTTTTCATTTGTTTTCTTTTATTCTTTAATACTTTTCTTCAAAATTCCTTTTTTGGCTGTTCTTTATGTTATTTCTGATTTTTGCACTAATGTGTTTGTTTATTTTGTGAGTTGTTTAATTATTTTTGGGTGGATTGGAATTAAGGTGATGGTGGCTGCCTAAATCAGAGAATCTCTGCCCGATTTTTTTCCTTTAATTTTTATCTCTATTTTTATTTAATTGCTTATTTTATTGTAAAATTATTGTTGCCCCGTCATAATAAAAATGGCATAATGTTTTATATTAATTAATTTGGGATTTTTTCCAATTAGGGACCAAAGTCCTATTTCCATCCAAGAAAGCCCTTACATCAAAATCGTTTTTGTAATAAATGCATGCAAGGACCAATGTCCATGCTCTTAACGAATATCTTGGTTTATGTATGTTTTGCACCTTCTTTACAATGGGGGTTGTATTCCGCCCCTAGTTTTATTGTAATTTACTTTTGGATGTTTTATTTTTTTTTTATGCTTTACTTATCGCTTTTGACGTGAATGAATTGCGCTTTAATTAATTGCATCGTGTGGAAGGAGAGCGAAATAATAAACTCAAAACATAATTGTAAACTTAATCAAGGTATAAATAAATGAGAAGTCCCGAACCTACTCTAGTCTTTAGGCTTAATGAGGTGAGAGGACCATTTCGATACTTCATTGGAATGGGATCTCTAAGACACCTCTTGTGTCCCACCACAAGACTCAAATTTACCATCCTAGGCTCCATGGGGTTAGAGAGTCATTCCAATGTTCTATTGGGACGATTATCTCCAAGATCCCTCTGGCTTGCCCAAAATGTATATATGCGCCGTCTTAGGCTCACCGAGGCTAAAAGACATATCACAATGTTCTATTGGGTGGCGACTCCAAGAAACCTCCTTGTTGCTCAAAATAGACGCACTTGTAAATACCTTACAAGTTCCAATGAACCTCTCCCGAAAGCCCTAAAAGCGGGTCTTCGGGGCGCCCCGGGGTTCGGCGCGCGTCACAGTGGTGACTCCGCTAGGAACATACTTGAGACTTCGATTCGAAAGTACCTTGATTAAAATTTACAATTAAGTTTTAGTTTAAAAAGTTTTGCTTTCTTTCAAAGCTGCATTACATCTCATTGAAGCCTTAGATCTATGCTAGTTTGGTCCCTTTATCGACGGTGCGTTCCCGAAGCATGACCCTATGTTCACTCAATGTAGGGAAGTGTTAAGGATAATCACTAGCCTAAGCCTCGTACCGTTTGGTATATAAAATGGAGACCCGACCGGTCGCTATGCTCATAATGAGCTAGACCCATTGGCAGTGACCATGCTTGGGTAGCCCTAAAGCGACATTACCTTGACCAAAGCTCATGTAATGCACATAGACACTTCCCCTAGGTGGTATGAACCGCAATACTCTGCTTGTTGTATGGGTCATTTTGTATTCGACGGACCCAAATGTTTTGATTGGCTACCTAGCCAAAGGCTTTCATGCCCCGGTAGGCCCATCTCAAATTATTTGGACCACCTAAATACATAATGATCATGACTGACGTGCCTGTGCATTAGTTAGGAGAGTTATGCTGCCGGTCTTTCATCGTGCACCATACGCATCCATCGGATCCCCGGTTG
This sequence comes from Excoecaria cochinchinensis, assembly GCA_947683425.1. Taxonomy (NCBI): domain Eukaryota; kingdom Viridiplantae; phylum Streptophyta; class Magnoliopsida; order Malpighiales; family Euphorbiaceae; genus Excoecaria; species Excoecaria cochinchinensis. The sequence continues at coordinate 2,825,943 of CANTUQ010000044.1, read as the reverse complement.
ATCCATGGGCTAATCCCACCTAGGAAAGAGACCATGACCTCGTGTGCGAGAGTAACAAGGTAGGAAGGACCTATGTGCTTGCATGTAATTTATGGGTGTTGCATAGCACGATCATGCATCTTATTGCATTCATGCATCATTCTAACTCTTTGTATTTACAGCCATCATAGATCTTCCTAGGTGGATAAGAGGTTCTAGAGGGCGATTAGTCAGGAATCCTCTTTTCGAGTTACCAGAAAGGGTGAATTATTCAAGCACTTTTTCAGAAATCGGTTCAACCAAAGTTTCCACAGCCGAAGAAATGTCAAACTCACCAGGAGGGGCAGATGCCACCAGGGCTTTAATTGCAGAGGAGTTGGGCCGAAGATTTGAGGACTTCGAGAATCGCACGTTGGCCATGATGGCCAGGATGGGCCAACTAGCTTCTCAACAGAACCCACCGTCTCCTCCCATGAGAGGTAATGAAGTAGAGGAGGTTAGAGAAAACCCACTAGAGGAGAATCATCTGCCGCTGGTACAACTAAGAGCTATTACTTCAGGGGTACCGAGGGGAAAACAAGCTCTGGGATTAGATGATGATTATGAAGAGCGCATGTCTCAGAAAGGGAAGGCATCTCAAACTGAAGAAGCCATGTAGAGGAAAATGGAGGAAAAATTCGAAGCAATGGCTAGGACTTTGATAAAGGGTCGAGGAATGAGCCCCAAAGATAAGGAATTAGATGGAGAGGACCCAATCCCAATGAACTTTAAAATGCCAGATGTGCCGAAATTTGATGGTACGTCCGACCCTACTGCACATATTAAACAGTACTCGCTGGTGATGAAGGGTACTACTCTGACAAGGAAGCAGAAGATTGAATACTTTTGCTTAAGCTTGACCGGCCCAGCAATGGATTGGTATCATGGGTTGGATCGCCGGACTAAAGAAGACTGGGATTTGTTGACTGAGGAATTTCTTAGACAATATGACTGTAGTACGAAAATGGAAGTGACCTTGAAAGACCTAGAGCTACTACAGCAGAAGGGAGGCGAGTCCTTTCATGAGTATCTAACTTGATGGAGGAACCGAGTGATGGAGATGAAGAGAAAACCGGATACTCAAGATCAAATACGGCTGTTCATCAAAAATGCGAGCCCATATTTGAGAGAGGGTTTAAAGATGAAGGGATTGAGAGATTGGGAATCTCTGAAGGATATTGCCATAGAAGCTGAAGCAGAGTACTTGGCTAAGAAAGTGAACGCTGAGAATTATAGGAAGGGTAGCACTGGAGCTGGTAGGTCGACAGGCCCTGGGAAGACTGTAGAGGTATCAACTACCAATTCTACTCCAAGACGTTTTTCAAATCTCGGAAGGTCTTTGTCATGGGTATTAAGAAGACTAATGAAAGAGGGGAAATTACAGCCTTTGCCACCTCGACCGGCTAAAACGCAGGGCCAACCAGGGCATAAAGATGATGAATTTTGTGTATACCATCTGCACACTATCCACGTGACTGATAATTGCAAGGCATTGCGACATCCAATTCAGGATCTGATTGATTCAAAACAGATCACAGACCCAGAAAAGAGAGGAGGTCAGAAGAAAACTGGGTACAATAATGTGCCCCCACCAGTGAATATGATCGGGTCAGGTCTACCTGAAGAGTTTGTATTGAGGGAATTATATGGCAATGATATGCATGCTGTTGAGTCAAATGAAGAAGGGTTACCGGTGGCTATGATAGATTGTTGGTGTGACGCCCATTCCCTAATGACAGACTAGCTCAGCTAATCTTAGTTAGAGAAGACCGCACACACACAACAGAACACATGCTTGGCCTGAATAATAAAATTTCATCACATACGATCTTAACTCACACATCACATGCCAACTACTTATAGTGTATTTCCATAGCCACACGCATTGCACATACATATTTGGGTTAACATTCATAGTTATCAGATTATTACATGCCTTTACATACCCGCTATACATACGATGGTACAAAAGCTTATACAGAAATCCCAAAATATTAAACCCAGAACCTACACTTCCTATTCCCAACTGTTGACCGTACAAAATGCGGGGACGTCCTTCGATCACCTCTGGTCTGTACCTGCACGGATTAGAGTAAATCCATGCTAAGCGACAACGCTTAGTGGGGAACTCATATATAGCAAATAATTTATCACACCTCAAAAACACCATACATTACATGCTAGAAGTCATGCCAGAGCAATTATTATCAAGCAAATATCATTTTAAGCATAGTACTTTCCATTACTACATTCAATCATAAAGCATCAATCACTTATTCACATATCCACATCACATGCTTTATTATATTACAGTCACTTCCCTGTATTATTTGATTAATCAGTTAGCCTGCAACTCAATGACACAGATAACGGGTATCGCATTGGTACCACTCAGGTACAAGAATCTCATTGAGATTACACTTACGCATGGGTACCCTCAGGTACGAAAATATCATTTCACTTATAATATAATCCAGCAAGGATTATTCACATTATTTTCGCATTGTGATTCCCATGGAATCAGACACGTTATACGCATGGGGCTGCAGCACTTGACCCTATAGGCATGCCTAACTATGCACTACTTGACTCGCAGGCTTAAATTGTTAAACAAATTATTCAGTTCACATTGATCGCTTTTCACATCACATACAGAGATAGCTCATATCACATTCACTGGCATATTCAATATACTTCCAAATTCATTCTTCATAGTTCATAACTACATATTTGATTGCATTCAAGATTTATCACATAGTATGCAAGTGTACCGGCTTAACACTTACTCACAATGTCCTTCATTTCACTTGAAGACTTACCATTAGAAAGTCTGAACACATTAGGGTTATATTGCCAAAATAGGGTAGGTCACGGTCACAATGAATTTCATTGTCACCTTGACATGTTGAAGTTCAAAACAGAATGCAAACTGGGGACAGGTCACGGTCACAATCAATTTCATTGTCACCGTGACATGTTCCCAAGTCTTGGCAGAATGCATCTTGAGGGTATGTCATGGTCACAATGAACTCCATTGTCACCGTGACATATTCTCACTTTGCAAAACATAATGCTCTCTTAAGTACCTCACAGTCACAATGAATTCCATTGTCACCGTGACATACAAAAATAAAGTAGGCAGAATTGAACTCAAGCATATCTCACGGTCACAATCAATTTGATTGTCACCGTGACCTATGCAAAAACACCATGACATAGTTATGTTTTTCAGTCCATTTCTTCCTTCTCATTTACGCTTCAAATCTCACTCTCACTTTTGGCAATCAACCCATAAACATCAACCACATAATCAATTAGCACATACCTGTTTTCCCTTTTTGTTTTGACATTCAATAATAGCACAAATCATAATCATTCTCAAGCATTATATCACCAAGCATATTACTATTACAATCACATAATCTAGCATCACATAATTCATGCTCAACTTCAATTTCGCATACACATACAATTCAATTCAAATATCTGTTCAACCAACACAAATCATACAACCACACAATTAAGGTTTGTTCCCAAACCTCGTCGCCTTAGCTCCTAATCTCGACGGACGCTCGGCTCTCCGATTACAGCTTTTCCCTTATCTCTCTTCACTTCTTCAGCTAGAAAAACCAATTCAAATTCCAGGATTGAACACAACCCATCAATTCTCATACCAATACCAAATCAAAACCAAGAAGAAGAGTAGAAGATGAGAATAAGCACACATAATCACTTACCCTTAGGTCTTAACACTTAATTCTTGCTCCAATTAGCTATATGCATATATCCACTTAAACCACTCTCATCCTCACTCACCGAAGCAAGAAGAAAGATAAAGTCAAATGCAGAAAAAAGAAGAATAAGGCCAACACACACTCACCTCTCACTTCTCTAGGCAAATGCATGCAAAGAAGGAGGTGGCTAACTCTCATGATGCCACACGGATTCCACTCCCAATTCTGCCTCCACTATCCATTTAATCAAGTTATTTTATTCTCTAATCCACACTTACTTAACTTAGTTAATCCACTTCTAACTAATCATGCACAATTCCCTTTTTAACCTCTTAAATTCCCTTAGCCTTTCAATTAAGTCCAATCCTACACACTTAATTACACTTAGACCCCAAATTAAACTAATTGCAACTAGGGTACAAGTCCGGCCATGACAACTCTCCCCTCCTTAAAGAATTTCGTCCTCAAAATTCATAATTGAGTGGAACAGTTGTGGATGCTGCTCTCGCATAGCCGCTTTTGGTTCCCAAGTTGCTTCCTCAACACCGTGATGTTGCCAGAGCACTTTCACAAGTGGTATTTGCTTATTCCGAAGTTACCTCACTTCTCTTGCTAAAATCACTTTCGGCTTCTCATCATAAGTAAAATCTGATTGCACTTCCACTTCTTGTACAGGTAGCACATGGGAATCATCCGACCTATATCTTCTTAACATGGATACCTGGAATACATCATGCAGCTTAGCCAAAGCCGGGGGCAAAGCCAACCGATAAGCTACTGAACCTACTCTTTCAAGCACTTCGAATGGCCCGATAAACCTCGGACTCAATTTTCCTTTCTTACCGAATCTTAGCACCTTCCTCCATGGAGACACTTTTAGAAATACTTTATCGCCCACACTGAATTCAATGTCCCTTCTCTTCAAATCAGCATACGATTTCTGTCTGTCACTTGCTGCTTTCAACCTTTGCTGTATGATCTTAGCTTTCTCTTCTGTATCCCTCACTAGATCAGGTCCAATGATTCTGCTCTCATTCAATTCTGTCCAGCAAACCAGTGAACGACATTTCCTTCCGTACAAGACTTTATACGGTGCCATATCAATACTGGTCTGATAACTGTTGTTATAAGCAAATTCCATAAGTGGAAGATACCTATCCCAACTCTTAGAGAAATCGAAAACACATGCTCGCATCAAATCTTCCAAGACCTGAATAATTCTTTCCGATTGTCCATCAGTTTGCAGATGGAAAGCAGTACTGGAGTTCAATTTCGTACCCAAAGCCGCTTGTAAGCTCTTCCAAAACTTAGAAGTGAATCTAGGATCTCTATCAGAAACAATAGACAAGGGTATCCCATGCAATCGGACAATTTCTCTTACATACAATTCAGCCAACTTTCCTATAGAATAATCCATCCGAACTGGTATAAAGTGAGCCAATTTCGAAAATCTATCCACAATAACCCATACTGCATCCTGTTGTCTTGAGGTCAGAGGCAATCCAGATACAAAATCCATCGTGATATTATCCCATTTCCATTGTGGGATAGGGAGTGGATGCAACATCCCCTGAGGCACTTGATGCTCTGCTTTAACTTGTTGACAGACAAGGCACTTAGACACATATTCCACTACATCTTTCTTCATCCCAGGCCACCAGTACAATTGTTTCATATCTTGATACATCTTGTTTCCACCTGGATGTATAGTGAAAATCATATTATGAGCCTCATGCATCAATCTCTTCTTTAATTCTTTATCACTTGCCACACACATTCTATTCTTATACAGCAGTACCCCGTCTTCATTCAATGAATAGTCAGTCTTATCCATATCACTAACTGACTGCAAAACTTGTTGCAACCTCACATCATTTCTCTGAGCAACCATTAACTCGTCTCTCAGGACCGGTCTTGCTTTCAACTGTGCCAATAAAGCTCCGTCTGCAAAAAACCTCCACTTGATCCGCTTTAACTGTAATGCTGAAATTGACTTCCTGCTCAAGGCATCCGCCACTACGTTAGCTTTTCCTGGGTGATAATCCACAATACAATCATAATCCTTAAACAACTCGAGCCATCTCCGCTGTCTCAGATTCAATTCCTTCTGTGTAAGCAGATATTTCAAACTCTTGTGATCGGTGTAAATTCTATACTTCTCACCATACAAGTAATGTCGCCAAATCTTTAAAGCAAACACTACTGCTGCCAATTCCAAATCATGAGTCGGATAATTTTGTTCATGCGGCTTCAGTTGCCTTGACGCATAAGCTATCACCTTCCCCTCTTGCATCAATACACAACCCAACCCGACACCTGAAGCATCGGTATACAACACATACTCTTTGCCAGTCATAGGCTGTGTAAGAATCGGTGCTTCTACTAACATCTTCCTCAACTGATTGAAACTCGCTTGACATCTTTCAGACCACTCATACTTCACTCCTTTTCGTAACACTGAAAATCCTTTCACAACCTTCTGTAGTATCCAGCCAACCCTAAGAAACTGCGAACCTCCAGCACATTCTTAGGCGGTTTCCAATTCACAATTGCTTCTATCTTAGTTGGGTCTACTTTAATCCCCTCAGATGAGATCACATGACCCAGAAATGACACCTCTTTGAGCCAGAACTCACACTTACTTAGTTTGGCATACAACTGATGCTCCCGCAGTGTCTGGAGCACAATTCTCAAATGCTGCTCGTGCTCCTTCTCATCCCTTGAATAAACCAGAATATCATCTATGAATACTACCACAAATTGATCCAGATACAGTCTGAATACCTGATTCATCAAATCCATAAATGCAGCTGGTGCATTAGTCAACCCAAAAGGCATCACCAGAAACTCATAGTTCCCATATCGAGTTCTAAATGCAGTCTTAGGTATATCTTCTTTCTTCACTTGCAACTGATAATACCCTGAACGCAAATCAATTTTTGAAAATACACCGGCTCCTCTTAACTGATCAAACAAATCTTCAATTCGAGGTAAAGGGTACCGATTCTTTACTGTCACTTTATTTAACTGCCGATAATCGACGCACATTCTCATTGTACCATCTTTCTTCTTGGCAAATAGCACTGGTGCTCCCCAAGGTGAAACACTAGGTCTAATAAAACCCCTATTTAGCAATTCTTGCAGCTGTTCTTTCAATTCCTTCAACTCAGTTGGAGCCATTCTGTACGGTGCCTTAGATACAGGGACTGTTCCAGGCGCCACATCAATCGATAGCTCAACCTCTCTTATCGGTGGTACACCGCTCAATTCTTCAGGAAACACGTCAGGAAACTCTCTGACTATCGGTATCTCTTGTATCTTCACATGTTCTCTCTTACTGTCTATCACCAAAGCTAGATAAGCTTCACATCCTTTTCTCATACACCGACAGGCTTGCATAGCAGATATCACATTCACAAGAGGGTTAGTGCACACTCCCCTCACTGTCGCTCTGTTCCCCTTACCATCATAGAGTACAACCATCTTCCTCTTACACTTAACATTCGCATCATATTTGGTTAACCAATCCATACCCAAAATCAAATCAAACTCATCAAACGGTAGTTCAATCAAATCCACTGGAAACACACTACCTTGAACTTCTAATGCACAGTTTCTATACACTCTGTTCACATTAATGTTACCACCCAAAGGGCTAGACACACATATATCATATTTTAAACATTCAACTATAGGCATCTTTTCACATATCTTTTTATTACACACATAAGAATGAGTTGAGCCAGGATTAATAAGTGCAAACATTTCCACACCACGGAGTAGAATAGTACCTGCTATCACTTCAGGCGCATCCTGATCCTCTCGTGCCCTCATAGCATAAGTCCGCACTGGTGCCGCATCACGCCTATCCACAATTTCAGAATCAACTGCACCCCTGGACTGGCTACCTCTGCCACATCCTCTTCCTCTTCCTCTATTAGTAGAAGGCAAATTTGAACCACCCCTACTCTGCTCTTGTTGATTTCCTGACATCTCTTAAGCATTCGGGCAATTAGCAAGGAAATGCTCAGTGCTTCCACATCTAAAACAAGCACCCGTCACTCTCCAGCATTCTCCTCTATGCCTCTTACCACAATGAGGACACTCCTGAACCTCACTTCTGTTACCAGATGTTCCTCTTCCCGAACCAGATGCTAAGGGAGCGCCACGCTTCTTACCTCTTGCTGTAGAACTGAACCCAGATTCCGCAGGTGGTGCCATATGAGAATCTCTTGATCTTTTCCCCGTCTGGGAACCACCTCTACCTGCATTCTTCCTTTGTCTCCATTCTCTTTGAGCTACCAACGTCCTTTCAGCTCTCAAAGTTGCTTGTACAATTCGATAATAACTTATATTTTGTTCTGTTGTTAGAGAAATCAGCAATGCTTTAATTTCCTCAATCAACCCTTCCTCAAACTGTTGACACCGCAACACGTCGGTTAAAATACCTTTTGGCGCGTACTTGCTTAGACGACAAAATTCCGCTTCATACTCCGCCACCGACATGGTTCTCTGTCTTAAACTCAGAAACTTCTTCCAGTTTGCCTCACGATGTGCTTTAGTGATATACTTGTTCTTGAATTCCCTTTCAAAGAACTCCCAGTCTAATGGTTCAGGAAGCATCGAGTTCTACAGGACCAGCTTCCACCAATCATATGTAGGGCCTTAGAGTAGTGACTCCACACATTCAACCCACTGGTCAAGAGGACACCGTATCTCCTTAAGAATCCTCTCCACCATCTCAATCCAGTACTCTGCTTTTTCTGACTCATCTAACCTTGTTCCATGGAATTCCTCCAAACCATGCTTTCTCAAATATTGTATTGGGGCTCTAGGCGCCAACATACGCTCCATCACTCTCGCCATATCTTGTGTCATTTTCATCATAGCTTCCATAGGCCCAAACGGAATCTCATTCCCGAAACCAACCGATCTAGACTGTCCAGACCCCGTCACCTCAGCTTCACGAGGATTCACACTTTCGGCAGATTCTTCTCCGGTATGCCTTCCAGAATCCATCGTTACTACACAGATTAAACAAGGACTTCCGCATTAGGTCAACAAACTACACACATCTTATCTACCCAATTCCCAGAAAAGACTCAACTTAAGCTCTGATACCACAACTTGTGACGCCCATTCCCTAATGAAAGACTAGCTCAGCTAATCTTAGTTAGAGAAGACCGCACACACATAACAGAACACATGCTTAGCTTGAATAATAAAATTTCATCACATACGATCTTAACTCACACATCACATGCCAACTACTTATAGTGCATTTCCATAGCCACACGCATTGCACATACATATTTGGGTTAACATTCATAGTTATCAGATTATTACATGCCTTTACATACCCGCTATACATACGATGGTACAAAAGCTTATACAGAAATCCCAAAATATTAAACCCAGAACCTACACTTCCTATTTCCTACTGTTGACCGTACAAAATGCGGGGACGTCCTTCTATCACCTCTGGTCCGTACCTGTACGGATTAGGGTAAATCCATGCTAAGCGACAACACTTAGTGGGGAACTCATATATAGCAAATAATTTATCACACCTCAAAAACACCATACCTTACATGCTAGAAGTCATGCCAGAGCAATTATTATCAAGCAAATATCATTTTAAGCATAGTACTGTCCATTACTACATTCAATCATAAAGCATCAATCACTTATTCATATATCCACATCACATGCTTTATTATATTACAATCACTTCCCTGTATTACTTGATTAATCAGTTAGCCTGCAATTCAATGACGCGGATAACGGGTATCGCATTGGTACCACTCACGTACAAGAATCTCATCGAGATTACACTTACGCATGGGTACCCTCAGGTACCAAAATATCATTTCACTTATAATATAATCCAGCAAGGATTATTCACATTATTTTCGCATTGTGATTCCCATGGAATCAGACACATTATACGCATGGGGCTGTAGTACTTGACCCTATAGGCATGCCTAACTATCCACTACTTGACTCGCAGGCTTAAATTGTTAAACAAATTATTCAGTTCATATTGATCGCTTTTCACATCACATACAGAGATAGCTCATATCACATTCACTGGCATATTCAATATACTTCCAAATTCATTCTTCATAGTTCATAACTACATATTTGATTGCATTCAAGATTTATCACATAGTATGCAAGTGTACCCGCTTAACACTTACTCACAATGTCCTTCATTTCACTTGAAGACTTACCATTAGAAAGTCTAAACACATTAGGGTTATATTGCCAAAATAGGGTAGGTCACGGTCACAATGAATTTCATTGTCACCGTGACATGTTGAAGTTCAAAATAGAATGCAAACTGGGGACAGGTCACGGTCACAATCAATTTCATTGTCACCGTGACATGTTCCCAAGTCTCGGCAGAATGCATCTTGAGGGTATGTCACGGTCACAATGAACTCCATTGTCACTGTGACATATTCTCACTTTGCAAAACAGAATGCTCTCTTAAGTACCTCACGCTCACAATGAATTCCATTGTCACCGTGACATACAAAAATCAAGTAAGTAGAATTGAACTCAAGCATATCTCACGGTCACAATCAATTTGATTGTCACCGTGACCTATGCAAAAACACCATGACATAGTTATGTTTTTCAGTCCATTTCTTCCTTCTCATTTAAGCTTCAAATCTCACTCTCACTTTTGGCAATCAACCCATAAACATCAACCACATAATCAATTAGCACATACCTATTTTCCCTTTTTGTTTTGACATTAATAATAGCACAAATCATAATCATTCTCAAGCATTATATCACCAAGCATATTACTATTACAATCACATAATCTAGCATACACATACAATTCAATTCAAATCTCTGTTCAACCAACACAAATCATACAACCACACAATTAAGGTTTGTTCGCAAACCTCGTCGCCTTAGCTCCTAATCTCGACGGACGCTCGGCTCTCCGATTACAGCTTTTCCCTTATCTCTCTTCACTTCTTCAGCTAGCAAAACCAATTCAAATTCCAGGATTGAACACAACCCATCAATTCTCATACCAATACCAAATCAAAACCAAGAAGAAGAGTAGAAGATGAGAATAAGCACACATAATCACTTACCCTTAGGTCTTAACACTTAATTCTTGCTCCAATTAGCTATATGCATACATCCACTTAAATCACTCTCATCCTCACTCACGGAAGCAAGAAGAAAGATAAAGTCAAATGCAGAAAAATGAAGAATGAGGCCAACACACACTCACCTCTCACTTCTCTAGGCAAATGCATGCAAAGAAGGAGGTGGCTAACTCTCATGATGCCACACGGATTCCACTCTCAATTCTGCCTCCACTATCCATTTAATTAAGTTATTTTATTCTCTAATCCACACTTACTAATCATGCACAATTCCCTTTTAACCTCTTACATTCCCTTAGCCTTTCAATTAAGTCCAATCCTACACACTTAATTACAGTTAGACCCCAAATTAAACTAACTGCAACTAGGGTACAAGTCCGGCCATGACAGTTGGTCCACCGATGAAAGTGGAGAGGAGGATGATAATGCTGAGATATTTCCAAACTCGTGGGGTTCATACGAAGAAGACGAAGGGAAGAAGAAGAGTAAAGTAGGAGCTGTGACTCATAGCGGAAGGGTAGCTCCAGAAGTTGAGAAGCCTCAAGAGCCAGAAGCAGGCCAAAAGGCGAAAGAGTTGAAAAAAGATTTGATTGTTAAGCAGCTGAAAAAGACGCCGGCTCAGATTTCCTTATGGGATCTCTTGAGGCAGTCTCCATCCCATAGGCAAAAGGTAGTGGAAGCTTTATGTGAGGCAACTGTGGCCACCACCATCTCGCCGATGGAACTTCTAGATGTAGTAAAGGGAGGAGCGGGAGAAAGTGTCATTTTTACCAATGCTAATTTGCTAGCAGAGGGCCGCAACCATAATTGCCCTTTGTACATAAGGGCATAAATTAACCATAAGCACACAGCCTGTGTAATTGTGGATGATGGCTCATCGATAATTGTGTGCCAACAAGTGGCAATGGCAGCTTTTGGAGTGACAGAGGACATGTTGGCCAAATCTGATCTTACTATCACTGCATATGATAACTCATGCAGACATGCTTCTGGGACATTTGTGGCAATAGTGAAGACGGGGCCGGTAGAATCTGAAGTAGAATTTGTGGTACTACTTATACCTGCCAATTTCTCAGCTCTTTTGGGTAGGCCATGGTTTCACAAGTTGGGTGGAGTCCCCTCTATGCTTCATCAAATGGTGAACATACCCCATGAAGGTCAGGTTGTAACCATAAGGGCTGCACGGGAGAATCAGGTTTCAATACTGGAAATCGCAAGGTAGCCATTCAGTGGGTTTCATGTTGCTATGATAGGGAAGGAAGAATGGATGGAAGAAACTCCTCAAGTGCTAAACATGATGAAGAAGATGTCATTCCTTCCTGGCACTGGGTTGGGAAAGAAGTCTCAGGGGGTGCCAAAAGCCATCGTTACCAAAAGCCAGAAGGACAGAAGGGGTCTGGGTTATACTGTTGCTGTAAAGAGGGGTAAAAAGCCAAAGCTAGAAATTCCCCATATTCAAATAAGTTTTGTGCCGGCAACTGTAGTATGTGCTTATGCAGGAGAGGCTGAACCACAGTGGGTGAATGGAAGAATCGTGCCAGGGTTCGAGGTCTTTAATGATGTCTACGACTGGGGCGTTGGAATTATCAAGCTAGTAGAGGGCTTTTGGGATGAGAAAATCATGACCAGCAAGGCGATTTGGGATCATGAGATACCCGAAGAAGTAGTGACAGAGAAGATGATAACCACCCAGCTGAAGGGGAAAGCAAAGGTTGAGGAAGCCATTCAAGGGATGACCAAAGAGTCTCCAAAAAGCCAAAGCGACGTAGGACCGTCAACCGCAGCAGATGCACTAGCAGAGGGAGAGAAAGAAACTAGTTTAGATTGTCTTTTCATTCTAGAACTTTTCAATGATGTTAATGACAATTTCAATTTTATTAATAAAGTGAACAATTTTGCTTATCTGTGCGATGTTTCTGATGATTTCACCATGCATGATCATGATCATAATCCATCCATATTTGACATTGATTCAACTGATGCTACCCCATTTAATCTTGGAACCACGGAAAACCCAAAAAGAAATTATGATAGCATCAAATATAACTCCTGAAGAGCAAGAAAAATTTGAGAGAATATTAAAAAAATATGAAAAAGTCTTTGCCTAGACCTACGAAGACATGCCAGGAATTGATCAGAAAATCACAGAACACGCTATTCTGATGTATCCAGATCATAAACCCATGAAACAGAAGCTGAGAAGACTCAGGCCGAAATGGGTAGATAAGGTAAAGGAGGAAATTTGCCAACAGATCGAGGCCAAGTTTCTAGTGGAGGTGCAGTATCCAACCTAGTTGGCCAATATCGTCCCTATAGCCAAAAAGAACGGTAAAGGAAGGGTATGTGTGGATTTTCAGGATCTGAATAAGGCTTATCCGAAAGATGATTTCTCGTTACCGCATACAGATGTATTGATAGACAGTGCAGCCGCTTGTGTGATGTATAGCTTTGGAGATGGTTATGCGGGTTACAATCAGATTCTCAATAAAATAATTAACCGGATCAAGACGGTTTTCATCACAAAATGAGGGACGTAGGCCTACAGGGTAATGCCTTTTTGTCTAAAAAATGCAGGAGCTACTTATCAGAGGATGGCGACAAAAATCTTAAGTGATTTGATCCATAAAGAGGTGGAGGTGTATGTCGATGATATGATGATCAAGTCCGCCACTAGAGAAGGCCATTTTGAAGCTTTGGAAAAGTTCTTCCAGAGAATAAATAAGTACAACCTACGGTTAAACCCTAAGAAGTGTATCTTTGGGGTTACATCAGGAAAGTTGTTGGGACATGTGGTTAGCCAGAGGGGAATTGAGATTAACCCAGACAAGGTTAAGGCCATTAGAGAGATGCCGCTGGCTCAGAAGGAAAAGGATGTAAGGAGTATCTTAGGCAAATTGCAATATGTCAGTAGATTCATCGCCAAATTAACTTCGATTTGTGAGCCAATCTTTAAACTCCTCAGGAAAAATCAGCCTGTAGTATGGAACGAGGATTGCCAAAAGGCATTCGATACTATCAGAGAGTACTTGCTGAATCCACCGGTGCTGAGACTGCCACGGCCGAGTAAGCCCCTGATTCTGCACCTAGCCATAGAGGATAGTTCTGTGGGCACCATGATGGCCTAGGAGGACGAGTTCGGGGTGGAATTTGCTATTTACTACCTGAGTAAGAAATTCTTGGAGTATGAGTTTAAGTACGTTGAAGTAGAGAAGATCTGTCTTACGGTAATCTGGGCCTCTAAGAAGTTGAGACACTATTTCCACTTTTACAAGGTGCAGGCAGTGGCAAAGCAGAATCCCTTAAGATACTTACAAGAAGCACCATCCTTACTGGGGAAAATGGGCAGGTGGTTGTTGCTGCTACAAGAGTTTAATGTAGATTACGTTACTCAAAAAATCGTCAAAGGGCATACAGTGGCAGAATTCCTAGCAGAACACCCAATTCAAGGGGACTCTTACGAGTTCAACTTCCTAGATGAGGATGTGGCAGCTATAGCAGTTCAGGGTTAGCAATTTTACTTCGATGGAGCCATGAACAGCAAGGGGACAGGAGTAGGGGTTATCTTAACAACCCCGGAGAATGAGAAACTCCCTTTGGCAAAGAAACTGAGGTTCAAAGCTACCAATAATGAGGCTGAGTATGAAGCGTGTACGTTTGGGTTGGAAGCATTAATAACCTTGGGGGCAAAGAGCGTTGAAGTATTTGGAGATTTATCCCTGGTGATTAATCAAATTCGAGGAGAATGGGCTGTTAAAGAAGAAAGGCTAATGCCATACATTAAGCACTTGAGAGACTTGAGCGGTCAGTTTGAGGTGTGCACGTTCCATTTCATTCCCAGGGACGAGAATCAGTTGGCCGATGCGCTCGTCACTTTGGTATCTATGTGGGATAATCCAGAAGGGATAATCATGAAGCCAGTTTTGATTTCTAGCTCTGAGAGACCTGGTTTCGAATCAAAATTAGTAACGGAGATAGAAGTGACAGACGAGAAGCCATGGTATTACGATATTATGAATTATTTAGAGAATGAGGCCTTTCCAGAGGAAGCTACCGAGAAAGATCAGAGAATGATTCGCAAATTGTCTACTCAGTTCATTTGTATAGATGGGGTATTGTACAAGCGACAGGCCGATGGTATCCAGTTGAGGTGTTTGGATGAGAAAGAGGCTAAAAGGGTAATGGAAGAAACTCACGCCGGTGTATGCACGGCCTATATGAACGGGCTGACACTGGCTAAAAAGATTATGAGGCAAGGATTTTTCTAGCTTACCATGGATAACGATTGCTCAAAGTACGTAAAGCAGTGCCAGTTATGTCAGCAGTATGCAGATCTAAGGCACTTGCCCATCTCAGAATTACACAATTTGACATCGCCTTGGCTGTTCGTAGCTTGGGGGATTGATATTATTGGGGAAATCCATCCTACGGCTTCCAATGGACATAGATACATCATAGTCACCATTGACTATTTTACCAAGTGGGTAGAGGATGAGTCTTTCAAAAATATTGAAGCTCGGGATATGGCAAAGTTCATTGAGAAGAATTTGATTTGTAGGTATGGCCTTCCACACCACATGGTATCTGACAATGGGGTCCAGTTCATGGCTGAATTGAAGAAGTTGTTTCAGAAGTACGGTATTGAGCATCACAAGTCATCCCCATACCGTCCTCAGGCCAATGGGGCAGTAGAAGCCGCCAACAAGAATATCAAAAGGATCCTAGCCAAGATGGTGTAGAATTATAAAGATTGGGCAGAAAAGTTACCTTTTGCGCTCTGGGGCTATAGAACAACCATCAGAATGTCTACAGGGGCCACGCCGTATTCCTTAGTATATGGGACGGAGGCAGTGCTGCCGGTTGAAATTGAGCTCAAGTCATTAAGAGTGGTCACGGAAGCACAGATCCCAGAAGCTGAATGGGCACAAAAGCGGTTACAATACCTGAACATGCTGGATGAAAATAGGTTAAGGGCCTATTATCATAACCAGATATATCAGAAGAGACTTACTAGGTCCTTTGGAAAGAAAGTCATGAAGCATCCATTGAAAGAAGGGGACTTGGTGTTCAAGCAGATGAGACCAGGTGCACCAGATATCAGAGGAAAGTTCAGACCAACGTGGGAAGGGCCATTTCTCCTAAAGAAGCTGTTATCGAAAGGAGTTATAATTCTATTGGATAGCAATGGCAACGAGTTCAAAGAACCGATCAATATCGATAGACTCAAAAGATTCCATGGCTAAAGACTATAAAATAAAAGGAAGAGAAAAGAAGCCCCGCGGGTTGAAAACCGAAATTAGAGGCTTGAGAGAAAATAACCAATCAAGAAAACTCGAGAGGGCTGATTGGTAACAGAAGTTTGATGCTATCAAAATTTGGCAAGATTTGGTTCCATGAACGATTGTGGTTTGCATAATTGAATTAGTGATAAATAGTGATCATGTATGTTGAAATCTTACGGAAATGTACACAACTTTGTGAAACGAAGATAAACTTGATTTGTTCATTTACATCGCTTTCTAGTTCTGTTTTGAAAAAGGAACACAATGCTTAAAAGGGCATACAAAACTAAGCTAAACTATGCTCTACTACTACTCTAGCCAGCCAAATGCCTAAGTCATCGTGTCCTGTTGTCAGATGCCAGGCTAAGTACCCACCTCTTATACTCGCTAGTAGAAGTCACGGAGTGAGTCCCAAATGGAGGTATGACGGTCTTCAATGGAAGTTGGCTCCAAAGCTCGTGATAATGAGAAGCAAAAGCTGCAGAAAGCACTCCTCCTCGGAAGGATAGAGGAATCCTCACCACATCCTGAGTCATCCCGAGTTGACGAGCACATCGGGCAGTAATGTAAAAGGTGGCTTGACGAAGCCCGCATAAGGGGACACACCCCGAAGAGCCATCAATGATTGCACTAGAAAGGGGAAGCCAAGCATGCACGAAGTTAATATCCTCGTCTGATATCTCGCTGAATCTGGCAATACCTTCATCGAAAGTTGCAAATGAGTACAACCGCTGACGTGGGAGGAAGTGTCTTGGGGAATATTGCGCAATGACTCGGGAAGGAGGTTCTGATAGCAACTTCATTTTCTCCTGCAACCATATCTAAAAAAATTAACAATAAAAAAAAAGCTGCTGGAGTAAGTTGGATTTACTTCAGGCAAAAATAAGGCATGGGGTTGTGTGAAAATCCAAAAAGGATGCACTTCCCGCTAAGAAAAGCTAGTGTGAAAATCCATGAGGAACGCACTACCTTTTAAAATAATGACGTACCTGTTGTAATAAGGGGCTTCCAGTGAATGAAGTGGTAGACCCAAAACAAGCAAAATCCAAGCCCAGGATGGTCTCAGCCAGAATAAGTTAGAAAGGGGTCAGCCCGCGGTGAAAATCATCCAGAATCCCAAACAGGCGAGGATCGCCAATCAATTCCTCTGTGGTTACAGTCAAAACCTCATCATACAGAACATGAAGACGACACTTACGTGGTATGTGGGAACATCAGAAAGTCTGTCCAATGCCTCAACCAATGGCTCCAAAGAAAAGGTGGGTCCCTGAGGAACTAAACGAGCAGCTTCAGAAGGAGCTATATCTAAGGACATAACAATATCCCGACTTTGAGTTAGCCCACAGCGGGAAACGTAGGGCATAGCATTAGGAGGATACCATGCTTCGACGATAGCAGCAAATTCCTCGGGCAAGGGGCATAGCTCTTGATAAGTAAATTTGAAAACATGGAAGCATGGGTCCTAGAAGCGGGTTGCGGCCAGAAGGAGGTTGTAATCTATTTTGACTCTTCTTAAAAACTTCAACCCAGAAAGTTGGGTAAGGGTGTTGTTTCCTAAGTTTGAGTATCGTCCAAAATGCGGCACATTTTTTGAAGAAAAGGGGGAGTCATTCTTTAAGAGTTAAAACATGAAGTCAGTGAAGGAAATAGGCAAGGAAAGAAGGAAAAACTGGAAAAAAGAAGCTGCTACAAGGTTAAAATAAGAGAAAAGGCACGAAGTCCAAAGAAAAAGGTAAAATTTATGGTATAGCTCCACCGACGGCCTGCCCGTCTCTCATTTTAGACTGCCTGCCCGTCTCTCATTTCAGACTGCCTGCCCGTCTGTAGTTGTCCACCTGGTAGATCCGTGCATCGTCATCATTGCATATCACGTGCATCGAGGACTTTTAATGCGTATTTAAAGCGGGGAATCTGAAGCGAGCGACGGGCTAACCGTCTGTAGCTCCTAGAGACGGGACACCCGTCGGTCATGAAAATCTACATAAGCCTATCGGACCGATGGGCTAACAGTCTTTTTCCTCTTCTTCCTTTTCGTTTTCCTGTTCACCAGCTCCCAGGTTCTGTTTTTTTCCTCATATGTTTGCCATTTTTGCACCATTTTGCACTTTAATTGCACCGTTGTGACCCTTGCATCATTGTGCATCTCCCAAAGTATTTTTCTTAGCGTTTCGTCGAGTTTCATTTTTCTGCAATTCCAAGTCAGTAACCAACTTTTCTTCCTTTTTATTTGTTGTAAGTAAAATTTAATTCTCTTTTAACTTCTTTTTAGTTTAGTTTAATTTGTTGTGCATTTAAATGCTGCCTTTTTTTTAGTTTAGCATGATATAAATATTGTTTAATTGATTTTTTAAAAATATTGCTTTTATTTGTTTAACTAAGATTTTAAACACTATTAATGTAATTTTTAAATGCTGTTTGATTTTAAGTGCATATGTAAAACAGTTTAAAGTGCATAAGTTAGCCTAAGCAGTCTAATATGCTTTTCATCGAGATAATAACATACATGAGCTATTGCTTAGGGCCTGAGGCTTGTCGTTTTGAGCTTTGTGCAGGAAGTTGGGCACGCCCTTGCCAGGATGCTGCCCAAATTTAAAAAAAAAAAAATCAATGTATTGTATTGGGGCCTGAGGCCTGTTCCTTGTCCTTGTTTTTATGCAGGAGGTCGGGCACATCCTTACCGGGATGTTTCCCAATTATCCATTTGTTGAATCAATTCCGTTTACAACCATAATGTTAAACTAATTATTTACTTTCTTTCTAGGATGCCGCCACGACGACGTGCTCTACGTGATCTGCCTGAGCCAAAGGCTCCTGACTGGATGACTAGCGAGGCTAGGAAGAGATATGGAGTATTGGCTCGAGTGGAGTTCTGAGCCAGCCATTTTATCTCCAGGCCATTCCTTGAGGCCCTGGGGATGGCAGGCGAGGTTGATACCTTGATGGCAATCGCTGGGTGGACCGAGTTCCTGACTCTAGCTTTTTCGACTCATCCAGATATGGTGTGGCAGTTCCTTGCCACCTTGCAGTTTGGAGGGTTTCAGAGAGCTGACACGGAGCCTGGCGTTATACAGTTTTGGATTGAGGGCCATCATTACACTATTACACGCCAGCTTTTCGCACAGGCCATGGGGCTTCCTCATGAGTAGGGTGTTATGGTGCCCTAGAGAGCAGTCCGAAGTCATCATTTGGCGACCATTGCTATACCAGGAGTGCCATACGACCACGATACGGCGAAGAGTACGATGCTTATATCGCAGGTTCTCGGGTATCTTCACCGAGTTCTATCCAACTCTTACCTGGGACGGGCTGGTAAACCTAGGTCCCTTAACACTACAGAGATATGGAGCTTGTGGGCCATGGTGACAGGCCAACAGCTCAACATTATCCATGAGATTTTGGCTAACCTAGTGAAGGTATCTAGGGGGACAGCCTCGGTAGTCTTTGTCGGCGGAGTGATCACTAGATTGTTGTCTAGATTGGGCGTTCGTCCAGGGATCTTTTGGCGGGCTGTAGAGGAGAGCATGTATGTAGATGCCCCATCAGCTGTCATGATGGGCATGGTAGTAGAGATACAGGGTCAGGGCGAGGCATACAGGCTTCTCACTATTCACGAGACTCGACATTCATTTGGCCTTCCCTCATTAGAGCCAATATAGGAGCAGGCCGAGGATCAGCCCCATGGGGGTCATTCTCCACGGCCACAGCACCAGGAGGGTCAGCCTCCACAGCCACAGCTTAAGCAGGAGCAGCCGAGCACACCATCTGACATAGGGATCGAGTTCACTATGGATGAGCTATTTGCTACTCCTCCGGCGTTGAGGGTACGGAGTCCTAACCCTCCTCCATCATCGAGGGTGCAGCAGACAGCTCCACGACCATCCGAGATATTTCATCCGTACGCTAGGGGGGACCCGGGTGCATCTACTTCTACAGCTCCACCTCCAGAGAAGACATCAGAGCCAGCTCCACCTTCGGACTTCATGGTCTTCATCTCCTCTATATTCATATCCTTTGAGCTTAAACAGGAGGAGAGAGATAGGATCCTTTTAGAGCAGCCCGGGGAGCGAGATGAGCGAGATAGGGTTACGTTAGAGAGGTTGGATCAGCAGCA
Organism: Excoecaria cochinchinensis; assembly: GCA_947683425.1. Lineage (NCBI taxonomy): Eukaryota > Viridiplantae > Streptophyta > Magnoliopsida > Malpighiales > Euphorbiaceae > Excoecaria > Excoecaria cochinchinensis. Next base: position 2,805,665 of record CANTUQ010000044.1, on the reverse strand, counting down.
GAGTATTATTCAGGAGCAGGGGAGGCTCATTGATCATTTGAGGCAGGAGCATGAGAGGTTGATAGGTCAATTAAGACAGGAGACGAGGGCCTCTCAAGATCAGATAGCTCAGAGGGTGGATGCATCCCTTCAGGTGGTGGACGAGTCGGTGGAGGCTCTCAGATTCTGGATTCAGGTATTGGAGGGGGCCATACCTCCTGTCGCCCAGTCTATCCTGGAGTTTAGAGAGCAGATAGAGGATAGACTAGGGGGCATGAGGACTGCTGCCACAGACCAGAACCTCTGCCTGGGCACTGCATTTGGAGAGCTAGGAGGGGTGATCAGAGAGACACTACAGTTCATGATGATTTGTGCACAACCCGTCCTTGATGGGTATGCTCAAGTCCAGTTCCGGCAGTAGGACACAGCGAGAGCACAGCCTTTGTCTTTGCCGATGGTCATTCCTCCTTGATTTTGCCAGCAGCCTGGGTTCTCAGCCTCTCGGTAGCCTGGACCATCAGCGCCTCCTAGCCAGCCATCTACCTCGAGAGCTGGACCCTCTGCCTCCTCATCACAGTCTCAGCCAGTTCACATATCGGATGATGATTATCCAGAGGAGGAGCCTTCAGATTATCCACTCCTATAGACTGTTTAGGGAGTTTTGCATCACTTCTTGTATTTTCATT